>CM062604.1:8101999-8469644 GCA_031470985.1 Agastache rugosa | reverse complement strand
TGTACACAGATTTCACCTTGCGTGAAACCGAATTCGTCTTTACGAAGTAGATGGTAACATACTTAAACATTTTTAAAATCATTTGGCAAGTATCAAAACTTTGTAAAACATACGATATTATACTTTTCACATATTTTAGTTTAGAAAGCCCACACGATAAACTTAAGCTTTAAACTTTAGCTTTAACGCTTGTAGCCCTTTTGCTTCACGTCTCCGCTTCTACTTCCGCTTGCTCCTTCAATCGAAACGGAATAACGAATTTTTAGAACGAGAGCTTTTATCGACTAATGACTTCGATATCCTTAACGAAATTCTATTCGAATTTCTACTTCGCAACTTGATGAAATTCGAGAATTCCTATCTTAACTTTTCAAACGTTCTTAATCTATCTTAATCTATCTAAATTCCTCATTAAGCATCAATATTAATCAATTCTCATACAACATTAACTCAATTAAACATATAAATTCCCAAATCGGGAAAATCAACCATAAATAGAAAAATCTTTATTTCTTTGAATTAAATTTCCATAAAATTATATAACACTTAATTTTTATTAAGAAGTTCATAAATGCAATTAATTTCTTAATTAAAAATTTTATTAATATTTTATTTATTTATTTTAAATTTTCGGTTATTTCAAAATTAATATTTCTTTAATTATTTTCTCTTCTTTTTAATTTCTAATATACTTAATTATCATCTTAAGCTCATTTCTTCATTTAATTTCATTCAATTAAGTATTAATCTTTCCAACCTAATTTATATTTTTATTTAATCGGTTATTTTCTCAAAAATGAAATTGGTTGGAAATTTTTAATTACTTCCAACATGAAACATTCTTAAAATACTTAACTAAACTCATTTATATCATTAAATCAATCATATAATTCATGTATTCATTATTTCCCATTTTCTTCTCATTTTCGAAAATTGCCAAATGATAGCTAGGGTTTTCCATGCTTAAATCTAATTACATATTTGATCTTATAATCATATTCTAAGCATAATTCATGAAGAACAAATCATCATTCAATGCATGAATTAAAATTTAGCATTTTCTTCTAAATTTCGGTTTTCATGCAACTTAGGGTTAGGGTTTTGATTTTTCTAATTTAATCACACAAATCATCATATAATCATGATATAAGCAACATACCATAAGACATCAATATAATCTAAACACTCCTCCAGGGTTTCTCCCCAAAAAATGTCGAAATATATATATTCATGATGAGAGTTATTCATGCATCATCTTAAGCTTAATATTTGATCATAAAATCATCATATAAACATCATTCTAAGAAATCAAGATCATCCAACTACTTCTTCATATTTCATACAAATTTTCGACACATATATATATATATAATTCTTCCACCAAAGACATGAATCAAGAGCTTGGAATAGATGGAATTAATCTTACTTAGCTACTTTGAGAAGATGACTTTGGTCTTGGAAAGCTTGGATGATGATCAACAATGGAGTTGTGTGTGTTTGAGAGTGAGTATCGAGAGAGAAGAGAGATGGAGAGATTGAGAGAGAAGGCTGCCGCTGCTATGTGTGTGTGCGTGTGGTGAGATAGAGAGATGAGAGAGTTAGATGTTTTAATAATCTAATAACCTAGGTTTAGAGTTATAGGGTAGGTTATTATTTTATTAAAACTTAATGGCTAAGTTTTGGTTAATTCATTTAATTAGTTATTAATTCAAATAATTAATAACTAATTAATCTTCTAATAACTCTCTAATTTCTCAACACGGTAATTAAGATTGAGGTTTCACGAACCTTTGATAAAAATCTCAAGAAAGAATCGGAGATTTGAAGCATTTTCAAATCGACCGAAACTAAATTTTTAAGCGATTAATTACGTAAAATTTCACGTAATTAAATTAAATTCTTCTTCTTGTCAATTAATGACTAAACATTTATCATCTATTGATAAATGTAAAAACTTCTTCGTTTCGGATTAACCGAGAGGCAGTAAAAATTAATTAAAACTCATTTTTCCGGTGAAATATATGTTTGCCGGATAAAATTTTCAGAAAGAAAATCTTTATTTTACTAAAATTCTTGTCTTTCTCTGAAGATTAATTATTTTAATTACTTAAGAAAGACGGGATACTACATTCTCTCCCCCTAAAAATAAATTTCGTCCCGAAATTTGCTTACCCCTCTACGAAGAGTTCGGGATACTTTTCTCTCGTTTTGCTTTCTAACTCCCATGTTGCTTCTTCTAGTCCATGATGCTTCCATTTGATTTTCTTGACGCGATCGACTTATTTCTAAAATTCATTGGACCTTCCGATCCAAAATCGCTTCAGGTTTCTCTTCATAACTGAGATCTGGTTCAAGGACTACTTCTTCTCGACGAATGACGTGCTTAGGATCAAACATATATCTCCGCAACCGTAAGGATACATGAAACACGTTATGTGAATTTCCAAAACTTGGCAGGTAAAGCTAGCTTATATGCTACTTGACCTATTAACTTTCCGAAATTTCATATGGTCCTATGTAGCTTGAGGCTTAAGCTTTCCTTTAACACCAAATCGTTGAATTCCTTTTGAAGGCGAAACTTTCCAAGAAAACTTTTATCACCCACATTGAATTCTAATGCCCCACAATCTTCGACGTCGGCATAAGACTTGCGACGGTCTTGCGCTTCTTTAATTCTTTGCTTGATTTGACGCACAATCTTTATCATTTCTTCCATTGAATCGAGCCCTAATACTTTTCTTCTCTCGCCCACATCATCCCAATGGAGCGGAGATCTACACTTCTTTCCATAAAGGAGCTTCGTAAGGGCGCCATGCCAATCGTCATTTGATAAGCATGTTTATTTGTAAGCAAATTCAACAAGAGGTAAAATTTGCTCCCATTGACTTCCTCGATCTAAAACAACGAGTTCTCAACATATCCTCCAAGATCTGAATGGTTCTTTCGATTGACCCATCCGTTTGAGGATGAAAAGCCGTCTTGAAGTTCAATTTGGTGGCACAAATTCATTCTTGCATACTTCTCCAAAAATGAGAAGTAAATTTTGAGTCTCGATGCGAAGTGATCGACTTGGGTACTCCCGTGCAATCGTACAATTTCTCGCACGTACAGGTGAGCTAACTTATACCTTGCGCCATAAGTTATGGGAATAGGTATAAAGTGTGCGATTTTGTCAATCTATCCACTTTATTACCCATATCGTTGTATTTCCTCGTTTGGATCTAGGTAACCCAGTTTACAAAATCCATGGTAATTTTATCCCATTTCCACTCTGGAATATCTAAAAGGTTGTAGCTTCCCATAGGGTCTACGATGCAATGCCTTTACTTCTTGACGAGACTAAACATCTTTCCACAAAAGAAGGAAACTATTTCTCTTTTCATTCCTTCCCACCAAAATGTTTGTTTCAAATCTTGATACATTTTGGTGCCTCCGAAGGTGAGGCTGAATAAGGAGTTTCCATGAGCTTCGCTCATTGATTTCATTCCTTAATTCCTCATTATTCGGCACACAAACTCTTCCTCGATACGGGGAGAACATTATCCTCCTGGCAACAAGCCCAAAAAATTTTTCATTTTTCTCTTGACGAATTTTTCATTCGTAACTTTTCCAATTTCTCGTCTTTTCTTTGAGCATTGGAAATTCTCAATCTTAAATGCGGAATTATTTCTGCATAGGTTGCAACCATTTGCTCCAACCCAGATTGCGGAGGTAGAAGTTACTTCTAACCTTAGTTCTTCGAAACTCTTAACGAGTTCTTTCTCTTGAGTTAGAAGAAATCCAAATTCCGATTTTCCTTTTAAATGCAGGCAACGCATCAGCAACTACATTTGCTTTTCTGGATGATAGGAAATTTTACAATCGTAGTCTTTAACTAACTCGAGCCATCTTCTTTGTCTCATATTTAATTCTTTACGCTCGAAAGAAATATTTTGAGACTCTTGTGATACTGTGAAGATTTCACATTTCGTTCCATAAAGATGGTGTCTCCGGAGGTTTTAAAGCATGTACTACTGCTTGCTAGTTCCAAATCATGAGTTGGATAGTTTATTTCATGAGGTCTAAAAATTTGTATCTAGAAGCATATGCAATAACTCTTCCTTCTTGCATCGGGACACAACCTAGTCCGTTCTTTGATGCATACGTAGCAAATGGCAAGCATAATCTTTATCCGAATGCGGGCCCATTATAACTTGGGGCGGTGGTCAATCTCTTTTTAAGTTCTTGGAAACTTTCCTCACATTCTTACGACCACTTGAATTTTGATTCTTTCTTTAGGAGATGGGTCATTGGCTTAGCTATTTTTGGAGAATCCCTCGATAAATCTCCGATAGTAGCTTGCTAGACCTAAGAAACTCCTAATTTCATGTGGTGTGGTTGGAACTTTCCATTCTGAAGCTGCTTGTACTTTTGAAGGGTCAACTTTGATTCCTTCGGGGAGATACAACATGTCCAAGGAAATGTTACTTCTCTTAGCCAAAATTCACATTTACTAAATTTTTTGCATACAATCTTTCGGTTCTCAACCTTTTTCGAGAATAGTTCGTAAGATGTTCCTCGTGTTTCTAATTCATTCTTTGAATACACGAGAATATCATCAATGAAAACTACGACAAACTTGTCCAAGAATTCATGGAATACTCGATTTCATGAGATCCATAAATATTTCTAGCTGAGCATTTGTCACAAATGGCATTACTACAAACTCGTAGTGGCCATATCTTGTTACGAAAAATTTGTCTTGGAAATATCTTCTTGCTTGACCTTTCAATTGGTGATAACCGGATTTCGAGATCAATCTTCGAGAATACACTTGCTCCTGCGAAGAGTGAGTCAAATAGATCATCTATTCTCGGCAAAAGGATATTTATTCTTTAAGGTCAATTTGTTTAATTCTCGGTAGTCGATGCACATCCTCCAAACTACCATCGCTTAACTTTTTGACAAAACGGGAAATTGGTGCTCCCCACTGAGGAGAAACACTAGGTCTAATGAAACCTAGGTCAAGTAACTCTTGCGAGTTGAATTTTCAATTCTTGCAACTCCTTTGGAGCCATTACGTATGGTGACTTGGAAACGAGGAGCTGATCTTTGGTTCAAGATCTATCATGTGAACTCCACTTGCCTATGCGAGTGGCAATCTGGCAAAACTTGTGGAAATACGTCTTGAAATTCTTTTACTACGGCTACATCTTCAATGCCGCACTCTCCTTATCTTCCTTCTTGTTGAGATAGATAAGATATGCTTTCACATCTTTCTTTTTCAACACTCTCCTTCGCTTGAAGCCGAAATAATCGGCGATTTTCTTACAACTTCTTTCTATCCCGAAAAATAGAGTTGGTTCACCGACCGAGAGCATATGAAATGAAATTTGCCTTTGCTTGCATTGAATGCTTGCAAAATTCTCGGTCAACCAATCCATTCCCAAGATAATATCTATATCCCACATTTTAATTAAATTTAGTGGTTTTTGCTAACATCTTGAGAGATCCTAATTCAATCTCTATATTAGGACGGATGCGAGGAGTAAGCGAGGTAGATTTACCTAACGGTGTTGTTACTCTCAAGTCTTGACTAGCACGTTCTACTTTAAGGACCAAGATTATCTACGCATGCATCCGATATAAATGAATGCGATGCACCGGTATCAAATAAAATTATAACGGGTATGCCATTTAATTGACCCATACCATCCACAAATTTCCCTTGATCTTTGTCGAACGGCTTCCGATCAAGAGCAAAAACCACCTTTGATATTCTTGCTTGGGGTTCCATTCTCAATTCTTTGGGGTTGCTTTTGCTTTTCTTTGGAATCGCGGCCCTTGGCGATTCCGTTGCTTCTGTACCCGTTATTTGAGGAACAACTTCTATTGCCTTCAATCTGCTCGGAGGCGGGTTCGAAGTTGGGTTCTACCTTCCTCCTGTCTCCTTGCGGTTTTTGAGTTGGAGGCAATCGATACGAATAATGACCAACTTGACCACAAGTATATGCGACTATTACTTCCCGACCTTTGCATATCCCTTGATGCATCTTGCCACACTTGGAACATGGAGACATTCCTTGATAAGTTTGAGATGAAGCTCGCCTTGATTGACGAAAGTTCAAGTTTGAATCGTCCTTGATTAAATTGCTTTGCTTACTGTTGATGACGTTGTTGCCCTTGTTTGTCCTTGCCAAGTGAGCTTCTTACTAGGTTGACTTCCAAAATTCCATTTTCGTTTCTCTGACTTTGGTTGAACGGTACAACGGATTTGTCACTTTGCTAATCCTTTGGGGTTTCGAACTTGTGTGGCTGCCGAAGTACGAGAAGACTTATCTGGCTGCATTGCCAATTCCATATCCAAAGCCTTCGTTTAAAGTCTCGGCATACGATAATGCACTTTGACTAGCCGAACGATTCTTATTTCCTGCCGTAGACCTGCTCGGAAAAGTTCAGCCATTTTCTCGTCTGTGTCCACCTTATCTTGAGCAAAACGTGCCAAATCACAAAATTCACGATCATAGTCGGCTACTGACTTCTTACCTTGCTTGAGATTAGCAAACTCATTCTCCTTCTGCTTTCGATAACTTCGAGGAACGAATTTTTCGAACAACGCATCCTTAAATTGTTCCCACGTCAGGTTCTCCAGTTGTTCAGGGGTATATGCCCTTTGACGAGCTTCCCACCAGTAATCCGCAGATCCCTTGAGCTGATAAGACATGCATGTTAGACGTTCTTGATCCGTACATCGAAGAAAACGGAAAATTCTTTCCAGCGCACGAATCCACTCTTGGCTTCTGAAGGACTTCCTCTTCCATCGAGAGTTGGAGGATTTTGCCGCAAAAATAATTCTTCTATTCTCCTTTCAGGTTGAGGAGGAGGTGGGGTAGGTTCTCTTTCGTTTTCATCTTCAACCCTTCCTCGACCTCGGCCTCTTGGTCTACCTCTTGGCGGCATTTTCTAATTAACCAGGATTTTCATTCGAATTATTCTTTCTTTCTAACAAAGTCTTATTCTTTAATAAAAATTCTTCTTTCTTTAAAAGTATTTTAAGGGAAATAAATTTTTCTAGGTTTTAGAATTTAGAAAAATTTTCTTATCACCTCTTTAATGCATAATATACTCATCGTACTTTTAATGAATCACACCATTCATACTCATCACCATTCATGCTTATCAAAACTTTCAATTACATCTAACAGGCTCATACTATTTAATGAATCAAAGATTCACAAACATCATCATACATTGTGATCCCATAATTTAACTTCTTATTATCATCATGAACAATTTAAACAATTCACTATTGTCATAGATAATGAATCAACAATTCATTCATTACTATAATCACAAAAATATTTCAAGAACACATATTTTTCATACTTATCTTTGCTCAGTAAAATTTAGCATATATATATATTCCTAATATTTCAAGGAAATAATAGCATCATCTTGGCATATAAACTTTATCATAACTTTAATGAATCAAAAGATTCACGCTTATCATCACATAATCATTAAAAAAAAATTTTCCAGTAGTAATTATTATATATATATATTTATTTGCTAAATTTAATTAGCTCTTCATTCTTTATAATTAAGAGATGAATAATATCATCTTGATGTATAAACTTCCTCATAAATCTCTTTTGAGATGATCTACTTCATCTTAACATTTTTCCTAACTAATGATTACGAACTAAGCTAACGATAACGAATAATTAATGAAACGAATAAAATGAACGACGCACTAAACTAATGATAGTCGAATAATGAACGAAACGATTAACGGACGAAACTTACGAAGAATGACATGAACTACAACGAAACGAACTACGAACAAAATAAACGAAGAATGAACAACTACAAACGACAACGGAATGGACGAATAACCCCGGCGTTGGATCGAACTATCTCGTGCTAAGATCGCCGTCCCGCGCACAGACGTCGCGCGGCCAAGAAGAGATTTCCTTCATGCGCGCGCGACTTGCCCTCCGGCGGATTGTTCCGCGCCACACCAACCCGCGCCCGCTGCTGAAATTGTCGTGGGGCTGGCGCGCCGCGCGCTGTGGTCGCGTCCGTTGCCGGTACTCGACGCTTTGTCTTGTTTTCTTCGTCCGGGCTTTTAATCGATCTTTTTCCATTCCTTAAACCTCACTTCTTTACTTTAACTTCTATTATCTAAACCTCAGTCAGCTGGATTCACTCGGTACGGAATTAATCATTGACTCGGTCACTGGATTTCCGTTGGACTCGATCGTTGGATTTACTCGGAATTACTCGATCTCGACTCGGCTCGGTTTTCCGGCCGAGTTTTCCGACTCGGTTTTCCAGCTAGTTTTGATTTTCCAGTTAGCTTGATTTATCCAGCTGATCTTTGCTCAACTTACTTCTTCATTTAATAGGAAAATTTGCCTCTTTGAGGACTTTTACAAAAGGTAGGGAATTAATTACACCAAAAAAAATTCCCTATATGAACCGTGATTTTCTAACATCACGCAAAATGTTCTTATCGGAGCGGAATTCTACGTCGCTTCCGATTCGCTATTCTATCATATTATGCTTCTATGTACAAGAACTTATTTACAACATAATTGTTAAAAGTTGTTCGCTTACTAGTCTATTACATATATTTACATCATTATCTTCCCGACACTTCCCTTCACTGCTCATCCTCTGACGGATCCTCTTCTTCTTCCTCCTCTTCGTCGTCTCTCAGATCCTCCTCTCTTGGATCTTCTTCTTCCGTTTCCGTGCTCTCCTCTGCCCTCTCCACTCCGTCCAAAGTCACACGAGGGGCATAAGTAATATCCTCTCCCGGCGACGGCCTAAAGCTAGGCTGAAAACTCAAATGAGTAAATGGTATTCTACGGAGGTGGAAGTATCCTTCGGTTGGTCCAACTTCTGGATCAACGTTATCCTCGTCACTATCATAGTGACGTGGTCCAGAGGTGCTAGCCACATTAGGGTCAAAAAGAATAGGCTGGGCTTCAACTATGGCATCAAGCTCTGAAGAATTCAAAGCTTGCAATGTTCCAACAGAAGGATCATTTGGAACTTCCTCAACAAAAGGCGAGGCTACGCCGTTAGGCAAAACGAAGGCTCGGGAACAAAAGTTTGAGTCTCAATTTGGGAGGGAGACGAAACATAGCCATTTGCCAATGGCTCAACAAGAAAAAGAGTTAACATCAAATCCATTATTTCCATGGATGGGAGAAGCAATAGGTTCGGGATTTTACGGAGGATTCGATCCGAATAGGGTAATCTTGGGGCATGAGATTTTGTAAACCAAACTCACCAACGGGAATCAATGGCTGATATGGTCCGGGGAGGTGGGTACGAAAAACACATATATTGAGTACTAATTGCGGCTATGAACGCTCTTGCAATCTCCAAACAAGACACCATCCCAAAATTGGGGAGTAACGTACCTTGCAGCAATCGATGCCGCCCACTCCTGCCAATCCTCAGGAAGCAGAGGAACTAGCCTAACTATACCAATAACTCCCGAGATATTTGATTCATGGATGTCCATCCAAACTCTATGGTACCGAGCTAAAAACTCTGCTAGGGTTTCTGTGTAGCTCATGTGTATGTGGTGAAATTCAATCATCGCTGCTACGCTTCTAGAATTGGACATCCTATAAAAGAAAATTTAAATAATCAACTAAACTGAAATTACGAATAGTCTTGAGAATCCACTGTCTCAACATACTCAATGTCGCTTCCAAAAGGGTGTTCTGGGCTCATGTTACATTCCACAGATAAATACTCAACTTGCTTGCACAACTGATCCATTATCTCGCTTATGATCGATCACCAACAACCAATCACATTAGAGGCTAAAACACAACAATTATATATATACTTCAACTTCCAAACTTTATAACTAGAAACGGTTGAAATTCGTACCTGGATAGCTGGATGAGATGAGAGATGCTGGACTTCAGTTGTTGTTAAAAACTAACTAGTCTAGGAATTCAAACCAGACTAGACTTTCAGAAATAACTTGGAGCAGAAGACATTGCTCTAACTAGTCTAGGATTTCAAAATAGACTAGATTTTTTTAAAAAAAAATTATTCAGAGCAGTCAGACCTGCTCTGATACCACTCTGTCGCAGCCCGAACCTCGATATTAGATGTCAAGGCCGGTAGGTCCCACGACTTACACAATTTATGATTAACAAAGGAAATTGAGATAGCGACCCGGCTATCGATCAAAAGAATAATCATACTTAACATGACGTAGCCCGAATCTATTACCCAATTTGGGCCTGGAGTCATTGGAATTACCCCAGTGGACCCTACGGCTGGATTTACTACCTGGATCCGACCGACGGATTACCCAATTTGGACCCGGTCGAAAATACGGAATTACCCGGTGACTGCCAAGTTGGATTTACCCGATTTGGACCCGGTCACTGAATTACCTAAATTGACTCGGCCAGTGGATTTACTCAATTGGACCTGGGCCGATTGGAATTACCTGACTCGATAACATTGGATTTACCCAGTGGACCAGTCATTGAATTACCCGGTGACTCGGCCATTGGATTTACCACTTTAGAATAATGCGACATATATGACTCGAGACGATCAACTGAAATCAATATGACATACATATCAATAAACATAACTCAAATTACTCGGAATTAAAAGACCTGATCAACCAAATAATCGACAATTGATCAAGAAGATGATATAATGACTTGAGGATCAAGAAAACAAGATTAAGAAAAATGTTTCGAGTTCGACAAAGCTTCATGGAATAGAGGTTTTAATAAATACATATCAAGACTAAGTTTCACGCAAACTGTGACAAAAGAGTTCGACTATCAAAACATAGATCGACTCTAGGGTTTAAACAATTTCATCATAATTAAAAAAAAACATCTTAACATGGCAGCGGAATACGAAAGACTATATGTATGACGACATATAATCTAGGCTCTTTATTTTTCAAAAATATTAACAACAACCAACATCCATCCAGCTTCGTCATCTGCATCCCTGCTAACCTGCACGTTTTAGAAATAACATGCAGGGCTGAGTACTACGTACTCAGTGAACACATGCCGAAAACATTTGAAAACTTTCTTTGAATATCTGACTATATATGAAAACTTGCCGGAAAACATAATACGAGGATTTTCTGAAAACAACTCGTAAAATGCTAAATATACTTTCTTTTTAAAACTCATTTGTCTGCAGACATTTATAACAGTATGAACCATATCTACAAATAAATAATGGTGATGAGAAAGAGGCCTCTTTCTCAATCACTTGTAATCGGCATATCAAGGAAAGGCTCACGATTATGAATAATCGGCCTATCAAAGAAATGCGCACGATTACTAATGTGTACACAGATTTCACCTTGCGTGAAACCGAATTCGTCTTTCTGAAGTAGATGGTAACATACTTAAACATTTTTAAAATCATTTGGCAAGTATCAAAACTTTGTAAAACATACGATATTATGCTTTTCACATATTTTAGTTTAGAAAGCCCACCTGATAAACTTAAGCTTTAAACTTTAAGCTTTAACGCTTGTAGCCCTTTTACTTGCTCCCGCTTCCGCTTGCTCCTTTAATCGAAACGGAATAACGATTTTAGAACGAGAGCTTTTATCGACTAACGACTTCGATATCCTTAACGAAATTCTATTCGAATTTCTACTTCGCAACTTGATGAAATTCGAGAATTCCTATCTTAACTTTTCAAACGTTCTTAATCTATCTTAATCTATCTAAATTCCTCATTAAGCATCAATATTAATCAATTCTCATACAACATTAACTCAATTAAACATATAAATTCCCCAAATCGGGAAAATCAACCATAAATAGAAAAATCTTTATTTCTTTGAATTAAATTTCCATAAAATTATATAACACTTAATTTTTATTAAGAAGTTCATAAATGCAATTAATTTCTTAATTAAAATTTTATTAATATTTTATTTATTTATTTTAAATTTTCGGTTATTTCAAAATTAATATTTCTTTAATTATTTTCTCTTCTTTTTAATTTCTAATATACTTAATTATCATCTTAAGCTCATTTCTTCATTTAATTTCATTCAATTAAGTATTAATCTTTCAACCCTAATTTATATTTTTATTTAATCGGTTATTTTCTCAAAAATGAAATTGGTTGGAAATTTTTAATTACTTCCAACATGAAACATTCTTAAAATACTTAACTAAACTCATTTATATCATTAAATCAATCATATAATTCATGTATTCATTATTTCCCATTTTCTTCTCATTTTCGAAAATTGCCAAATGATAGCTAGGGTTTTCCATGCTTAAATCTAATTACATATTTGATCTTATAATCATATTCTAAGCATAATTCATGAAGAACAAATCATCATTCAATGCATGAATTAAAATTTAGCATTTTCTTCTAAATTTCGGTTTTCATGCAACTTAGGGTTAGGGTTTTGATTTTTCTAATTTAATCACACAAATCATCATATAATCATGATATAAGCAACATACCATAAGATCAATATCATCTAAACACTCCTCCATTTCTCCCCAAAAAATGTCGAAATATATATACATGATGAGAGTTATTCATGCATCATCTTAAGCTTAATATTTGATCATAAAATCATCATATAAACATCATTCTAAGAAATCAAGATCATCCAACTACTTCTTCATATTTCATACAAATTTTCGACACATATATATATATATAATTCTTCCACCAAAGACATGAATCAAGAGCTTGGAATAGATGGAATTAATCTTACTTAGCTACTTTGAGAAGATGACTTTGGTCTTGGAAGCTTGGATGATGATCAACAATGGAGTTGTGTGTGTTTGAGAGTGAGATCGAGAGAGAGATGGAGAGATTGAGAGAGATGGCTGCTATGTGTGTGTGCGTGTGGAATGAGAGATGAGAGAGAGATGTTTTAATAATCTAATAACCTAGGTTTAGAGTTATAGGGTAGGTTATTATTTTATTAAAACTTAATGGCTAAGTTTTGGTTAATTCATTTAATTAGTTATTAATTCAAATAATTAATAACTAATTAATCTTCTAATAACTCTCTAATTTCTCAACACAGTAATTAAGATTAAGGTTTCACGAACCTTTGATAAAAATCTCACAGAAAGAATCGGAGATTTGAAGCATTTTCAAATCGACCGAAACTAAATTTTTAAGCGATTAATTACGTAAAATTTCACGTAATTAAATTAAATTCTTCTTCTTGTCAATTAATGACTAAACATTTATCATCTATTGATAAATGTAAAAACTTCTTCGTTTCGGATTAACCGAGACGATAAAAATTAATTAAAACTCATTTTTCCGGTAGAATATATCTGCCGGATAAAATTTTCAGAAAGAAAATCTTTATTTTACTAAAATTCTTGTCTTTCTCAGAAGATTAATTATTTTAATTACTTAAGAAAGACGGGATACTACAATATATGTGATGTTTTTAAGTTGATTAACTTGCCAAATGTTTGTATGATTCCATCTACTGTAGCAAGATGAATTCAGTCCTACGCAAGGTAGGATTTGTGTACACTTAGTTGTAATCATGTGCCTTTGAAAAGGTGGGCCGATTACAAGTGTTTGAGAAGGAGGCCTCCTTCTCAACACTATCACTATGTGATTATAGATCTGGTACATACCTCATAAAGTATATGTCTGGCCAGACAAACATGATTTACAGAAAAGAAAATGTTGAGCATGCACAGGTTTGTTTTTGCGAAAAATTTCTTGTGCTTATGCTCTATGGCAAGTTTAATCCATAACTCTAAGAAGTAAATTTTTAAGTATTTTTGGATGTGCCCACTGAGTACTTCGTACTCAGCCCCGCGTATTATTCTAAAATGTGCAGGTTAGCTGAGATGGAGATGATGTGTGCTGGATGGACTGTGTTGTTGATAAAGTGTTTAGGAGTTGTTTTTGATGAAATCAGACCTAGATTATATGTCTCCATACATATAATCTCTCGTATTCCGCTGAATGATAAGATGTTTATTTCTGAAGTTTGATATTGTATAATGTTATTAGTGATGTTGGATTCTAGAGTCGAATTATGCTAAAGTCGAACTCTTTTTGTCAAGTACTTTTGAAACTCAATCACTTGAATCATAGGTTCATAAGTTGTTCGTCGTTTTAAGAAAGTTTTTGTCGAACTTGAAATATTTTTCTTTATCTTGCTTTCTTGATCCTAAGATCAACTCGTCAGCTTCTTGTTTCTTGCTGATGATATGGTTGAACAGGTCTATTGAATTCCGAGCTGATTTAGTTGTATTCGTTGATTTTGAAACATGTATGTCATATTTATTCTAAGTTGAGAAATCATTGAGCATAAGTGTCCTTTGTTCTTATTAACTGATAGCCGGGTCGCTATCTTATCCTTTGGTTAATCATAAATTGTGTACGTCGTGGGACCCATCGGCTTTGTCATCTAAATTCTAGGCCGGACTGCGACAACATTATCTCAATGGAGCGGAGATCGACATTTTCTTCCACGAAGGCATCATAGGGTGCCATGTCTATCGATATTTGGTAACTGTTGTTATAAGCAAATTCAACAAGAGGTAAAATTTGCTCCCAAAGATCTCTTCGATTAACAACAATAGTTCTTAATATATCCCCTAGGATTTGAATGGTTCTTTCTGATTGACCATCCTTTTGAGGATGAAGAGCTGTACTAGAATTCAAAACTTTTCTAACTTTTCATCTTTTCTTTGAACAATAGAAATCCTTGTTCTTAATTTTGGAATTACTTCCATGGCTGCTATCATCTGCTCTGCAGATTATGACGGCAGAATAACTTCTAATCTTGACTAGATGGCTGAAAAGAGATTTATCTTTACTTGTACCGAATGGTTAAAAAATTCTTACTTAACTAATCCATTCCGAGAATGATATCAACATTTCACATTTTCATTTAGGTTAAGAGTTTGGCTGACATCTTGAGAAATCCTAATTCTAACTCTAAATTAGGACAAACAAGAGTAACTGAGGTAGGTTTACCTACTGGAATAATTATTATTAAGTTTTGCCTAGCACGTTTTACGTTTTAAATCAAGATTATTAACGCATGCATTTTATATAAATGAATGCGATGTACCTATAAGATTATAACAAGTACGCCTTTTTAATTGACTCAAATCTGTCAAATTTCTTTGGTCTTTAACGCACAACTTCTGCTTAAGGAAAAAAAATCCTTTGATACTGTTGCTAAGGTTCTATCTTCTGAAAATAATGCCGAGGACAGCATCCTTGACGATTGCTTTACTGCTGCGGCATTTGAGGAACTTCTTCTATCGCCTTCAAACGCTGGGCTGATTCTGACTAGGTCCACTTCCTCCTGGTCCTTGCTGCTTATTTGAATATTGATAGGTGTAGTATCCCGTATTTCTTGCTTACTAAAATTTATTAATCTAGTGAGAAAGATAAGAATTTTAGTAAAATCAAAATTTTATTTTCGAAAATTTTACCCGGCAAATATATTCTACCGAAAAAATGAGTTTTAATTAATTTCTATCGTCTCGGTTAATCCGAAATGAAGAAGTTTTTACATTTATCCGTAAGTGATAAATGTTTAGTCATATCCTTCTTTTCTACGTGATCTCTGATGAAATGATGTCGTACGTCTACATGCTTGCATCTTGTGTGAAGTACTGGATTCTCTGATATGGCAATCGCACTTACAGAAAATTGGAACTTGTCCAATTTTTACTTCATAGTCATCCAGCTGATGTTTCAGCCAGAGAATTTACGAGCAGTAGCTTCCAGCGGCCATATATTCTGCTTCTGTCGTGGAAGTTGCGACGCACGTTTGTTTCTTTGAAAACCATGAAATCAACTTACTTCCTAAGAACTGACAAGTTCCTGAAGTTGATTTTCTGTCTAACCGATCTCCAGCGAAGTTTGAATCTGAGTATCCGATCGGTAGATTGTCTTCGAATTGCGTCACCCAACATTCTGAGTTCCTTTGAGATATTTGAGAATTTTCTTGGCTGCTTGCATGTGTGCTTCCTTTGGATCAACTTGAAATCTGGCACACACTCCGACTGCGAAAGAGATGTCCGGACGACTTGCTGTTAGATACAGCAGGGATCCTATTATCCCTCTGTATTTGCTGGAATCAACTGACTTCCCTTCTGTTCCTGGTTCAATCTTCCAGTTGGTGTTCATTGGAATCTTTACAATTCTGCTGGATTGAACTCCATACTTGGCGATCAAGTCTTTCACGTATTTGGATTGATTTATGAAAATCCCTTCTGAAATTGCTTGACTTGAAGTCCTAGGAAGAAACTCATTTCTCCCATCATGGACATTTGGAACTTCTCTGACATCATCTCTCCAAATCTTTGGCATAAGAAGCTTGATCTTGATCCAAAGATGATGTCGTCTACGTAGATTTGAACAACCAGGATGTCTTCTCCTGACTTGATGGTAAAGAGAGTTCTCTCTACTGAGCCCTTCTTGAATCCTTTGGATACGAGAAAATTTGACAGAGTGTTATACCAAGCTCGAGGTGCTTGCTTCAATCCATAAAGAGCCTTCTTTAGCTTGTAGACTTTATTTCCTTCTACTTCGAATCCTGGAGGTTGTTCAACGTAGACATCTTCTTTGATTTCTCCATTTAAGAATGCACACTTCACATCCATTTGATATACCTTGAATTTGTGATGTGCTGCAAAGGCGAGAAAGAGTCTGATTGCTTCCAATCATGCTACTGGAGCAAATGATTCTTCGAAGTCAATTCCTTCTTGCTGAGTGTAGTCCTTGGCAACCAGTCGAGCTTTGTTTCTGATGACGACTCCCAGGGTATCCAATTTGTTCTTGAATATCCATTTGAGTCCTATGACTTTGACTTCTTGAGGTCTGTCGACCAATTCCCAGACACAATTTCTGAGGAATTCGTTCAGCTCTTCTTGCATGGCGTTGGTCCAAGGCACACTCTTCAAAGCTTCGAGAATTGATTGAGGCTCTGGCACTTGAGCTACGTAACACACCATTAGAGCTGTGTCTTCATCATAGACCGTCAGTTCAAGCTCTGCGAGAGCCGAGCCGTGCCGGCCGCTTCTTGATGATCCGATAAAGCTTCGAGCAAATCGAGCTTCTGGTTTTGACTTGGTCAGATGGTTCTCCGATAATTGCTGATGATGGATGATCTTCAATCCATCTTCTCCTCTTACGAATTTCTTCTTCCAATTGATTGATGCTTGTCGTGGCTAAATTTCGTCTGACTTGTAGTTGCTCAGGAGTTAAATCTTGAGAAATAGGTTCTCTTTGATTTCTATTTTGATGAGACTTCTGTTGAGGCTCAGCTGGAGATTGAGCTGGGGACTCAGCTGTGTTTGGATTCCCAGCTGATGATGTTCCCCCTTGATTTGGCGTTGAAGATTCTTCTTGATTTCCAGCTGGTGGAGCTTCTTGGTTGATTTGAAGTTCCTCCTCTGGCTCATTGTCCCAAATTATTAGTTCGGCTAGATTCCTGATTCTATTCTCTTGAGCCCTTGTCTGAATCAATCTTGAAGATTCTCCTTCGCTTCTTCGTTTGATAGAATCTCTATATTCGAAGGAGGATTCGTCAAAGGTAACATGTGGAGTTACTTCGACTATTTAAGTTCTTCTGTTGAAGACTCTGTATGCTTTACTCACAGCGGAGTAACCAAGGAATACTCCTCGGTCTGTCTTTTCATCGAACGTCTTGAGCTGTGTCTTCCCATTATTGAGGATGTGACATTTGGATCCGAATACCTTGAAATATCCAATGTATGGTATTCTGTTATTCCATAGCTCATACGGTGTCTTTCCTTGCCTTGATGTGAGTAGGGAGCGATTCTGAGTGAAGCAAGCTGTGTTGATTGCTTCAGCCCGAACTTCTTTGGAATGGCGAGCTAGCTAGCATTGAGGTAGCCGCTTCCTTGAGAGTTCGTTTCTTCTCTCGCTACACCATTCGCCGAGGTGTGCGAGCCGCGGATGTTTAGTGTTGAACTCCGTTCTTCTCGCGGTAATCATAAATAGTTTCATTTAGAAACTCCGTTCCACGATACGATCTTATTGACATTATCTTGCACTCCTTCTCGTGTTGATAATCTTTCCACAGGATAGGCGGCTTAGTCTGGTTTCGCTCTTACAGTACAAGAATGATACCCATGTGAATCTTGAGAAATCATCCACAACGACCGAGTATATTTTCCGCCATTGAAGCTTCTTTGGAGTAGCTGGACCAAAAAGATCCATGTGAAGAAGTTGAAGAACTCGATCGGTTGGTCGAGCGGCTTGAGAGAGAATGAAATTCTTGTCTGCTTTCCTTGTTGACACGCGCTGCACATATGACTTTTGTCATATACTTGATCAGGAATTCCATTAGCGAGCTGGTTCCTAGCCAGTTTGTTGATTGTCTTGAAGTTGAGATGATGCAGCCGTCTGTGCTACAGCCAGCTGACTTCATTGTTACTTTTTGATACAAGATAAGTCTCCGGAGGGCTGCTGTTCCAGTCAGCAAAGTACATATTTCCTTCTCTTTTCCCTCTTAGGAGTATCTGCTTGGTTTCCCTGTGCTTCACTGTGCATCCCTGTGCATCAAACTTGACAGAAAAACCGTTGTCGCAGAATTGGCTAATGGAAAGCAAGTCATGTTGCAATCCTTGTACATAAGAAACATTTGGGATTATAACATTTCTAGTTTTAAATGTACCATAACCTTTGGTTAGGCCTTTGGAGTTGTCCCCAAATGTTACTTGTGGACCTGTACGCTCGATATACTCCTGGAGTAGATGTTTTAGGTGCGCCATGTGCTTGGAACATCCACTGTCCAAGTACCATAGCGATCTCATCGACTCCTCAGAGATGCGTCGATTCCTTGCAACCTAAACAAAAAATTAAAATTCAGGTACCCAGTTTTAATTGGGTCCTTGTGGGTTAGACAGAGATCCTTTGATGACCCAGATCTGCTTGATGATTTGAATTGGATCATTTGATCTGATAATTCTCCCAGCTGAGTCGATATACACATTCTTTGTGTTCTTCGGTTGTGGCTGGCGGGGTCTTCATCTCCGTGTCTTCCCATTTTGATGTCTTGATTTCTTTTGATTTCCAGCTGTGTGCCTAGCTGAGACGTTCCTTTGTCTCTGCTGTCTCATGTGATGCTGTGGCTGGAAATGATTATCCAGCTGATACTCATATGAGTGGTATCCAGGTGGGTATCTCTGATATCTTGGTTGATATCGATCAACGTCTTTAGTCTTTATTCTTGGTATCTGTAAAATCCAGCCTGTTGTCTTCGTTGAGGTTGAGCACGTTGCTGTCTGAGTTGGGCTTGAGGTTGTCGCACAGCTGACCTTCTTGATGCCTGCTGTGTTCTCGACGGAGCTTGAGAATGTTTCACAGCTGGTCTTCCCGACGCCTGCTGTGTCCTCAACTGTTGATGCTGAGCTGCTGGGATTGAAGGTTCATTTGCACGTACAAACATAACCTTTGTTCCACTTGTGGAGGCAATGTTTGAGGCATCCTTTGATTCGTTGTATCCCAGTCCCGCTTTGAGTGCTGCTGGACGCTGAGCACTAATGATCTCGTCCATTGTTGACGTGGCTTTGATGAGAGCTACTATCTTCTTAGATAGTACCTCTTCGGTGCTTTTCAGCTCAATGATCTCAGCTGACTTCTTTTCCGATTCAGCTGTGACCTTTTCCACATCTTCTATCAGCTGTTTCTTCTCATAGTAGAATTCCTTCATCAGCTGATCTTGTTTCACTATTTTGTCTTTTAGTGAAACGACTTCCTGTTGGAGCTGAGTTGTATCAGCTGCGTCTGATACTTTTGTCTTTTCCAGTTCCGCCTTCAGCTCGGCATTCTCACACATAATGACGTCAAGGATCTCTTGAAGTTCCTTGGAATCGTTCATTACTTTCTCTACTAGACTCCAATCAGGTAGTCCAGATTCTGAGACCTGTGTAGAGTGTTCGTGTGATGGTGAGATGTTAGATAAATTTTGAGTTCAAGACATTACCTCATCTTCATCGATGCCGTCTGTTTGTCCCATAAAGCATGTATCCCAATCAGGTTCATCATGGGCCATCAGGGCTTCTTCTTCCGAGTCTGAAAATGGCATGTCATCCATTTTGTTGCACTCTGATTCTTCATCGGCGATATAAGCTCTCCTTCTGTCAGCTACTTTAGCTTTCAGTTGGTCTTTATCTTTCTTGGACAGCTTTGGACACTCTAGTCGGTAGTGTCCTGGTTCCTTGCAGTTGAAGCAACCTTCTTCTATTCGTTTATCAGCTGACTTCTCATCAGCTGCTGTGTACTTGTCTCTGTAAGTTCTTGCGAACTTCTTGTATTTGCCTTTGCTGGTGTTGAGTCTGTTGTAGTTTTTGACCAGCATGGCTATTTCTTCAAGTAGCTTTTCCTTGCTCATGTCCTTCTTATCCTTCTTCGATGACTCAGCTGACTGTATGTATGCGGATTTTTCAGAGTTGGCTCTGAACGCAATCTCCTTTGTTGCAGGTGTCAGCTCTCCATCATTTTGATTGCTTGAAGATTTTTTCATTGTAATCTTCAAGTTGTACTCGTTGGCTTTGAGCAGGGAGTATAATCTTTCAGTTGAAAGATCACCTAAGTCACTTCGACTTTCGTGTACCACCATGTAGGTGTTCCATTCAGCTGTGAGTGCTGAAAGAACTTTTAGATTCTTTTCTCGCTGGGTGTATTTCCCAGTTCTGATGGTTTCTATCTCGACGACTGTGTTTGAGAACCTTAGCTCCATCGCTTCGATGGACTCGTTGGCTAGCTGCTTGAAGTTGTCGAATTTTTGGTAAGCTATTGTGAATTTGTTTTCTTTGATTTCTTCAGATCCTTCACACAGCTTGGCAAGTGTTTCCCACATCTCTTTGGCTGTCTCGCACTTGATGATCTTACTCAGGTAGGCGTTTGAGACTGTTGATGAGATGGTGTTTCTTGCGAAGCTGTCCAGTCCAGCTTGCTTTCGTTCTTCTGACGAGTAATCCTTCTTTGGCTTGAGAATTGGCCAGTATTCTGGTTGTCCTCCATCATGAGCAGGTACGAGTTCATTTCCTTGTTTATAAATAAGGATAGGTCCGTCTGAGATGACGTCCCACATCATGTCGTGATGCGCACATAGGAAGCTTTTCAATCTGAATTTCCAGATTGCATAGTCGTCTACCGAGAAGGTGGGAAGATTCCTATTAAGATAAGAATCCATAGAAATATGCAGTATGTAATAATATGAGTTTTTCTGAAAAACGGATCTGTTCAGTTGACCACTGACACAGAGTTTCAAGACAAATCTCTTGATTCAGAAACAGCGGTCGTTTGAACCACTGCTCTGATACCAATTGATGGTCCCTGAGCTGGGTATTTGGTGTAGAGGGGGGTGAATACACCAAATAGATTTTTCTAAATTTTTTCAAGTTAAATCACAGAGTTGGTGAGCTCAGTTATGGATCCAGCTTGGGAGGGTCAGCTGGCGGTGCGGAAAGTGGTGGTTTGAAAACTTAGCTCGGTTACTTAGAAAAACTCAGTTTGAAAAGATTAACTTTATGTTTTCAGCTTAGTTAAGTTGTGCAACTTTTAGAGATACACAGCTGTCTTTGGAGAGCAGCTGTGTGTGCAGTTTTGAACAAATATGCAATGATATGAAAGAGTTAGTACAAAACTGAATATAAAGAGAGAGTAAGAAGCACGCGAGTTTTTACGTGGTTCGGAGTAACACCTCCTACGTCCACGACCAGGTTCACTGGTAATCTACTACCACTTGGTTTCCAAGTACCAAGCAACTTCACAACTCTAACCCGAGCTGTGTTCCAACAGTTTGCGGGCACTGTCAAGCCTACACCTTCAGTTTTTGGGTACTGAAGAACCTAACCACTCGAATTACACGCTTCGAGCAAGCGTACCTTTACCTAACCTTTCTGGGTTTGGGTTTGGGTATGGTTTTCCAACTATGAACGAGTTCTTACAATTAAGAACTTTAGAGTTTGGCCTAGGGAACAGACGAAAAACTAAGCAGTTTCTTAACTAGAAACACTTTAAGATAAAGTGTTCTTTGATCTATGTAGAACTGCTTGAGAGCTTTTGAAAGAATGATGATTTCAGATAATGAAAGCTTGTTGAGAGTTTTTCGTATCTGATCCTGAGGTTGAAGACGGGTTTATATAGGTAGAGATTCAAGACTAGCCGTTGGAGGAGCCGTTTGAATCTTACCTACTCTTCTTAAATACAAGATCTGTCGTTGGGCGAATCTGCACCTGTCTTCATTTGTGTCACATCCTAGGTCCTGAAGTCTAGGATGCTGATCTGGCAATCCCTCATTGGTCGAGGTAGGTTGACTTCCTCTGATGCCGGGATCTTCTGCCTTTAGAGCTGGCTTTTGAATTCAGAGCTGGACTGTCTTGAAGTGAAGTCTTCAGAGATAGTTCCCTTTGTTCTGTACAGCTGGACCAGCTGTGTTTTGAACTCGGCTCGAATTCTCTTCACTTGATCGAGCTCATTGGAGGACTCGGTGAAGGTTGACGCCGTCGTCTTTTGCTAGCTGACTCTAGCTGTATACACACCGGGTCGATCTGACTTCGCTGACTCAGTGAACACAAATGGTCGACCGTCCGTCTTCCGCTTCCTTAACCTGTAAGCCTAGAAAATCTAAAGCTCAAACAGGCGAGCTGGAAAACACTATTTAGGTTGACGCGATCATCTATTCGGTTGGAGAATCAGTTGGGTTTTGGTATCAAATCGAAACCTTATAATTTTCCTAACACCGCTTTATTGGAATGAAGTAGGTGAAAGAAAAGAGTTAGGTCCTGATGCTGTTGAAGAAGATTAAGATTATTCGTCAAATCAAGCAGAGGATAAAGGAAACACAAGATCTTCAGAAGTCGTATGCGGATTCCAGAAGATCAGAACTGGAATTTCAAGTTGGAGATAACATATTCCTGAAGGTTTCACCTTCAAGAGGAATACACAGATTTGGCGTAAAAGGAAAACTTAAGCCCATATATATTGGACCGTATGAAATCCTTGGAAGGATAGGTCAAGTTGCTTATAAGCTAGCCTTGCCACCCAGTTTTGGAAGTTTGCATAGCGTGTTTCATGCTTCTCAGTTGCATAAATACATGTTTGATCCTAAACATATTATCCGCCAAGAAGAAATAGCTTTAGAGCCCGATCTAAGCTATGAAGAAATGCCAGAAGTGATTCTGGATCGAAAGGTCCAGCATCTTAGAAATAAGTCGATCGCATCGGTCAAGATTAAGTGGAGACATCATGGACCAGAAGAAGCAACGTGGGAATTAGAGGACAAGATGAGAGAGAAGTATCCCGATCTTTTTGTCGAGGTAAGCAAATTTTGGGACGAAATTTATTTTTTAGGGGCAGAGGATTTAATGACTCGTTTTCTCACAAAATTAACCCTAAAATATTTCTAATTTACTAAGACAATTAAGAAGAAGAAAAATTCCCTTTTTAATAATTTTTCTTCGGCAACCCTAATTTTTGCCGAAAAAGTAGAATTTAATTATTTTTGTTTCGTCTCGGGTTAACCGAAATGAAGTATAATTTATGTTTACCAATGTACGTATTTATGCTTGATTTTAATTTAGAAAATTATGAATTTAATTTTCTTAATTTATTTTTATTAGTAATTAATGATTAAATTCAGTAATCTTATTTATTTCATAATCGATTCAGTTTTCAGCATTTTCTTCCGAGAATTTGCATTAGGGTTTGAGATGCCCTAATTGATTTTTATAAATTGAGAAATTAGAGATTGAAGTTATGATTAGCAAGTTTAGTACTTAATTAATTAAAGTAAGTATTTAATTAATTAATTAACCCTAATTAATACCTAAGCCATGACATCATAATTTGACTTTCTGTCTAACATATTAATTAATTAGAGTTTAATTAACCTAAGCAAAGAATATTCTAAGAATATGCTAATATTGACTAATGGTTAGATTAATTAATAAAAAAAATTAAGTTAGCTATTAAGTGTGTGTGCGTAAGTCTTCTTCTTCATTCTTTCTTCATTCTTTCTTCCTTCTTTTTCGGTTCTTTCACGGCAAACACACACGCACACACACTTCACCTCCAATCCACCATTAAAGCTTCAAGTTTCAGCTCAAATCCAAGATCCAATCCATTCCAATTTAATTATTAAGGTAAGTTATATGTTTAATCAAGTTTATAGCTCAAAGATCAAGCTTAAATCCTTCTTTTTATTATTTAAAAATTTTCAAAATTTTTAAGAAAAGATGTTAGATGATTATGATTTTGATATATGTTGTTTAATTCATGCTTAAGATGTTATATTTATCATTAAATTAAGTTTAAATTGAACCCTAACCCTAAATTGAATTTTTCGAAAATATAGGGAAAATTAGAGCTTTTTAATTTGGATGTTAGATGATCAAATTGATTGATTAATTGAGCTTAGATAATTATTATAAGCATGTTTCATGTTGGAAGTAATCAAAGAATTAAAATCCTTCTATTTTTTTTTAAATAGCCGAAAATAATTAATAAAATTAGGGGTTTTTGATTTTGATATTCAATGTTTAAATTGATGTTTAAATTGAGCTTATATGATGTTAATGAGTATGATTATGCATTGAATTAGTTTATTGAATCATAGTTGCTTCAATTTTAATTAATTTTCGAAATTAGGGTTCTTAGATTTAGGGCTTTTTGATTTTAATTATGAATTATGAAATTGATGATAGAATTGAGCTCATGGTATTTAATTAAGCATGTGAGAATGTTTTTAGAATTTGTGAAGCTCAATTATATATATATTTAATATTTTCTGATTTTATTTAAATTAATAATAATTAATTTAAAGCCAAAATTGGTTAATTGATGTTATAATTAACCTCTATAATTATAATTAAGCATGTTGTAATTTGAATTAGAGAAAAATAATCATTTATGCCCTATTTTACAAAAAGTCGAAATATATATATATATATATATATATATATATATATATATATGGGTTTTAATTTTTATCCAATTTAATTAAGTAATAAGCTATAATTGAAGCTTATAAATTAAATTAAGATGCTTGGAATTGATTAGAATTAAATTGGATAACTAACCCAATTAATTTCCAAAATGCCAAAAAATAATAAAGAAAATAAAAGCATTATATGATTTTTAATTAAGAAAATAATTGCATATTTGAATTCTACAATAAAAATTAAGCATTGTGGAATTTTTCATAAATTAATTACCAAGTATTAAGAATTTTCTATTTTTCGGCTATTTTTCAAAGTTGAAGGTTTATACGTGTAGATGATCTAATTTGATGAATTGTTTGTGTAATTACGCTTAATATGATTAAATAGTTATATAGAATTAATTTCAGAATTTTCAGAATCCGTTTGACGGATCGAGAATTGTTTAAGTTGAATGCTTTGAATAAAGTGGAATGTTGATAATTTGTTTAATTGTTTAAGTGTTTAATGTTAATGTTTTTAAGTTAAAAAGTTAATTAGAAATTAAGTTAGAGTTTTATAAGTGTTTAGAATGTTAAGTATTAGTATCGAGTTAAGTTCTCGAGAGTCGAAGCGAATTAGAAATTAAGTTGTTTGAGATGTCGTATCTCATCTCCTGTCGAATGTTTCTCACTCTGATGGTTGATAAACCTAATTTTAAATGAAGGAACGAGCGGAGGCATAAAGCCGGGAAGTCAGAATCCAGCAGAGTAACATAAAGCAAAGTTCGACAGGTGGGCTTTCTAAATCAAAAAGAATGACGAATGTGATTATATTATAATATATGTGTGATGTTTTAAATTAATTGACTTGTCAAATGTTTTAAGCTTTTTGGTATGTTACCATCTACTGAAAGAAGACGAATTCGGTCCCACCGAAGGTAGGATTTGTGTACACTAGCTGGTAATCGTGCGCCTTCCGAAAGGTGGGCCAGTTACAAGTGTTTAAGAAGGAGGCCTACTTCTCAGCACTAATTTATGTTTGTATATCTGGTACATACTTATTGATATTTATATGTCTGCAGACATCAATGCTTTTAAAAATAAAAGAAAACGTTTGAGCAAGCACATGTTTGATTTTAAAAGTTTACTTGTGTTTTGCTTTAAAAGGCAAGTTCAATTTATAGCTGTAATCAGTATGATTTCAAATTATTTTGGCATGTGTTCACTGAGTACATAGTACTCAGCCTGCATGTTGTTTTATAAAATGTGCAGGTTAGCTGAGATGGAGATAGGAGTGTACAGGACGGACTTTTGTTGGTTTCAGTCTTTGAAATAAAAGGCAGATTAGAATTATATGTCTGCATACATATAATTCTCTATGATTTTCCGCTGCAACACTGTGATGTCTGTTTTTGAAGTTTGAAGTTTGTTTCTTAACTCTGAATTCTGGTTGTATATTCTGAAGCGTCTGATGTTGGTTGTTAATATTTTGAAGCTAGCCTGTCTTTTCTTGAAATTGGCTACTATTTATGTTCGAATATTCTAAGTCATGCGATGTCGCTGCCCGACTTAGAATGAAGATGACTTAGCCGGTGGGTCCCGCAACGTACACAATTTATGATTAACCAAAGGATAAGATAACGACCCAAGTTATCAAACAAGAACCAAACATCCAATAAATCATGCTTTCAAGTCGAACGAAGATCAATCAAATACCAAGCAACAACATCATTATTCAGAAACGGCAAACTATATATCCAGTTCAATCAAATCTCAACGAGAATGGTCAAGAAACTACACCATCTCGTATCAAAGTACGACAGTCAGGTAACAATGTTTTAGATAAACATACCATAAGAAGCATAATGACATCAAAATCAAACGGTTTTCAAAGCGTTGCAGCGGAAGACATACTGGGTTACATGTATGAAGACATATAACCAATCTCTAGCTTAAATAACTTTCAATAAGAGTATAACCAACAAAAGTCCGTCCCAGCACCCTTTCATCTCCATCCGAACAAACCTGCACATTTTCGAAATAACATGCAGGGCTGAGTACGAAGTACTCAGTGGACACATGTTGAAAATAGTTGAAAACTTGTTACTTAGAGCTATAGATTGAAACTTGCCCTAAAGCATAAGCACAAGTAATTTTTCCCAAAAACAAACCTATGCATGCTCAAATATTTTCTTTTCTGTAAATCATGTTTGACTGCGCAGGCATATACTTTAGGATGTATGTACCAGATCTACAATCATAAATTAGTGCTGAGAAGTAGGCCTCCTTCTCAGACACATGTAACCGTCCACTCCTTTCAGAAGGCTCCCGATTACAAATTAATGTACACAAATCCTACTTTGCGTAGGACCGATGTCGCAGCC
This sequence comes from Agastache rugosa, assembly GCA_031470985.1. Classification (NCBI taxonomy): domain Eukaryota; kingdom Viridiplantae; phylum Streptophyta; class Magnoliopsida; order Lamiales; family Lamiaceae; genus Agastache; species Agastache rugosa. The sequence continues at coordinate 8,442,326 of CM062604.1, read as the reverse complement.
CGACCTCCGAGATTAGATATCAAGGTCGGTAGGTCCCACGACGTACACAATTTATGATTAACAAAGGGAATTTAATAGCGACCCAGCTATTGATTAAGAATAACAACGGACATTCATACTTATCAAATCATCAATTTTAGAATAAATATGATATGCATGATTCAAGATCAACGAGACGATCAACTGTTTTCAACAATGACATGCATATCAATATATATATATATATATAACTCAAATCAGCTCGAAATCAAGAGACCTGATCAACCAAATAATTGATAATGACCAAGTATACAACAAGTTGTGAATAAATAGACCTGATCAACCAAATAATCGACATTGATCACGAGGATGACAAGCTGACTCGATGATCAAGAAAGCAAGATAAAGAAAAACTGTTTCATGTTCGACAAAGCTTCTCAACACAACTAACAACTTATATACATATGATTCAATGGTTGAGTTTTCAAAAGAATTTGACAAAAGAGTTCAACTTTAGAATTCAAACGTTATAACAATATCATACAACATCAAACTTCATTTTCTTGCAGCGGAAAACATGAGAATATATGTATGAAGACATATATCCTAGGTCTGAGTTCATCATATATAATAACTCTTAAACACGACTTTCTTTTCAAAAACATCGATAATAACAACAACAAACGTCCACCCAGCCCTCGTCATCTGCATCCCTGCTAACGATTACACATGTGTACACAAATCCCACCTTGCACGGGACAGAATTCGTCCTTCTTATGTAGATGGTAACATACTTAAACATTTTAAAACAATTTGGCAAGTATCAAAGCTTTGAAAAAAATATATATATATATCATGCTTTTCACGTTTTTTAAGTTAAGAAAGCCCACCTGGTAGATTTAAGCTTAAACTTTTAATCTTTTATGCTCGATCAACTCTTACTTCACGGTCCTGCTCCCACTTCCACTTGCTCCTTTAAATTGAAATGGAATAGCTACTTTAGAACGAGTAACTTCTATCGACCTTTGATAATCTTAACGTAATTCGATTCGAATTTTTACGCCGAAACTCGACGAAACTCGAGAATTTCTATATTAATTCCTTAAACGCTCTTATTCTATCTTAACTCATCGTTAATCATCAAACATTCAAACAATTCACACTTATCACTTAATATCTACATACATCATTTACTATTCTCAGAAATCGACTAAGTCGATTTTAATCCGTCTAACGGATTCAGAAAAATCTAAAATTAAATCTATATACTTATTTCATCATAACAAATATAATTACACATTTATTTCACACATTCGGTCCAATTAACGAATAAACTTCCGAAATGGAAAAATCAACTAAAAATAGAAAATCTTTATTACTTTGAATTAAATTTCCAGAAAATCATATAACACTTAATTTTTATTAAGAAGTTCATAAATGCAATTAATTTCTTATTAAAAATCAAATAATTATTTATTTTATTTATTTAATTTTCGGTCATTTGTATTTATAGTTTCTAGAATTATTTTCTCTTCTTTTGAATTTCTAATATATTTAATTAAACATTATGAGTTTAATCATTCCTTTAATTTCATTCAAATAAGCATTAAACTTTAAACCCTAATTTAAGAACCCTAATTTCAATTTCTAGGGTTTCTAGGGTTTCTAGGGTTTTCATGCTTACATTTCATTATTTCTTGATTAAACATGCATTATTAACATCATCTATCATCAATTCAATCATCAAATACATCATATAATCTCATCATCATAAACCCTAATTTTATTCCTTCACTTTCAACTTTAATTAATAAAATGAGAAGGATAACGATTTCATGCTTAACTCCAACATGAAACATACTTAAAATAATTAACTAAACTCATTTATAACATCAAAACAATCAAACAATGCACAAATCAAAATTTGACAAATTCTTCAAAATTTCGAAAATTACTACTTCCAAACTAGGGTTTCACATGCTTAATTTAAACTCATAAATGATCATATATACATGAATTAAACATCATACTAAGAGATCAAAATCATCCAACAATTTTTCTCCAAATCTTCAAAATTTTCGAAAGTTAAGAAGGAAGAAATAGATGATTTTAACTTGAAATCTTAAGTTAAAAAATTGAGAAGAACATAAATCCAACCTTAAATATGGATTTGAGACTAAGTTATTCTTGATCTTCAAGCTCAATCTTGCACAACAATGGAGGAACTAACTTGAGTGTGTGAGTGTGTGTGAAAATGGCGCAAGAGAGAGAGATGGAGTGGTTGTGTGTGTGTGTCGAGAGTGAGGAGAGAGTGAGAGGGAGTAGTCTAATGTAAAAGTCTTAACTCTAGGTTTAGGTGTATAGGTTAGCTATTATAAAATAGAAACTTAATTGCTAAGTTTAGGTTTAATCATTTAATTGGTTATTAATTCAATTAATTAATAACTAATTAATCTTCTAATAACTCTCTAATTTCTCAACACAAGAAATTAGGTTAAGGTTTCACGAACCTTAGATAAAAATCTCATAGAAAGAATCAGAGATTCGAAACATTTTCAAATCGACCGAAACTAAATTTTTAACTAATAAATTACGTAAAATTTTACGTAATTAAATTAAATTATTCTTTCAGTCAATTTATGACTAAACATTTATCACTTACTGATAAATGTAAAAACTTCTTCATTTCGGATTAACCGAGATGATAGAAATTAATTTGAACTCATTTTTCCGGTAGAATATATCTGCCGGGTAAAATTTTCGGAAAGAAAATTTTTATTTTACTAAAATTCTTATCTTTCTCACTAGATTAATAAATTTTAGTAAGCAAGAAATACGGGATACTACATTCTCTCCCCCTAAAAATAAATTTCATCCCGAAATTTGCTTACCTCTTGGAAGAGTTCGGGATACTTTTCTCTCATCTTGCTTTCTAACTCCCATGTTGCTTCTTCTATTGCATGATGTCTCCATTTGACTTTTACTGACGCGATCGACTTATTTTTAAGCTGTTGGACTTTTCGATCCAAAATTGCTTCAGGCTTTTCTTCATAACTGAGATCTGGTTCAAGAACCATTTCTTCTTGATGAATAATGTGCTTAGGGTCAAACATATATCTTCGTAACTGAGATACATGGAACACGTTATGCGAACTTCCAAAACTTGGCGGTAAAGCTAGCTTATACGCTACTTGACCTATTCTTTCAAGAATTTTATATGGTCCTATATAGCGAGGTTTAAGCTTTCCTTTAACACCAAACCGATGAATTCCTCTTGAAGGTGAAACTTTCAAGAAAACTTTGTCACCAACATTGAATTCTAGCTCTGATCTTCTTGAAACAGCATAAGACTTTTGACGGTCTTGTGCCTCTTTAATTCTTTGTTTAACTTGTCGCACAATCTTTATCATTTCTTCAACAACATCGGGCCCTAACATTCTCCTTTCGCCCACATCATCCCAATGAAGTGGAGATCTACACTTCCTTCCATAAAGAGCTTCGTAGGGCGCCATGCCAATTGTCATTTGATAACTGTTGTTGTAGGCAAATTCAATAAGAGGTAAAATTTGCTCCCATTGACTTCCTCGATCTAGAACAACAGTTCTCAACATGTCTTCCAAGATCTGAATGGTTCTTTCTGATTGACCATCCGTCTGAGGATGAAAAGCCGGACTGAAATTCAATTTGGTACCTAACTCTTCTTGCATACTTCTCCAAAAATGAGAAGTAAATTTTGAGTCTCGATCAGAAGTGATGGATTTGGGTATTCCGTGCAAATGCACAATCTCTCGAATATACAACTGAGCTAACTTATCTGCGCCAGAAGTTATTGGAATAGGTATAAAGTGAGCAGATTTTGTCAGTCTGTCCACTATCACCCATATTGTTGTATTTCCTCTTTTGGATTTGGGTAGCCCTGTTACAAAATCCATTGTAACTTTATCACATTTCCAGTCTGGAATATCTAAAGGTTGTAGCTTCCCACATGGCCTTTGATGCAATGCCTTTACCTGCTGACAGGCTAAACATCGTTCTACAAAAGAAGCTATGTCACGCTTCATTCCTTCCCACCAAAATGTCTGTTTCAAGTCTTGATACAATTTGTTGCCTCCAGGGTGAGCTGAATAAGGAGTTTCATGAGCTTCACTCATGATCTCATTCCTTAATTTTTCGTCATTAGGCATACAAATTCTTTCTCTAAATAAGAGAACATTATCTCCTGCCTCTTTGAAATCTTCAACCTTTTCTTGACGAATTTTCATTCGTAACTTTTCCAATTTCTCATCTTTTCTCTGAGCATTGGAAATTTTCAACCTTAAGCCCAGAATTATTTCCATGGCTGCAATCATCTGTTCAACAGATTGTGGAGGTAGAATTACTTCTAATTTCAGTTCTCCGAAACTCTTAATGAGCTCTTTCTCTTGAGTTAAAAGAAATCCTAGCTCAGATTTACTCTTCCTGCTCAACGCATTAGCTACTACGTTTGCTTTTCCTGGATGATAAGAAATTTTAGAATCGTAGTCTTTGACTAACTCGAGCCATCTTCTTTGTCTCATATTTAATTCTTTTTGCTCAAAGAAGTATTTGAGACTCTTATGATCCGTGAATATCTCACATCTTGCTCCATAAAGGTGGTGTCTCCAAATCTTTAGAGCATGCACAACTGCTGCTAGTTCCAAGTCATGAGTTGGATAGCTTACTTCATGAGGTCTGAGCTGTCTAGAAGCATAAGCAATGACTCTTTCTTCTTGCATCAGGACACAACCTAGTCCGTTCTTCGATGCATCTGTGAAAACAGTATAGTCCTTGTCTGAATCTGGAACTGCTAACACTGGGGCAGTGGTTAATCTTTTCTTAAGTTCCTGATAACTTTCTTCACATTCTTTTGACCATTTAAACTTCGACTCTTTCTTTAGGAGATGGGTCATTGGCTTCGCTATCTTGGAGAATCCTTCGATAAATCTCCGATAATAGCCTGCTAGACCTAAGAAACTCCTAATCTCATGTGGTGTAGTTGGAACCTTCCATTCCTGGACTGCTTGCACTTTTGAAGGATCAACTTTGATTCCTTCAGAAGATACAACATATCCAAGAAAATGTACTTCTTTTAGCCAAAATTCACATTTGCTGAATTTGGCATATAATTTCTCGGTTCTCAACTTTTCCAGAACAATTCTGAGATGTTCTTCGTGTTCCAATTCATTCTTTGAATACACGAGAATATCATCAATGAATACTACGATAAATTTGTCCAAAAATTCATGGAATACTCGATTCATGAGATCCATAATACTGTTGGAGCATTTGTCACACCAAATGGCATTACTACAAACTCGTAATAGCCATATCTTGTTCTGAAAGCCGTCTTTGAAATATCCTCTTGCTTAACCTTCAACTGGTGATAACCTGATTTCAGATCAATCTTCGAGAATACACTAGTTCCTTTGAGCTGATCAAAGAGATCGTCTATTCTCGGCAAAGGATACTTATTCTTCAAAGTTAATTTGTTCAACTCTCGGTAGTCGATGCACATTCTCAAACTACCGTCTTTCTTTTTGACAAACAGAATAGGCTCTCCCCACGGAGAAACACTAGGTCTAATGAAACCTAGATCAAGTAATTCTTGCAGTTGAATTTTCAACTCTTGCAACTCCTTCGGTGCCATTCTGTATGGTGCCTTGGAAACTGGAGCTGATCCTAGTTCAAGATCTATTGTGAACTCCACTTGCCTATCTGGTGGCAATCCTAGTAAAACTTCAGGAAATACATCCCGAAATTGTCTAACTACTGCTACATCTTCAATACTCTTCTCTTTATCTTCATCTTTGTTGAGATAGATGAGATATGCTTTCACATAATTTATTCTCAACATTTTCTTTGCTTGTACCGCTGAGATAACCAGCGATCTTCTACGACTTCTTTCTATTCCAAAGAATAGATTCGGTTCCTGACCAGACATGTGAAAAGAAATCTGCCTTTGTTTGCACTGAATGCTCGCAAAATTTTCGGTCAACCAATCCATTCCCAGAATAATATCAACATCCCACATTTTAATCAGATTTAGGGTTTTAGCTGACATCTTTAGAGATCCTAATTCAAACTCTAAATTAGGACAGATGCGAGTAACTGAAGTAGATTTACGTAATGGAGTAGTTACTCTTAAGTCTTGACTAGCACGTTCTACTTGAAGATCAAGATTATCTACGCAGGCATTTGATATAAATGAATGTGATGCACCAGTTTCAAATAAAATTATAACAGGTATGCTTTTTAATTGACCCATACCTATTAAATTTCCTTGATCTTTATCGAACGGCTTCTGATCAAGAGCAAAAACCCTTTGATACTGCTGCTGAGGTTCCATCTGCATTTGTTGAGGTTGCTTCTGCTTCTGCTAAAATTGTTGCCCTTGGCGATTTCGCCGCTGCTGCTGCTGTTGATGAGTTCCTTCTATCGCCTTTAAATGCGAAGGTTGATTCTGGTTTGGCCTGCCTCCTCCTATTCCTTGCAGCTTAGTCGGGCATTGATAAGAATAATGACCAACTTGTCCACACGTATAACAGCTATTGTTTCCAGCCTTGCAAACTCCTTGGTGCATTTTGCTACACTTGGGGCATGGAGAAATTCCTTGATACGTTTGCGATGAACTGCCTTGTCTAGAGAAAGGCTGCTTGAATCTTCCTTGATTAAACTGCTGCTGCTGACCTTGTTGACTTTTCTGACCTTGCTGGCCTTGCCATGGCATCTTATTAGGTTGAATTCCGAAATTCCACTTCCTCTTTTGACCTTGATTTGACGTTTGAGGACTAGTTACTACTGGAGTTTGAACTTGCAAAGGAGTAGAAACTGTCGATTGAGAAGACTTATCCGGCTGCATAGCCAATTCTATGTCTAGAGCTCGATTTAAAGTTTATGCATATGACAACACACTCTGACTGGCTAACACGACCCTTATCTCTTGACGAAGTCCTGCTCGAAAGAGTTCCGCCATTTTCTCATCAGTGTCCACCTTGTCTTGAGCAAAACGAGCTTGATCGCAAAATTCTCTATCATACTCGGATACCGACTTCTTTCCTTGCTTGAGATTGGAAAATTCATTTTCTTTCTCATTTCGATAACTTCGAGGAACAAATTTTTCGAACAAGGCATCCTTAAATTGCTCCCACGTCAGATTCTCCAGCTGCACAGGAGTATACGCCCTTTGACGAGCTTCCCACCAGTAATCTGGAGATCCCTTGAGCTGGTAAGACATGCATGTAAGACGTTCCTGATCCGTACAACGAAGAAAACGGAAAATTCTTTCTAGCGAACGGATCCACTCTTCAGCTTCCGAAGGACTTCCTTTTCCATCTAGAGTTGGGGGATTTTGTCGCAAAAATAGCTCTTCTATTCTCCTTTCTGGTTGAGGAGGGGGTGGTGTTGGTTCTCTTTCTGGTTCCACTTCAACTCTTCCTCGACCTCTACCTCTTGGTCTACCTCTTGGCGGCATCCTGATTAACAAGGTTTTTCAATCTAAATATTCTTTTCTTTAAAACGAATTTTATTCTTCTTGAGTTGGTTAATCAGACAAATTACTATTTTCTTTAAATAATTTAAAGAAACAAGAATTTCTTAGTTTTTTTTTTAAATTCTTAATCTCATCATTATAATATAACATGCTCATTATAATTTAATGAATCAAAGATTCACTCATATCATTAAACAATTTAAATTTCATCATCATAAGTAATGAATCGGCTAATCATTACACTTAATAAATCAAAGAACTTATTTTCATCATCATAACGAATCATACGATTCATCCTCATCATCATATAATTATTAAGCACAAAAATTATTCAACAACACAAAATTTCATGCTGAACTTCGCTAAATAAAGAATAATAAAAAATTTAGTTCGAACATTTCCAACAATTCAAGAAAGAAATAATCTTATCTTGACATCTTAATCTTCATTAAACTTCTTCTAATGCGTAATTATATAGTTAACGGAAGAAAAGAACGACGAACGAAACGAAACGAACTACGTACAAAACGCACGACACTTTCTTTCCTCGGCCTGCCTTGCCGCCGCCGCCAGCCGTCGCTCAAACCCAGCCGCCGCTGGAAATTCCGGCGAGCGCTGGAGTCAACTTCGGCATTTTTCTTCCAACGAGCGGTGGATTCCAGCGAGCGCTGGATTTTTGGCTAAACGAAATCCCATCCATTTTTCATGCGTTTGACAAGTTTTCCTTCCATTTTACATACTTTCCAACGTTCTACTTCTTCGATAACGCTTTATTTTAGTTAGCCTAACGTTTTCTCGACGTTAATTAAACTTCACCTTTCTCGCTTTCTTTCTTTCTACTTTGTTCTTGAGATAATTAAACCGAAATTAAATGACGGAAAATTATCGATAATTCGGAAAATTATCAAATGACCCAAAGTGGTCATACTTCTTCTTTTTATAGGAAAATTTGCCTCTTCGAGGACTTTTTACAAAAGTTAGGAAATTATTTACATCCAAAAATTCCCTATGTTAACCGTGAATTTTCTACTACGCAAAACATCTTATCGGAGCGGAATTCTACGTCGCTACCGATTTACTATAAACTATCATATTATGCTTCTATGTACGAGAACTTATTTACAAACGATAAAACATAAGAGTTGTTCGATTACTAATCTATTACATTATATTTACATTAACTTCTCTCGAAACTTTCTCGACAACCTTTCTTCCTTCTTACTGCTCATCCTCGGATGGCTCTTCCTCCTCTTCCTCATCCTCCATTGGCTCCTCCTCACTCGGGTCTTCCTCTGATGGTCCCTGAGCTGGGTATTTGGTGTAGAGGGGGGGCTGAATACACCAAATAGATTTTTCGAAACTTTTTCAAGTTAAATCACAGAGTTGGTGAGCTCAGTTATCGATCCAGCTGGGGAGGGTCAGCTGGGTAAATAACTCAGCTGGCGGTGCGGAAAGTGGTGGTTTGAAAACTTAGCTCGGTTACTTAGAAAAACTCAGTTTGAAAAGATTAACTTTACGTTTTCAGCTTAGTCAAGTTGTGCAATTTTCAGAGAGACACAGCTGTCTTTGGAGAGCAGCTGTGTGTGCAGTTTTGAACAGATATGCAATGATATGAAAGTGTTAGTACAAAACTGAATGTAAAGAGAGAGAGTAAGAAGCACGCGAGTTTTTACGTGGTTCGGAGTAACACCTCCTACGTCCACGACCAGGTTCACTGGTAATCCACTACCACTTGGTTTCCAAGTACCAAGCAACTTTACAACTCTAACCCGAGCTGTGTTCCAAAAGTTTGCGGGCACTGTCAAGCCTACACCTTCAGTTTCCGGGTACTGAAGAACCTAACCACTCGAATTACACGCTTCGAGCAAGCGTACCTTAACCTAACCTTTCAGGGTTTGGGTTTGGGTATGGGGTTCCAACTGTGAACGAGTTCTTACAATTAAGAACTTTAGAGTATGATGAACTCGTTCGAAATCTAGGCTTAAGATATACAATGAGTTTGGCCTAGGGAACAGACGAAAAACTAAGCAGTTTCTTAACTAGAAACACTTTACGATAAAGTGTTCTTTGATCTATGTAGAACTGCTTGAGAGCTTTTGAAAGAATGATGATTTCAGATGATGAAAGCTTGTAGAGAGTTTTTCGTTTTTGATCCTGAGGTTGAAGACGGGTTTATATAGGTAGAGATTCAAGACTAGCCGTTGGAGGAGCCGTTTGAATCTTACCTACTCTTCTTAAATGCAAGATCTGCCGTTGGGCGTATCTGCACCTGTCTTCATTTGTGTCACATCCTAGGTCCTGAAGTCTAGGATGCTGATCTGGCAATCCCTCATTGGTCGAGGTAGGTTGACTTCCTCTGATTCCGGGATCTTCTGCCTTTAGAGCTGGCTTTTGAATTCGTAGCCGGACCGTCTTGAAGTGAAGTCTTCGCAGATAGTTCCCTTTGTTCGTATACCGTGGACCATTGTGTTTTGAACTCGGCTCGAATTCTCTTCGCCTTGATCGGGCTCGCCGGATCACTCACCGAAGATTGACGCCGTCGTCTTTTGCTAGCCGACTCCACTGTAAACACCTGGGTCGATCGTCGTCTTCGTTGCCGACTCACCGTGTTCACAGCTGGGTCGACTCCTGTCTTCCGCTTCCTTAACCTGTAAGCCTAGAAAATCTAAAGCTCAAACAGGCGAGCTGGAAAACACTATTTAGGTTGACGCGATCATCTATTCGGTTGGAGAATCAGTTGGGTTTTGGTATCAAATCGAAACCTTATAATTTTCCCAACAATTTCCCCCTTTTTGATGATGCCAAAACCTAACTGAGACAACTTATGACGCAGAAAAACTTGTGTTTTATTAATGTAAGAATATACATTATAACACAGGAAAAAGAAAGAAGAAAAAAAATCTTCAAATCTTCAGTCTTCAATCCCAGTTGGCTGGGTCTTCTCTTCTGCATCCGTTGCTTCTTTCTTTTGACTCGTCTCTTCAGCTGATTCTGATCCAGCTGGTTCCTCTAGCTCAACAGTTTGCCTCTTCTTTGACTTGTCTCTCTTCTTCCTTACTTCCCCCTTTTTGGCATGATCAAAACAGGGTGGGAAAGATACACCATCGGCTGTTGCGATGTTTTAGTTTGGCGAAACTGTGGTTTTTAGCTCTGAGCAGCGAGGTTTGGAGTCTAAGTGGCTCAGCTGTTGTGTTAGCTGGCTCTTCTTCAGTTGTATTAGCCTCAGCTGTGATTGCAGACACAGCGTCCTTGGCCTGATTCACCAAGGGCGTCCAGTGAGTGCTTGGAGGGATGAGTTGGCACGGGAGATAGCATCTTCTGAGTCGGGCACAACTTCATTCCTTGCAACTTTTGCTTCTTCAGACTTCTTAGATTGAATGAGAAAGTCTGATTCAGCACTTGAGGGGCTTGAGTTCAGCTCATATCATCATCATCCAGCTGCAGGTGATCATTGGCTGGGTGATGTTTCTCATATAAGCTTGGTGCAGGGACTTGAGCATTTTTCATCGGAAGATCTCGAAGCTGGTGTCCCTGTGGAGCTGAAGGAAACTGAGGAGAATGCGGTTGAAGTATCCCATCTGTCTTGGGGTTTAAGCTTGGTTGTTCAGCTGGAATACTCCGTTGCGGTGTTGGTGATGATTATGTTCACGCAGGGACGTGAACTTCTCCTCCACCGTAAGAAACGACCGCTTGTGGGCCTTCTGCTCCTCGGAGAGTGATTACGAATTCTCTCATAATGTCAGCTGGCTTCTCTGCTGACTGACTGAGCACCTTTGACTTGAGTCTTCTGTTTGAAGACAGTGCTTCAGTATATTTTGTCTCCTCAAGTTGTCTCCGATTCCCAGCTGAGAAGGAGATAGATGCATTCTGCTTTTTCTCCTGCATCTTTTTCTGTGCCTCCTGTGGTGGAGCAAGAGCTTTGTCATGACTGCTCTTGAATACTCCGGCTTTATCAACATCTGGTCCAGGTCTGCTGACGTTGATTTTTGCATCCCAGGGAGTTGTATGTCCCGTTCTCTCTTTTATGTTGAGAGAATCAGTGGGGCTGAGGAGGTCTTTTTCCTTTGACATTCCCAGAAAGTTTTCTTCACCTTCCTGGTGAATGACGTTCTTGAGCTTTGCAGTCTCCCACTGCGCTGGCCTGTATCTGTCGATGTGCTTCACCTTCTTCTGGACTTCCGTCTTCTTTGAGGTTCCTGAGAGTTAAGCAACTCTTATCTTGAAGCTTTGACAGATTCTTCAAGTTTGATCGGCTTCGGGAGATATCTTTCTGGATTCCATGTTCTTCTTCTGCATCTTTTGTTAGTAGTAACACATAATACTAATTGATGGAAATAAGAAAGAATGCCAAAAAACTTTCTAAGGTTGATGCGTATATCTTCTAGCATATTTAAAGAGTTTTCTTGATGAATGGACGATCAAGATTTGTCTATTGATAAGAAGATCTACGACTGGGAGTGATTCTCGCGATATAATAATTTCTTGATTAGAAAATGTGAGTTAATGCGCGAGAGAGAATGGTTGAGGCGTTTTGACTTTTGCCTCGAAACTCCCATTATTCAATTCTTTGCAGACTTTTAATTAAGATTGATTAGATATGACAAGATGTGAGTTGACAGAAAAACAGGGTGAGTAGGTGTAATTAATGTTGTTGCAAACCTCTCAGTTGATCATTGTAGTCAGCTGATACATCGGTTGAGTGGGTGTGCTGGGTCATCGTGGTTCCAGCTGATTCCCCCTCAGCTGAATAATCCTTTACTTTCAGCATCTGGTTTAGCTGAATTCTTTCTCAGCTGATATCAGTGACGTTGATTCTGAATTTCAGTTGTCTGCTTGCATTCGTGGTCTCGTTTCCATTCATTTGGGTCCGCTTCGTTCACTGGGTGTGCTTCCGTTCACTGGTCTGCTTCGTTCGCCGGGTGTGCTTCCGTTCTCACTGGTTCCGTTCGTTCACTCGTGAAGCATCGTCCGGGTTGAGAAGTCCAAGTAATCCGCACAGCATTTTGAATCTTGCTTCTATCAGCGGTTTTGTGAGAATATCAGCCCGCTGTATGTCTGTGTGAATTTTCTCAACAATCACATCCTTCTTTTCTATGTGATCTCTGATGAAATGATGTCGTACGTCTACATGTTTGCATCTTGTGTGAAGTACTGGATTTTCAGATATTGCAATAGCACTTGAGCTATCACAGAAAATTGGAACTTGTCCAGTTTTTACTTCATAGTCATCCAGCTGATGTTTCAGCCAGAGAATTTGCGAGCAGCAGCTTCCAGCGGCCATATATTCTGCTTCTGTCGTGGAAGTTGCGACGCACGTTTGTTTCTTTGAAAACCATGAGATCAACTTACTTCCTAAGAACTGACAAGTTCCTGAAGTTGATTTTCTATCCAACCGATCTCCAGCGAAGTCTGAATCTGAGTATCCAGTCAGCTGTAGATTGTCTTCAGCTGCGTACCACAGCCTAACATTCTGAGTTCCTTTGAGATATTTGAGAATGTTCTTGGCTGCTTGCATGTGTGCTTCCTTTGGATCAACTTGAAATCTGGCACACACTCCGACTGCGTAAGAGATGTCTGAACGACTTGCTGTTAGATACAGCAGGGATCCTATTATCCCTCTGTATTTGCTGGAATCAACTGACTTCCCTTTAGTTCCAGGTTCAATCTTCCAGTTGGTGTTCATTGGAATCTTTACAATTCTGCTGGATTGAACTCCATACTTGGCGATCAGGTCTTTCACGTATTTGGATTGATTTATGAAAATCCCTTCTGATGATTGCTTGACTTGAAGTTCTAAAAAGAAACTCATTTCTCCCATCATGGACATTTGGAACTTCTCTGACATCATCTCCGTTAAATCTTTGGCATAAGAAGCTTGATCTTGATCCAAAGATGATGTCGTCTACATAGATTTGAACAACCAGGATGTCTTCTCCTGACTTGATGGTAAAGAGAGTTCTGTCTACTGAGCCCTTCTTGAATCCTTTGGATACGAGAAAATTTGACAGAGTGTCATACCAAGCTCGAGGTTCTTGCTTCAATCCATAAAGCGTCTTCTTTAGCTTGTAGACTTTATTTCCTTCTACTTCGAATCCTGGAGGTTGTTCAACGTAGACATCTTCTTTGATTTCTCCATTTATGAATGCACACTTCACATCCATTTGATAGACCTTGAATTTGTGATGTGCTGCATAGGCGAGAAAGAGTCTGATTGCTTCCAATCGTGCTACTGGAGCAAATGATTCTTCGAAGTCAATTCCTTCATGCTGAGTGTATCCCTTGGCAACCAGTCGAGCTTTGTTTCTGATGACGACTCCCAGGGTATCCAATTTGTTCTTGAATATCCATTTGAGTTCTATGACTTTGACTTCTTGAGGTCTGTCGACTAATTCCCAGACACAATTTCTGAGGAATTCCTTCAGCTCTTCTTGCATGGCGTTGGTCCAAGGCACGCTCTTCAAAGCTTCGAGAATTGATTGAGGCTCTGGCACTTGAGCTACGTAACACGCCATTAGAGCTGTGTCTTCATCATAGACCGTCAGTCCTCGCTCTACTGAGAGTTGAGCTGTGTCAGCTGCTTCTTGATGATCCGAAAAAGCTTGAGCAGCTGAGCTTCTGGTTTTAACTTGGTCAGATGGTTCTCCGATAATTGCTGATGATGGATGATCTTCAATCCATCTTCTTCTCTTACGAATTTCTTCTTCCAATTGATTGATGCTTGTCGTGGCTAAATTTCGTCTGACTTGGAGTTGCTCAGTAGTTAAATCTTGACAGTTTGGCTCTCTTTGATTTATATTTTGAGGAGACTTCTGTAGAGGCTCAGCTGGAGATGAAGCTGGGGACTCAGCTGTGTTCGGATTCCCAGCTGATGATGTTCCCCTTTGATTTGGCGTTGAAGCTTCTTCTCGATTTCCAGCTGGTGGAGCTTCTTGGTTGATTTGAAGTTCCTCCTCTGGCTCATTGTCTCAAATAATTGGTTCAGCCAGATTCCTGATTCTATTCTCTTGAGCTCTTGTCTGAATCAATCTTGAAGATTCTCCTTCGCTTCTTCGTTTGATAGAATCTCTATATTCGAAGGAGGATTCGTCAAAGGTAACATGTGGAGTTACTTCGACTATTTGAGTTCTTCTGTTGAAGACTCTGTATGCTTTACTCACAGCGGAGTAACCAAGGAATACTCCTCGGTCTGTCTTCTCATTGAACGTCTTGAGCTGTGTCTTCCCATTGTTGAGGATGTGACATTTGGATCCGAATACCTTGAAATAACCAATGTATGGTATTCTGTTAATCCATAGCTCATACGGTGTCTTTCCTTGCCTTGATGTGAGTAGGGAGCGATTCTGAGTGAAGCAAGCTATGTTGATTGCTTCAGCCCAGAACTTCTTTGGAATGGCAGAGCTAGCTAGCATTGAGGTAGCTGCTTCCTTGAGAGTTCTGTTTCTTCTTTCTGCTACACCATTTTGCTGAGGTGTGCGAGCTGCAGATGTTTGGTGTTGAACTCCGTTCTTCTCGCAGTAATCATAAATAGTTTCATTTAGAAACTCCGTTCCACGATCTGATCTTATTGACATTATCTTGCACTCCTTCTGTGGTGATAATCTTTCCAGCAGGATAGGCAGCTTAGTTCTGGTTTCGCTCTTCTGGTACAAGAATGATACCCATGTGAATCTTGAGAAATCATCCACAACGACCAGAGTATATTTTTTACCATTGAAGCTTGCTGGAGTAACTGGACCAAAAAGATCCATGTGAAGAAGTTGAAGAACTCGATCAGTTGACTGAACTGGCTTGAGAGAGAATGAAATTCTTGTCTGCTTTCCTTGTTGACACGCGCTGCACATATGACTTTTTTCATATACTTGATCTGGAATTCCATTAGCGTGCTGGTTCCTAGCCAGTATGTTGATTGTCTTGAAGTTGAGATGATTCAGCCGTCTGTGCCACAGCCAGCTGACTTCATTGCTGCTTTTCGATACAAGACAAGTCTCCGGAGGGCTGCTGTTCCAGTCAGCAAAGTACATATTTCCTTCTCTTTTCCCTCTTAGGAGTATCTGCTTGGTTTCCCTGTGCTTCACTGTGCATCCATGTGCATCAAACTTGACAGAAAAACCGTTGTCGCAGAATTGGCTAATGGAAAGCAAGTTATGTTGCAATCCTTGTACATAAGAAACATTTGGGATTATAACATTTCTAGTTTTAAATGTACCATAACCTTTGGTTAGGCCTTTGGAGTTGTCACCAAATGTTACTTGTGGACCTGTACGCTCGATATACTCCTGGAGTAGATGCTTTAGGTGCGTCATGTGCTTGGAACATCCACTATCCAAGTACCATAGCGTTCTCATCGACTCCTCAGAGATGCGTCGATTCCTTGCAACCTAAACAAAAAATTAAAATTCAGGTACCCAGTTTTAATTGGGTCCTTGTGGGTTAGACAGAGATATTTTGATGACCCAGATCTGCTTGATGACTCGAATTGGGTCATTTGATCTGATAATTCTCCCAGCTGAGTCGATATACACATTCTTTGTGTTCTTCGGTTGTTGCTGGCGGGGTCTTGATCTCCGTGTCTTCCCGTTTTGATGTCTTGATTTCTTTTGGTTTCCAGCTGTGTGCCTAGCTGAGACGTTTCTTTGTCTCTGCTGTCTCATGTGATGCTGTGGCTGGAAATGATTATCCAGCTGATACTCATATGAGTGGTATCCAGCTGGGTATCTCTGATATCTTGGTTGATATCGATCAACGTGCTGGTGCTGTTGCTGGTATCTGTAAAATCCAGCCTGTTGTCTTCTTTGAGGTTGAGTACGTTGCTGTCTGAGTTGGGCTTGAGGTTGTCGCACAACTGACCTTCTTGATACCTGCTGTGTTCTCGACGGAGCTTGAGAATGTTTCACAGCTGGTCTTCCCGACGCCTGCTGTGTCCTCAACTGTTGATGCTGAGCTACTGGGATTGAAGGTTCATTTGCACGTACAAGCATAACCTTTGTTCCACTTGTGGAGGCATCCTTTGATTCGTTGTATCCCAGTCCCGCTTTGAGTGCTGCTGGACGCTGAGCACTAATGATCTCATCCATTGTTGACGTGGCTTTGATGAGAGCTACTATCTTCTTAGATAGTACCTCTTCGGTGCTTTTCAGCTCAATGATCTCAGCTGACTTCCTTTCCGATTCAGCTGTGACCTTTTCCACATCTTCTATCAGCTGTTTCTTCTCATTTTAGAATTCCTTCATCAGCTGATCTTGTTTCACTATTTTGTCTTTTAGTGAAACGACTTCCTGTTGGAGCTGAGTTGTATCAGCTGCGTCTGATACTTTTGTCTTTTTCAGTTTCACCTTCAGCTCGGCATTCTCACACATAATGACGTCAAGGATCTCTTGAAGTTCCTTGGAATCGTTCATTACTTTCTCTACTAGACTCCAATCAGGTAGTCCAGATTCTGAGACCTGTGTAGAGTGTTCGTGTGATGGTGAGATGTTAGATAAACTTTGAGTTCGAGACATTACCTCATCTTCATCGATGCCGTTTGTTTGTCCCATGAAGCATGTATCCCAATCAGGTTCATCATGGGCCATCAGGGCTTCTTCTTCCGAGTCTGAAAATGGCATGTCATCTATTTTGTTGCACTCTGATTCTTCATCGGCGATATAAGCTCTCCTTCTGTCAGCTGCCTTAGCTTTCAGTTGGTCTTTATCTTTCTTGGACAGCTTTGGACAATCTTGCCAGTAGTGTCCTGGTTCCTTGCAGTTGAAGCAACCTTCTTCTGTTCGTTTATCAGCTGACTTCTCATCGACTCGCTGTGTATTTGTCTCTGTAAGTTCTAGCGAACTTCTTGTATTTGCCTTTGCTGGTGTTGAGTCTGTTGTAGTTTTTGACCAGCATGGCTATTTCTTCAAGTAGCTCTTCCTTGCTCATGTCCTTCTTATCCTTCTTCGATGACTCAGCTGACTGTATGTATGCGGATTTTTCAGAGTTGGCTCTGAACGCAATCTCCTTTGTTGCAGGTGTCAGCTCTCCATCATTTTGATTGCTTGAAGATTTTTTCATTGTAATCTCCAAGTTGTACTCGTTGGCTTTGAGCAGGGAGTATAATCTTTCAGTTGAAAGATCACCTAAGTCACTTCGACTTTCGTGTACCACCATGTAGGTGTTCCATTCAGCTGTGAGTGCTGAAAGAACTTTTAGATTCTTTTCTCGCTGGGTGTATTTCCCAGTTCTGATGGTTTCTATCTCGACGACTGTGTTTGAGAACCTTAGCTCCATCGCTTCGATGGACTCGTTGGCTAGCTGCTCGAAGTTGTCGAATTTTTGGCAAGCTATTGTGAATTTGTTTTCTTTTATCTCCTCCGACCCTTCGCATAGTTTTGCTAGGGTTTCCCACATCTCCTTTGCGGTTTCGCAGTTGATGATTTTGCTGAGGTAGGCATTGGAGACCGTTGAAGATATGGTGTTCCTCGCGAAGCTGTCTAGTCCAGCTTGCTTCCTTTCTTCTGAGGTGTGCTCACTCTTGGGCTTGGGAATGAGCTGATATCTTGGTTGTTCGCCATCTTGAGTTGGGACAAGCTCGTTTCCTTATTTGTAGATGATGATGGATCCGTCTGTGATGATGTCCCACATCATATCGTGATGCGCACAGAGAAAGCTCTTCAGTCTGAACTTCCATATTGCATACTCGTCTACCGAGAAGGTGGGAAGATTCCTGTTAAGATAAGAATCCATAGAAATATGCAGTATATAATAATATGAGATTTTCTGAAAAACGGATCTGTTCAGTTGACGACTGACACAGAGAAAGTGATCTTTTGAACCACTGCTCTGATACCAATTGATGGTCCCTGAGCTGGGTATTTGGTGTAGAGGGGGGGCTGAATACACCAAATAGATTTTTCGAAACTTTTTCAAGTTAAATCACAGAGTTGGTGAGCTCAGTTATCGATCCAGCTGGGGAGGGTCAGCTGGGTAAATAACTCAGCTGGCGGTGCGGAAAGTGGTGGTTTGAAAACTTAGCTCGGTTACTTAGAAAAACTCAGTTTGAAACGATTAACTTTACGTTTTCAGCTTAGTCAAGTTGTGCAATTTTCAGAGAGACACAGCTGTCTTTGGAGAGCAGCTGTGTGTGCAGTTTTGAACAGATATGCAATGATATGAAAGTGTTAGTACAAAACTGAATGTAAAGAGAGAGAGTAAGAAGCACGCGAGTTTTTACGTGGTTCGGAGTGACACCTCCTACGTCCACGACCAGGTTCACTGGTAATCCACTACCACTTGGTTTCCAAGTACCAAGCAACTTCAAAACTCTAACCCGAGCTGTGTTCCAACAGTTTGCGGGCACTGTCAAGCCTACACCTTCGCTCTCGGCATGCGAAGAACGTAACCACTCGAATTACACGCTTCGAGCAAGCGTACCTTTACCTAACCTTTCTGGGTTTGGGTTTGGGTTTGGGTATGGGGTTCCAACTGTGAACGAGTTCATACAATTAAGAACTTTAGAGTATGATGAACTCGTTCGAAATCTAGGCTTAAGATATACAATGAGTTTGGCCTAGGGAACAGACGAAAAACTAAGCAGTTTCTTAACTAGAAACACTTTAAGATAAAGTGTTCTTTGATCTATGTAGAACTGCTTGAGAGCTTTTGAAAGAATGATGATTTCAGATGATGAAAGCTTGTAGAGAGTTTTTCGTTTTTGATCCTGAGGTTGAAGACGGGTTTATATAGGTAGAGATTCAAGACTAGCCCTTAGAGGAGCCGTTTGAATCTTACCTACTCTTCTTAAATGCAAGATCTGCCGTTGGGCGTATCTGCACCTGTCTTCATTTGTGTCACATCATAGGTCCTGAAGTCTAGGATGCTGATCTGGCAATGCCTTATTGGTCGAGGTAGGTTGACTTCCTCTGATTCCGGGATCTTCTGCCTTTAGAGCTGGCTTTTGAATTCAGAGCTGGACTGTCTTGAAGTGAAGTCTTCAGAGATAGTTCCCTTGTTCGTACAATTTGGACCATTTGTGTTTTGAACTCGCTCGAATTCTCTTGACTTGATCGGGCTTTGCTGGATCACTCAGCTGAAGATTGACGCTCTTGTCTTTTGCTAGTGACTCACCGTAAACACACTGGGTCGATCGTCGTCTTACGCTAGTCGACTCACCGTGAACACAGCTGGGTCGACTCCTGTCTTCCGCTTCCTTAACCTGTAAGCCTAGAAAATCTAAAGCTCAAACAGGCAAGCTGGAAAACACTATTTAGGCTGACACGATCATCTATTCGGTTGGAGAATCAGTTGGGTTTTGGTATCAAATCGAAACCTTATAATTTTCCCAACATCCTCCGACTCCGTGCTCTCTTCCTCTCTCTTCACTCCGTCCAAAGTGACGAGGGGCATGGGTAATATCCTCTCCCGGCGAGGGCCTAAAGCTAGGCTGAAAGCTGAGATAATGAAATGGTATTCGACGGAGATGGAAATATCCTTCGGTTGGTCCAACCTCCGGATCAACGTTTTCCTCGTCACTATAATAGTGACATGGTCCAGAAGTGCTAGCGACGTTAGGGTCAAATAGAGTAGGCTGGGTTCCAACTATGGCATCAAGCTCTGAAGAACTCAAAGCTTGCAATGTATCAACGGAAGGATCATTTGGAACTTCCTCAACAAAATAAGCTGAGGCTACGCCGTTAGGCAGAATGGAAGGCTCAGGAGTGAAGATCAAAGTCTCAGAACGAGAGGGAGATGCAACATAGCCATTTGCTAATGCCTCAGCAAGAAAAGAGTTAATATCAAAACCAGTATTTTCTTGGATGGGAGAAGCAATAGGTTCGGAATTCTCTGAAGGAATATGATCAAAGTTAGGATCGTCTTGGGGCATGAGATTTTGCAATCCAAACTCACCAATGTGTAGTATCCCGTCTTTTTTGCGTATTAAAAATTATTAATTCAGTAAGAAAGATAAGATTTCAGTGAAAGAAAAATTTTCGTTTCCGAAAATTTTATCCGGCAGGTATATTTTGCCATAAAAATGAGTTTTAATTAATTTTTATCATCTCGGTTAATCCGAAATGAAGAAGTTTTTACATTTATCAATAAGTGATAAATGTTTGGTCATAAATTGACTGAAAATAGAATTTAATCTATTTAAGTGAATTTATGCGTGATTTATCACTTGAAATTTTAGTTTCGGTTGATTTGAAAATATTTCGAACCTTCGATTCTTTCTATGAGATTTTTATCTAGGGTTCGTGAAACCTTAAATTAAAATCCTATGTTGAGAAGTTTAAAGTTTAATTGAAGATTTGTTAGTTATTAATTAATTGATTAAGCAATTAATTAACTTAACTATTAAATATTAAATATTTATTCCTAATTCTATATATATAACCCACCTCCTCCCTCATTCTCTCATCTCTCACGCAGCAGCACATACACGCACATATATACATATATCAAACTCCATTGATGAGCTCATTCCAAGCTCCAAGAACAAGATTCAAGTTAGCAAATCAATTCCAATCCATTAAGTAAGTGTATATCCTTGTTTTTCCAAGCTTTTAGCTCAATTTCCATGGTTTAAACATCCTCTTTCATGTATATATATATAAATTTCGAAAATTGGGAGAAAATTGAGAAGTGATTGGATGATCTTGATTTCTTAGTATGATGTTTATTTCATGTTTATATGATGATTTATGTGATTAAATGAATCATGAGAAACCCTAAACCTATTTCTTGAGATTTTCGAAAAAATCAAGAAATGACCAAGTTTTGATCCATGTCTTGTATGATTAATTTGATGTTATAAATGAGTTTAGTTAATTATTTTAAGCATGTTTCATGTTGGAAGTGAGTATAAATTCCCAACCATTTTTATTTTATGGAAAATGTCGAATTTAAATGTTTAAAAATTAGGG
The DNA here is from genome assembly GCA_031470985.1 of Agastache rugosa. Classification (NCBI taxonomy): domain Eukaryota; kingdom Viridiplantae; phylum Streptophyta; class Magnoliopsida; order Lamiales; family Lamiaceae; genus Agastache; species Agastache rugosa. Next base: position 8,420,948 of record CM062604.1, on the reverse strand, counting down.
TTTGTGAAGTTGATGAAGTATGATGTAATTGATGGGTGATTTGATGTTATATGATGTTAATGATGTTTGATTAATCAAGAATTAATCAAAAGAAAGCTTGATGAACCCTAAATTCTAGTTTAATTCGAAAATCGGGTTCTTAAATTAGGGTTATGAGTTTATTGATTAATTGATTGAAATTAATTGAAGAATTAAGCTTATAATGCTTAATCAAGTATGTTAGAAATTAAAAAGAAGAGAAAAGAATTTTAGAAACCTTAAAATAAAAATAACCGAAAATTAATAAAATAAAATAAATTATTAATGAAATTTTATTTAAGAAACTAATTGCATTTATGAGCTTCTCATTAAAAATAAAGTATTTTGTGATTTTCTGAGAATTTAATTCAAAGTAATAAAGATTTTCTATTTTTAATTGAATTTCCCGAGTCGGGAGTCTATATGTGTAATCGAGTCGAATGTGTGAAGTGAATGTGTAATTATGTTTATAATGTTGGAAAATGTGAGTGGATTTAATTTAAGAATTTTCTGAATCCGTTAGACGGATTAAAATCGACTTTGTCGATTATGATGAATATTAATTAAAGTATGGTTATGTTAAGTGTGATTGATGATTGATGATTGATGATTAAGTATGAGTTAAGATAGAATAAGAGAGTTTAAGAAGTTAAGTTAGAAATTCTCGAGTTTCGTCAAGTTTCGACGTAGAATTTCGAAGTAAATTAGAAGTTAAGAAGATCGAATTCGTTTATTAGTTAGTAGTTAATTCTCGTTCTGAATTCGTGAATTCTAGTTCGAATGAAGGATTGAGCGGAAGTGAATCCGAGGATTCAGAATCGATAAAGGTTAAGTCCAAAGCTTCAGTTATCAGGTGGGCTTTCTAAACCAAGAAATGATGAATGCTATATATATAAATATGATTATATATATGTGTGATGTTTTCAAAGTAATTGGCTTGCCAAATGTTTAAAGTTTTGTATGATACCGTCTACCAAAGTAAGACGAATTCGGTCCTACGCAAGGTAGGATCTCTGTACACTATTTGTAATCGGGAGCCTTCCGAAAGGAGTGGACGATTACAAGTGTTTGAGAAGGAGGCCTACTTCTCAGCACTATTTTATTGTAGACACGGTACATACTCTTATATATATATTTATGTATTCTTTTGAACATGCACAAGTTTGAATTGTGCTATGTCTTTCGGCAAGTCCAATTTATAGTTGTATTCAGTAAGTTTTCAAATTATCTTGGCATGTGCCCACTGAGTACGAAGTACTCAGTCCCGCCTATTATTCTAAAATGTGCAGGTTAGCTGGGATGAAGATGATCGTGTGCTGGCGGACTTGTTGTTGTTGTTATTGGTTTATATGATAAGAGTCGTTTTGATGAGCTTAGAACCTAGAATATATGTCTTCATACATATATTTTCTCGTTTTTCCGCTGCAAATTTATGAAGTTTGATGATGTATAATTTTGTTGATGATGGTTGTATTCTAAAGTCAACTAAGTTTAAGTCGTTTAAATTCTGAAAGTTTGATCGAAATATGTTCGTGAACTCCTTTTGAGATCAGCCTACTTGATATATATATATATATATATATATATATCTTGCATTCTTGATCTATAAGTCAGCTCGTTGTTTTCATGTCATTAAGTTGTTGGATTCATTTGATGGAAATTATTGATCTTGAGCTGATTTGATTATTCCATAAATGCTTATTTGGTTGATCGTCTCATAAATCTCAAGTTATACGTGTTTTGAAAATGTCAAAGTTGATTGTTGGTTGAGTTGATTTGTCCTTTGTGATTATTGATAAATAGCCGGGTCGCTATTAAATTCCTTTGTTAATCATAAATTGTGTACGTCGTGGGACCCACTGGCTTTGTCATCTAATTTCTAGGCCGGGCTGCGACAGAGTGGTATCAGAGCAGGTCTGTCTGCTCTGAGTCATTATTTCTTAAAAAGGTCTAGTCTAGTTTGAATCCCTAGACTAGTTGAGAGCAAGGTCTAATTGCTCTAAGTTCTGTTTATTCTAAGTTAATATTTCAAAGTCTAGTCTGGTTTGAATTCTAGACTAGTCAGGTTTTAACAACAACAAATGTCCAGCACCTCATCTCATCCAGCAAACCAGGTACGAATTTAAAAGTTCTTATGTTTAAAAGTTTAAAATTCGAAGTTCCATGTGACTGACGGACTGTTATGTGGACCTGATCAACCCACATAACTAGAAACTCAGTAATATGGTCTTCCACCTCCATAATGAAGTTAATTAATGAGATGAAGTTAGAAAGTTTGAGATATATGAAATTGTGTTGTGGTTTTGAGATTTTAATGAGATTGTTTTATGTTGGTTTGCTGCAAATTGATGAATTAGTTGTGCAAGTAAGTTGGTTGTTTATCTTTGGAAGGTACCGTGAGTTTGGTACCAGCAATTGGAAGCGAAATTAGCTTCTCAAAGTGACGAGGTCATAAGAGAATTTTAGCATATGTGTATGAGTTACACGGAAATGTTAGTAGAATTTTTAAACGTTTTCATCATGTTTCGATAGATAGCAATGAAAGTAATATTTCAAGAATTCTCAGAATAGAAAGATTAGTTTCTTTTCTTCTCGACGAGTGGCAGGAAATGGGCAGCTTTCCGTGCACCTCAGTTCATCCTGGAGCAAGATTGGGATCGTATGATATTCGGAATTGCTGTGGAAATATAGTCGAGATTTGCTCTCGTTATATGTGCTACTCTACACCACCACCTGGACCGTATTAGCCGCTGATCCGAGTGGATAGAGCAGGATTGCAGGATCCGATGTTTCAAGACGACCTAATTCTATTTCTTATTTCTCAGGAGAACCCTGAGCTCGTTGTTACTCCTCATTCTAATGATTATGGGTTTAATGTAAACTCATTTCTTTCTTAGCCGTTGTCGAATGGCTATGTTCCATCTCCACCTCTATCAAATGTTTTGTTCCTGTTCTCGAGCCTTCTGCTTCGGTGAACAATTTGATTCAGCTCCCTCTATTGATGTAGTTCCATTAAATCCTTCTTTGGATACTCTTCAAGCTTTGAATTCTTCAGAGCTTGATTATTTCTTTGGAACTCAGCTTGTTTCTTTCGTGTCTACAAGAGAAGTACGTCTGGATCGCGTCGTCATGACAGTGACGAGGATACCATTAACCCTGAGGTCGGAGCAACCGAAAGATATTCTCATCTTCGTTGTGTGCCGTTTAGCCATCTAGGGTTTCAACCTAGCTAGTTTAGAATTTCTTCGGGTGTGATCGACGTGAGTGTTGTCCGTTTAACGTTAGATGAAGTAGAGAGAGAGCCGAGGAGAGTACCGAGTCTGAGAGTGAAAAAAAAAAAGATCCATTAAAGGATGAGTAGTGAGAGAGAGGGTTCGAGAGTGGCGTTAATTTAATAGATCAATAATCGAATATATTTTACGCTTTGTCGTTTTTAAGTTTTACGCTTCTTTAGTAAGCTTTCGTGAAAAGATGCATAAAATGTTAAGTTTATAAAGATTCGGTAGCGATGTAGAATTCCGCTTCGAGAAAATGTTTTGTGTGATGTTAGAGTATCACGGTAAATAGGGAATTGTTATTGTAAATAATTCCCTATCTTTTGTAAAAGTCCTCGAAGAGACAAAATTTTCTATTAAATGAAGAAGTACGACCATGCTGAGTGTCATTTGATAATTTTTCGAGTTATCGATAAATTTCGTCGTTTAAATTTCGGATTAATTGTCTCAAGAAGAAAGAAAGAAAATGAAGTGAAGTAAAGATTAAATATAGTCGAGGAGAGTTAAAACGAAGTAAGATGAAACGTATTTGACGAAGAAGAACGTTAAAATCAAGTAAAGAAAGGAAGAAAGTAAAGTAGAACGAAATTTAATTAACGTTGAGGAAGCATTAGAATAATTAAAATGAAGAGTAATCGAAGAAGAAAAACGATGAAAAGCAAGAGATGTAGGAAGAAATCTTGTCAAATGCATGAAAATAAGAAGAAGCACGTTCAGCTCGACTTTCCAGCGCCGGCTGGAAAGCAACGCTCGCTGGAAAGCAGCGCTTGGTGGAAAGCAGCGCTCGCTGGGACGAAAATGCCGAAGACCACCCCAGCGGTCGCCGGAATCCAGCGGTCGCCGGAATAGTGAATCCGGCGGCAGCAGCGGCTGGAAAGCTGGGTGGCGGCTGTTCTGCCACCTTTTACTCCGGTGGCCATAACTTCCTGCTCGTTTAACGGAATTCAGATCCGTAAATTGGGTTGGAAACTAGACATCCCTGGCTTTCTAATGGTACCCTGTACTCCACCTGGTTCTAAATATTCTGTTCTGAAATTTAGTTTCAATCTGCTGCAGTTGTGCAGATTTTTCTAAAAGTTATTCCTTTCAAGTTTAATCAATTTATTTTGATTTCTTTGAACTTTCTAAATCAAGTTCTTGCTCAACGATGTAAGCTTGAGATCCTTTATGTGAGGAGCTTTCGTAAGCGAGATAATGAATTAATCTCAAGCAAGGCGATTGATTATTTTGGAAAGTAAAGTGATCGGGAGACACCGTTGAAAAACGACAAGAAGATGAAATCGACTGAAGAAAAAGAAGGAAAATGGGTATGAAGAAGAGATTTAAAATAAGTAATGAAGAATAAAAACATAGCTTAAAAAAAAAATTCCGTTGTTCGTTCATCATTCGTTGTCCGTTTCGTTCGTCGTTCGTTATTCTTCTCTTTCGTTAATCACATTCTTGTTACGTTTTAGAATGAGATTGAGATAAATTAATATCTCAAAAGAATTAAACAATGAAATTAATGTCTCGGGATAATGTTATTCCTTTCTGTTTTGTTAGGAATACCTGAGCTAAAATTTTATTTAACCTCAGTTATCCGATCTAATTAAGGTTTGGGGATTCTTTCATTACCCAACCTACTTCTCGGATTATTAATCCTGTCATTTCCTTATTTAGTTAAATGCGTCAGTTTTGACCTCAGAAATTTTTATTTTAAGGATTTGATTTAATTTTAGTCTTTCGCGCAGAGGTGATTTATTCTCTCTTTCCAAGGATTCTTAATATTCTCAACCCTCCGAATATTAAATTTTTTTTTCCGTTTCATTTCCCCGTTCTAGCAAAGGAGCATGAAGCGGGATCATTCTCCCTGTGTCATGAGAATAATAATATAATGACCTCGACAGCAATCCAACTATTAAAAGGATGAATTGTTTAATTAATTTCAACGTGTTCCTCTCCAAAAGTCAAGTTCGAGGCTAGTTTCTCGTTGACACCAGTTACGGACATTCAAGATGAAGTCAAGCTTACCTTGAGCTGAGATGTGATCGTCAAAGAAGAAGTAGCAGAAGAAGATGATGCGGAAGTCGATAATGTGGATTTAGAGAATGCGGTTAATAAAGAAAAAAAAAATTTCAAGGACGGCTAATAGAGAGTCGACCTTTTTAAATATTTGCCAATTTTGAGAGTGTGAAAGAAAGAAATAGTATAAATGCAGAAATGTGAGTTTTAAATAGAACATATGATGCATAGTTTAACCTTAGATTTTTTTTTTTCGATAACAGATTAGTATTCTGTACCGTCACTATTATGCTAGTGTGATGCTAGAACATCACAATTAAGATAAGAATAATTTATCTTTTGATAGATTTCTTATCTTAAAAAGATCTCAAAAGGAAAAATCTTCCAGTACATGAAAGAATGACTAAAGCAGTCATTAAGATCAGTTGATGAGTTCTTATATGCTTAAGAAAAATAAGAAGTTATGATGCTTTGTGAAGCAGAAAGTAAGTTGACAGTAAATTGACAAGATAAAGTTAGAGTTTAAAGAATAAGAATTTTATGAATATAAGTATGAAAGAAATAAGTTGCTTTGCCAAAAGTTATAAGTACGTTAGGTTAATTTGCGAATTGTTTAAATGATTAAGAAAAGTTATGAATCTAAATGCTTTGATGTTGATTGTCAATATGAGAAAAGTTTATGAAGCTAAGCGGTTGTGCTATTGCTTAATTATTGAGTTAAGTTATGAAAGTGATTATGCTATGATAAGATTTGATTTACATGAATGTTAAGTTTCATGTTTGGAACTATTATTTTGAGAAGTAACTGCTTTTATATTAAAACTTAATATGTGAAAGTGCTTAAACTTTCAAGTTAAATTCTTGATGATTTGATTATATGATGATGAGAGTGAATCGTTTGATTCATTATTTATGATGAGCATGTTAAGTGCTAAAGATATGAATAAGAATTTTATTAAGTTTTAAAATCAAGAAAGTTTTATTTGGAAAATAAAATTCTTCGGAAAACCCTGAGTTGGTTAATTAGAATGCCTTCTAGAAAAGAAATAAGGTAGGAAAGAAGAGTAGCAAGAACCTATTCCGTCTCCTCAGTCCGAAAGGAGGATAGAAGAACTTTTTCTTCGCCAAAATTTCCCAACCCTAGACGGAAGTAGAAATCCATCGGAAGCTGAAAAGTGGGTTCGATTGTTAGAAAGAATTTTTAGCTTTCTTTGTTATAGTGATCAAGAGCGTCTTATGTGCATGACATACCACCTCAAAGGATCTACGGATTTTTGGTGGAAGTTCGTCAGAGGACGTATACCCCAAGTAGCTAGAAATTTGACGTATGAGCAGTTCAAGAACGCTCTTTTTGAGAAGTATGTCCCAAGAAGTTATCGAAAACAAAAGGAGAGTGAGTTTGCCAATCTTAAGCAAGGAAAGAAGTCGGTATCCGAGTACGATCGAGAGTTTGCGTTTTAGCTCGTTTCGCCCAAGATAAAGTAGACACAGATGAGAAGATGTCTGAGCTCTTTTGAACCAGACTACATCAAGAGATAAAGAGTCGTGCTACTCAGTCAGAGTGCATTGAACTATTTAGAGGCTTTAAATCGAGCTTTGGATATGGAGTTAGCTATGCAACCATAAAGATCGTTGCAGTTGTCAACACCATCTTCTCAGTAAATACAAGCTCCATCAGCAGCGAGCCCTTAATCTTCAAATCAAGATCAATTTCAACAAAGAAAGCGAAAGTGGAATGATGGTTCCCAATCAAATAAGAGGCCATGGCAAAGACAATAAAATCAGCAAAGTTGGCAAGGCCAACAAAGTCAGCAAAGACCACAAAGTCAGCAGCAGCAAGTAAATCCAGGAAGATTTAAGTCGCCTTTCGTTAATCAAGGCAGTTCTTCGCAAGGATATCAAGGAATTCATTCGTTCCCTAAGTGCGATAAAATGCACCAAGGAGTTTGTAAAGCTGGAAGCAACAGCTATTATACGTGTAGATAATTTAGTCACTACTCCTATCAATATTCAAATAAGCAACAAGGACCAGGAGAAAGTAGATCTAATCAGAATCAGCCCCAGGATTCGAAGGCAATAGAAGAAGTTCCTCAAACGCCGCAGCAGTAGCGGAAACGTCAAGGACGCTGTTCTCAGTGACGTTCTCAGCAGAAGCAAAAGTAGCCTCAGTAGCAGTAGATAGAGCCTCAACAATAGTATCAAAGGATTTTCGCCTAAAGCAGAAGCTGTGCGTTAATGACCAAAGAAATTTTATAGATTTGAGTCAATTAAAAGACGTACTTGTTATAATCTTACAGGTACATCGCATTCATTTATATAAAATGCATGCGTTAATAATCTTGATCTAAAACGTAGAACGTGCTATGCAAAACCTAATAATAATTATTCTAGTAGGTAAACTTACCTCAGTTACTCTTGTTGGTCCTAAATTAGAGTTGAATTAGGATTTCTCAAAATGTTAGTCAAAACCTTAACTTAAATTAAAATGTAAAATGTTGATATCATTCTAGGAATGGATTAGTTAACCAAGAATTTTGTAACCATTCGGTACAAGTAGAGACAAATCTCTTTTCAGCCATCTAGTCAAGAGTAATCTCTATTCTTCAAAATAGAAAGAAGTCATAGAAGATCACCGATTATCTCGACAGTTCGAGTAGAGAAATTGTTGAAAAGAAAAGATGTGAAAGCATATCTTATCTATTTCGACTAAGATGAAAATCGAGAAGAGAGTATTGAAGATAGAGTTGCAGTCAGATATTTTCAAGATGTATTTCCTGAGATTTTGCCAGGATTGCCGACAGATAGGCAAGTGGAGTTCACCATAGATTTTGAATCAGGATTAACTCTAGTTTTAAAGATGCCGTATAGAATGGCCCTAAAAGAGTTACATGAGTTAAAGATCCAATTGCAAGAATCGATTAATCTAGGTTTTATCCGACCTAGTATTCTTCCCTTAGGTAGCACCAATCTTGGTTGTCAAGAAAAGGACGGTATTTGAAAATGTGTGTCAACTACCGAGAGCTGAACAAGCTAACCTGAAGAACAAATATCCTTTGCCGAGAATAGATGATCTTTTTGATCAGCTCAAAGGAGCTAGAGTATTCTCGAAGATTAATCTGAAATCTGGTTATTATCAGTTAAAGATTAAGCAAGAGGATATTCAAAAAAAAAAATGGATTTTAGAGCGAGATACGGCCACTACGAGTTTGTAGTAATGCCGTTTAGACTGACAAATGTTCCAGTAGAATTTATGGGTCTCATGAATTGAGTATTTCATAAATTTTTGGACAACTTTGTCGTAGTCTTTATTGATGATATTCTCGTTTAGTCAAGGAGTAATTTTGATCACGAGAAAACATCTCCAAATTGTTTTGGAAAAGTTGAGAACTGAGAAATTTTAGGTCAACTTCAGTAAATGCGAATTTTGACTAAGAAAAGTACATTTCCTTGGACATTTTGTTTCCTCTAAAGGAATCAAAGTCGATTCGACAAAAGTGCAAGCAGTCCATAAATGGAAGTTTCCAACAACGCCACATGAAATTAGGAGTTTCATAGGTCTAGCAGGCTACTATCAAAGATTTATCGAAAGATGATTTCAAGATAGCAAAGCCAATGACCCAACTCCTAAAGAAAGAATCGAAGTTTGAATAGTCTAGCGAGTGTGAAGAATATTTTTTTTAAAGAGCTCAAGAAAAGGCTAACCACTGCTTCAATGCTAGCGGTTCTAGAATCAGATAAGGATTATACCATTTTCACGGATGCATCAAAGAATGGACTAAGTTGTAACCTGATACAAGAAGGAAAAGTTATTGTTTATGTTTCTAGACAGCTTAGACCTTATGAGGTAAGCTATTCAACTCATGAATCGGAATTAACAGCAGTAGTATATGCTCTAAAGATTTAGAGACATCATTTTTACGAAGTAAAATGTGAGATCTTCACAGATCATAAGAATCTCCAATACTTCTTTGAGAAGAAAGGAGTTAAAAATAAGACAGCGAAGATGGCTCGAGTTAGTCAAGGACTACAGTTGTAAAATTTCCTGTCATCAAGAAAAGCAAACGTAGTAGCTGACGCTTTGAGTAGAAAGAGTAAATCTAAGCTAGAATTTCTTCTGACTCAAGAGAAAGAATTCTTTAAGAATTTTTGGAGAGTTAAGCTTAGAAATGTTTTACTGCCGCATCTGCAGAAACAATAATTGCAACTCTGAAAATAGATCCAAATTTAAGAGCAAAGATTTATAATGATCAGAGAGAAGATGAAAAGTTAGAAAAGTTTTAGAACTTTAGTATAGCCTTTTATCCTCAAAAGGATGGTTAATTAGAAATAACCATTCGAATCCAAGAGGATATGTTAAGAACTGTTGTTCTTGATCAAAGAGATCATTGAGAACAAATTTTACCTCTTGATTTTACTTATAACAACAGTTACCAAATGTCGATAAGCATGGTATCCTATGAAACCCTTCATAGAGGAAAATGTCGATCTTCGTTCCATTAGAATAATGTGGGCGAGAGTAAAATGTTAGGGCCGAAGTAATTAAAGAAATGATAGAAACTTTGCGCCAAGCCCAACAATAAATCAAAGAAGCACAAGATCATCAGCAATATTATGCAGATACGCGAAAATCAGCGTTAGAGTCTGAAAGAGAAATCTTCAAGAGGAATTCTTCATTTTGGTGTTATAGGAAAGTTTAAGTCTTGCTACATAGTACCATATGAAATTCTGAAAAGAATAGGTCAAGTAGCGTATAAGTTAGCTTTATCGTCAAATTTTAGTAGTTTGCAAAACGTGTTCCATGTATCTCAGTTGCAATGATACATGTTTGACTCTAAGCACGTTATCCATCAAAGAAGAAGTGATCTTTAAGCCAGATCTTAGTTATGAAGAAAAGCCAGAAGCAATTTTGGATCGAAAGATCTAGCAGTTTAGATTAAGTCGATCGTGTTAGTAAAGATTAAGTAAAATCATAATTGTTTAGAAGAAGCCATTTGAAAGTTAGGAAGTAAGATGAGAGACAAGTATCCCGAGTAATTCCAAGAAGTAAGTAAATTTCGGCACGAAATTTATTTTTAGGGGGAGAGAATGTAGTATCCCGTCTTTCTTGCGTATTAAAAATTATTAATTCAGTAAGAAAGATAAGATTTCAGTGAAAGAAAAATTTTCGTTTCCGAAAATTTTATCCGGCAGATATATTTTGCCATAAAAATGAGTTTTAATTAATTTTTATCGTCTCGGTTAATCCGAAATGAAGAAGTTTTTACATTTATCAATAAGTGATAAATGTTTGGTCATAAATTGACTGAAAATAGAATTTAATCTATTTAAGTGAATTTCTGCGTGATTTATCACTTGAAATTTTAGTTTCGGTTGATTTGAAAATATTTCGAATCTCCGATTCTTTCTATAAGATTTTTATCTAGGGTTCGTGAAACCTTAAATTAAAATCCTATGTTGAGAAGTTTAAAGTTTAATTGAAAATTTGTTAGTTATTCATTAATTGATTAAGCAATTAATTAACTTAACTATTAAATATTAAACATTTATTCCTAATTCTATATATATAACCCAACTTGTCGCAGCCCGGCCTAGAAATTAGATGACAAAGCCGGTGGGTCCCACGACTTACACAATTTATGATTAACAAAGGAATTTAATAACGACCCGGCTATTTATCAATAATCACAAAGGACAAATCAACTCAACCATCATCAACAAAATTATACATCATCAAACTTCATAAATTTGCAGCGGAAAAACGAGAGAATATATGTATGAAGACATATATTTTAGGTCCTAAGCTCATCAAAACGACTCTTATCATATAAACCAATAACAACAACAACAAGTCCGCCAAAGACACGATCATCTTCATCCTGCTAACTCGCACATTTTAGAATAATAGGCGGGGCTGAGTACTTCGTACTCAGTGGGCACATGCCAAGATAATTTGAAAACTTACTGAATACAACTATAAATTGGACTTGCCGAAAGACATAGCACAATTCAAACTTGTGCATGTTCAAAAGAATACATAAATATATATATGAGTATGTACCGTGTCTACAATAAAATAGTGCTGAGAAGTAGGCCTCCTTCTCAAACACTTGTAATCGTCCACTCCTTTCGGAAGGCTCCCGATTACAAAATAGTGTACACAAATCCTACCTTGCGTAGGACCGAATTCGTCTTTCTTTGGTAGACGGTATCATACAAAACTTTAAACATTTGGCAAGCCAACTACTTGAAAACATCACACATATATAATCATATGTATATATATAGCATTCATCATTTCTTGGTTTAGAAAGCCCACCTGATAACTGAAGCTTTGGACTTAACCTTTATCGATTCTGAATCCTCGGATTCACTTCCACTCGATCCTTCATTCGAACTAGAATTCACGAATTCAGAACGAGAATTAACTACTATCGATTAAACGAATTCGATCTTCTTAACTTCTAATTTACTTCGAAATTCTACGTCGAAACTCGACGAAACTCGAGAATTTCTAACTTAACTTCTTAAACTCTCTTATTCTATCTTAACTCATACTTAATCATCAATCATCAATCATCAATCATCAATCACACTTATCATAACCATACTTTAATTAATATTCATCATAATCGACAAAGTCGATTTTAATCCGTATAACGGATTCAGAAAATTCTTAAATTAAATCCACTCACATTTTCCAACATTATGAACATAACTACACCTTCACTTCACACATTCGACTCGATTAAACATATAGACTCCCGACTCGGGAAATTCAATTAAAAATAGAAAATCTTTATTACTTTGAATTAAATTCTCAGAAAATCACACAATACTTTATTTTTAATGAGAAGCTCATAAATGCAATTAGTTTCTTAAATAAAATTTAATTAATAATTTATTTTATTTTATTAATTTTCGGTTATTTTTATTTTAGGGTTTCTAAAATTCTTTTCTCTTCTTTTTAATTTCTAACATACTTGATTAAGCATTATAAGCTTAATTCTTCAATTAATTTCAATCAATTAATCAATAAACTAATAACCCTAATTTAAGAACCCAATTTTCGAATTAAACTAGAATTTAGGGTTCATCAAGCTTTCTTTTGATTAATTCTTGATTAATCAAACATCATTAACATCATATAGCATCAAATCATCCATCAATTACATCATACTTCATCAACTTCACAAACCCTAATTTTTAAATATTTAAATTCGACATTTTCCATAAAATAAAAATGGTTGGAAATTTATACTTACTTCCAACATGAAACATGCTTAAAATAATTAACTAAATTCATTTATAACATCAAATTAATCATACAAGACATGGATCAAAACTTGGTCATTTCTTGAATTTTTCGAAAATCTCAAGAAATAGATTTAGGGTTTCTCATGATTCATTTAATCACATAAATCATCATCTAAACATGAAATAAACATCATACTAAGAAATCAAGATCATCCAATCATTTCTAATTTTTCTCCCAAATTTTCGAAATTTATATATATATACATGAAAGAGGATGTTTAAACCATGGAAATTGAGCTAAAAGCTTGGAAGGACAAGGATATACACTTACTTAATGGATTGGAATTGATTTGCCAACTTGAATCTTGTTCTTGGAGCTTGGAATGAGCTCATCAATGGAGGAATTATGTATATATATGTGTGTGTAGTGGCTGTCGAGAGGGGTGAGGGAAGGAGGGAGGAGATGGGTTGTATATATAGAGATAGGAATAAATATTTAATATTAAATAATTAAGTTAAGTTGTTTAATTAATTAATTGCTTCTTCAATTAATTAATAACTAACAAATCTTCAATTAAATCTTAAACTTCTCAACATAGAAATTTAATTTAGGGTTTCACGATCCCTAAATAAAAATCTCACAGGAAGAGTCGGAGATTCGAAACATTTTCAAATCGACCGAAACTAAAATTTTAAGCGATAAATCCCGCAGAATTTCACTTAAATAAATTAAATTCTTCTTTCAGTCAATTTATGACCCAACATTTATCACTTACTGATAAATGTAAAAACTTCTTCATTTCGGATTAATCGAGACGATAAAAATTAATTAAAACTCATTTTTATGGCAAAATATATCTGCCGGATAAAATTTTCGGAAACGAAAATTTTTCTTTCACTGAAATCTTATCTTTCTTAGTGAATTAATAATTTTTAATACGCAAGAAAGACGGGATACTACATTATCTCCCCCTAAAAATAAATTTCGTCCCAAAATTTACTTATTTCTTAGAATAACTCGGGATACTTATTTTTCATCTTACTTCCTAACTTTCAAATGGCTTCTTCTAAACCATTATGATTTTACGTAATCTTTATTAACACGATCGACTTAATCTAAGCTGCTAGATCTTTCGATCTAAAATTGTTTCTGGCTTTTCTTTATAACTAAGATCTGGCTTAAAGGTCACTTCTTCTTTGGTGGATAACGTGCTTAGAGTCAAACATGTATCATTGCAACTGAGATACATGGAACACGTTTTGCGAACTTCTAAAACTTGACGATAAAGCTAACTTATACGCTACCTGACCTATTCTTTTCAGAATTTCATATGGTACTATGTAGCAAGACTTAAACTTTCTTTCAACACAAAAACGATGTACTCCTTTTGAAGGTTTTCCTTTCAAACACTAACGCTGATCTTCGCGTATCTGCATAAAATTTCTGACGATCTTGTGCTTCCTTAATTTATTGTTGGGCTTGGCGCAAAGTCTCTATCATTTCTTTAATTACTTCGGCCCTAACATTGTACTCTCGCCCACATTATCCTAATGGAACGAAGATCGACATTTTCCTCTATGAAGGATTTCATAGGATACCATGCCTATCGACATTTGGTAACTGTTGTTATAAGTAAAATCAAAAGGTAAAATTTGTTCCCAATGATCTCTTTGATCAAGAACAACAGTTCTTAACATATCTTCTAGGATTCGAATGGTCCTTTCTAATTAACCATCCTTTGAGGATAAAAGGCTATACTAAAGTTTTAAAACTTTTCTAACTTTTCATCTTTTCTCTGATCATTAAAAATCTTTGCTCTTAAATCTGGATCTATTTCCAGAGTTGTAATTATCGTTTCTGAAGATGCGGCGGTAAAACATTTCTAATCTTAACTCTCCAAAAATTCTTAAAGAATTTTTTTTTCTCTTGAGTCAGAAGAAATTCTAGCTTAGATTTACTCGTTCTACTCAAATCGTCAGCTACTACGTTTGCTTTTCTTGATGACAGAAAATTTTACAACTGTAGTCCTTGACTAACTCGAGCCATCTTCGCTGTCTTATTTGTAACTCCTTTCTTCTCAAAGAAGTATTGGAGATTCTTATGATCTGTGAAGATCTCACATTTTACTTCGTAAAAATGGTGTCTCTAAATCTTTAGAGCATATACTACTGCTGTTAATTCCGATTCATGAGTTGAATAGCTTACCTCATAAGGTCTAAGCTGTCTAAAAACATAAGCAATAACTTTTCCTTCTTGTATCAGGATACAACTTAGTCCATTCTTTGATGCATCCGTGAAAACGGTATAATCCTTATCTGATTCTAGAACCGCTAGCATTAAAGCAGTGGTTAGCCCTTTTCTTGAGCTCTTAAAAATATTCTTCACACTCGCTAGACTATTCAAACTTCGATTCTTTCTTTAGGAGTTGGATCATTGGCTTTGCTATCTTGAAATCATCTTTCGATAAATCTTTGATAGTAGCCTGCTAGACCTATGAAACTCCTAATTTCATGTGGCGTAGTTGGAAACTTCCATTTATGGACTGCTTGCACTTTTGTCGAATTGACTTTGATTCTTTTAGAGGAAACAAAATGTCTAAGGAAATGTACTTTTCTTAGTCAAAATTCGCATTTGCTGAAGTTGACATACAATCTCTCGGTTCTCAACTTATCCAAAACAATTCTGAGATGTTTATCGTTATTAAAATCACTCTTTGAATAAACGAGAATATCATCAATAAAGACTACGACAAATTTGTCTAAAAATTCATGATATACTCAAGTCATGAGATTCATAAATATTACTGGAACATTTGTCAATCCAAACGGCATTACTACAAACTCGTAGTGGCCGTATCTCACTCTAAAATCCATTTTCTGAATATCCTCTTGCTTAATCTTTAACTGATAATAACCAGATTTCAGATTAATCTTCGAGAATACTCTAGCTCCTTTGAGCTGATCAAAAAGATCATCTATTCTCGGAAAAGGATATTTGTTCTTCAGGTTTAGCTTGTTCAGCTCTCGGTAGTTGACACACATTTTCAAATACCGTCCTTTTCTTGACAACCAAGATTGGCGCTACCTAAGGGAAGAATACTAGGTCGGATAAAACCTAGATTAATCGATTCTTGCAATTGGATCTTTAACTCCTGTAACTCTTTCGAGTCATCCTATGCGGCGCCTTTGAACCTGGAACTAATCCTTGTTCAAGATCTATGGTGGACTGCACTTGCCTGTCTGGCATAATCCTGACAAAACTTTAGGAAATACATCTTTGAATTCTTGGATTACAGCTACATCATCGATATTTTTTATTGATTTTCATCTTTGTTGATAATTTAGAAATGCTTGCACACCTTTTCTTCTCAATAACCTTCTTGCTTGAATTGCCGATATAATCGGCGTCCTTCTTTTACTTCTCTCTATTCTGAAGAATAGGATTGACTCTTTTCCAAGGGTTGGAAACATATCTGTCTTTGCTTGCATCAAATGGTGGCAAAATTCTCGGTTAACCAATCCATTTCAAAAATGATGTTTACGTCCCACATTTGGATTAGATTTAGGGTTTGACTCACATCTTAAGGGAACCATTCTCGAATTCTAGATTGAGGCAACATGCATGACTGAGGTAGGCTTACCTATTGGCTTGACAAACATGGATTATTCACGTTGATTAGGGTACATTTGATGCCATTTATTCAAAGAAAACCATGCTTGATTTGAGCTTTATTGCAAAAAGTGTTGTTTTGCGAAGATTTCACACTTGTTTGGTAGTTTTGATTAGATCTGAAAAAAATAAAGATTAAATTAGAACGAAAGGATCTTCGAATATCGTAGAGGAGTTCGATACGAGAACGTGGGAAAAAACGGAGGTCAATTCGGAGTTCGGACGAGGGAGAACGGACCGAAACAAAAAAAACTGCGCAGCCGGTAGCGACCTTGGCGCGCGGCCGCGCCGGCTACACATGAAAATCAAATTCTGGAGCGGTTTGGTACGCGCGGGACAAACCGCCGGGGTACAAACCGCGCGAGGAAGAAGAAAATTCCTTCTTGGACGAGTGACCTCGGGCGCGACTACGTGTGGCATGTCTTCTACCGCCCAAAACACGTTTTTGACCCATTTTTCTCCCATTTTCGGATTTTGACCTTCACATGAAGATCGTGAGTTGGCGGTTGTTGGAGCTTGAATTTAAAATGGAGGAAAAAAAAAAATTGCTAGGGTTTTGGATTGGCTTTTCTGATTGCATGGCCAACTCCATATCCAAAGCCCGATTTAAAGCTTCTCCATAGGTTAATGCATCAACTCGCACAACCCTTATCTCTTGATGGAGTCCGGCTCAAAAGAGCTCAGACATCTTCTCATCTGTGTCTACTTTATCTTGGGCAAAACGAGCTAAAACGCAAAACTCTCGATCGTACTCGGATACCGACTTCTTTCCTTGCTTAAGATTGGCAAACTTACTCTCCTTTTGTTTTCGATAATTTCTTGGAACATAATTCTCGAAAAGAGCATTCTTAAGTTGCTCCTACGTCAAATTCTTAAGCTACTCAGGGTATATATCCCCTGACGAGTTCCTACCAATAATCCGCAAATCCTTTAAGCTGGTAGGTCATACATGTGTGACGTTAATGCCTGCTACTACAAAGAAACCTAAATAAATAAGAATTTTTTTTTTTTAACGATCGAAACAACTCTTCAGCTTCCAACGAATTTTCTCTTACGTCTAGAGTTGGGAATTTTAATGAAGAAAAGAAATTCTTCTATCCTCTTTTTGGACTGAGGAAACGGTTAGGTTCTTTCTGCTCTTATTTTCTATCTTATTTCTTTTTGTAGAAGGCATTCTAATTAACCAACTCAGGGTTTTCCGAAGAATTTTTATTTCCTTTAACCGGAATAAAACTTTCTTGGTTTTTAAAACTTAATAAAATTCTTATTCACATCTTTAGCACATAACATGCTCATTATAAATAATGAATCAAACGATTCACTCTCAACATCATATAATCACATCATCAAGAATTTAACTTGAAAGGTTAAGCACTTTCACATTTTAAGCTTTAATATAAAAGCATTTATTTATCAAAATACTAGTTTCAAACATGGAACTTAACATTCAAGTAAATTAAATCTTGTCATAGCATAACCACTTTCATAACTTAACTCAATACTTAAGCAATAGCACTACAGCTTAGCTTCATAAACTTTTCTCATCTTGGCTATCAACAAAGCACTCACCTTTATAAGCCTTTCTTATTCAATCAAACAATTCGCAAACTAACTTATAAACTTTTGACAAAGCAACTTACATCTTTTATACTTAGCTTGTAATCATAAAATTCTCATTCTTCAAACTTTAGCTTCATCTTGACAATTTACTGTCAACTTACTTTATGCTTAACAAAGCATCATAATTTCTTACTTTTCTGAAGCATATAAGAACTCATCAACTGAACTAATGACCACTTTAGTCATTCTTTCATGTACTGGAAAATTTTCCTCTTGGAGATCTTTCAAGATGAGAAATCTATCAATAGAAAAATTATTCTTATCTTAACTGTGATGTCTTAGCATCACACAACATTAAAGCGACGGTACAGACTACCAATCTGCTACCGAAAAATTTAAGGTCAACCTATATGCATTTATTTATCGCTCATCTTTCAGCATTTATACTACTTCTTTCTTTTATGCTTTCAAAATTAGCAATAATTAAAAAGGTCGACTCTCTACTGATCGTCCTTGGAAAGCTTTTCTTCTTTATTAAATGCATTCTCGAAATCTACACTATCGATCTCTGCATCATCTTCTTCTGCTACTTCTTCTTTGACGATCACATCTCAGCTCAAGGTATACTTAACTTTATTTTTAGTGTCCTTAACTCGATGTCGACGAAAAACTAGCCTCGAACTTAATTTCTGGGGAGGAACACATCGAAGTTGGGCCAAACAGTCCATCTTCTTAGTAGCTAAATTGCTGTCGAGATCGTCATATTATTATTATCTTTGTGATATAGTTAGAAAAATCCTGCTTCAAGCTCCTTTGCTAAATCGGAGAAATGGAAGCGAAAGAAAACTTAATATTCGTAGGGTTGAGAATATTAAGGACCCTTGTAAAGAGAAAATAAATCACCTCTGCGCAAAAGGTTAAAATTTAATTAAATCCTTAAAATAAAATTTATGAGATTAAAATTGACACGTTTAACTGGATAAGGAAATGACAAAACTAACAATCCGAGAAGTAGGTTGGGTAATGAAAGAATCCCAAACGTTAATTAAATCGGATAACTAAGGCTAAATAACATTAGCTCAGGCATTCCTAACAAAACAGAAAGGAATAACATTATCCTGAGACATTAACTTCATCGATTAATTCTTTTGAGATATTACTTTATCTCAATCTCGTTCTAAAACATAACAAGAATGTGATTAACGAAAGAGAAGAATAACGAACGACAAACGAAACAAACAAAGAACGAAACGGATGACGAATGATGAACAAACGACGGAAAATTTATTTTATACACTAAGCTATGTTTTCATTCTTCATTACTTATTTTAAATCTCTTCTTCATACCCATTTTCCTTCATTTTCTTCAGTCGATTTCATTTTCTTGTCGTTTTTCAACGATATCTCGCATTCACTTTACTATCCAAAAACAAACAATCGCCATGCTTGCAATTAATTTATCATTTCGCTTACTAAAGTTCGTCATATAAAGGATCTCAAGCTCATAACAACGAGCAAAATTTGATTTAGAAAGTTCCAAAAAAATCAAAATAAATTGATTAAACTTGAAAGAACAACTTGCAGAAAAATCTGCACAACTGTATCAGATTGTAACTTGATTTCAGAACAGAATACTTAAAACCAGGGGAATTTCAGGGTACCATTAGAAAGCCACAGATGTCTAGTTTTCAACCCAATTTACGGATCTGAATTCCGTTAAACGAGCAGGAAGTTATGGCCTCCGGAGTAAAAGGTGGCAGAACAGCTGCCGCCCAGTTTTCCAGTCGCCGCTGCCGCCGGATTCACTATTCCAGCTTCCGCTGGTTTCCAGCGACCGCTGGGGTGGTCTTCGGCATTTTCGTCCCAGCGAGCGCTGCTTTTCACCAAGTGTTGCTTTCCAGCGAGCGTTGCTTTCCAGCCGGCACTGGAAAGTCGAGCTGAACGCGCTTCTTCTTATTTCCATGCATTTGACAAGATTTCTTCCTACATCTCTTGCTTTTCATCGTTCTTCTTCTTCTTCGATTACTCTTCATTTTAATTATTCTAACGCTTCCTCAACGTTAATTAATTTTCGTTCTACTTTGCTTTCTTCCTTTCTTTACTTGATTTTAAAGTTCTTCTTCGTCAATTACGTTTCATCTTACTTCGTTTTAACTCTCCTCGACTATATTTAATCTTTACTTCACTTCATTTTCTTTCTTTCTTCTTAAGACAATCAATCCGAAATTTAAACGACGAAATTTATCGATAACTCGAAAAATTATCAAATGACACTCAGCATGGTTGTACTTCTTCATTTAATAGAAAATTTTGCCTTTTCGAGGACTTTTACAAAAGATAGGGAATTATTTGCATTAACAATTCCCAATTTACCGTGATACTCTAACATCACACAAAACATTTTCTCGAAGCGGAATTCTACATCGCTACCGAATCTTTATAAACTTAACATTTTATGCATCTTTTCACGAAAGCTTACTTAAACAAGCGTGAAACCTAAAAATGACAAAGCGTAAAATATATTCGATTATTAATCTATTAAATTAACGTCACTCTCGAACTCTCTCTCTACTCATCCTCCAAAGGATCTTCTTCTTCTTTTTCATCCTCACTTTCAGACTCGGTACTCACCTCAGCTCTCTCCACTTTTCTAGCGTCAAACGGACAACACTCACGTCAATCACACCCGCAAAAGGTCTAAAACTAGGCTTAAACTCTAGATGGCTAACGGCATACGACGAAGATGAGAATATCTTCCAGTTGCTCCGACCTCAGGGTCAATGGTATCCTCGTCACTGATATGACGATGCGGTCCAGACGTACTTCTCTTGTAGAAACGAAAGAAACAAACTGAGTTCCAAAGAAATAATCAAGCTCTGAAGAATTCAAAGCTTGAAGAGTATCCAAAGAAGGATTTAATGGAACTACATCAATAGAGGGAGCTGAATCAAATTGTTCACCAAAGCAGAAGGCTCGAGAACAAAAACAAAATATTTGATAGAAGTGGAGATGGAACATAGCCATTCGACAACGGCTAAGAAAGAAATGAGTTTACATTAAACTCATAATCATTAGTATGAGGAGTAACAACGAGCTCAGGGTTCTCTTGAGAAATGAGAAAAGGAATTAAATTGTCTTGAGACATCGAATCTTGAAATTCTGCTCCATCCTGCTCCATCCACTCGGATCGGTGACTGATACGGTCCAGGCATTGGTGCAGAGTAGCACATATAGCGAGAACTGATCTAGGCTATAATTCCACAGCAATCTCCGAAGTGCATACGATCCCAATCTTGCTCTATGATGAACTGAGATGCACGGGAAGCTGCCCATTTCCTGCCACTCGTCGGGAAGAAAAGAATTTCATCTTTCTATTCTAAGAATTTTTGAAATATTACTTTCCTTGATATCCATCGAAACACGATGGAAACGTCTAAAACTCTGCTAACGTCTCCGTGTAACTCATACACATATGCTAAAATTTTCTTATGACCTCGTCACTTTGAGAAGCTAATTTCACTTCTAATTGATGGTACCAAACTCACGGTACCTTCCAAAGATAAACAACCAACTTACTTGCACAATTATTCATCAATTTACTTTAAGCACACCAACATAAAACAATCTCATTAAAATCTCAAAACCACAACACAATTTCATATATCTCAAACTTTCTAACTTCATCTCATTAATTAACTCCATTATGGAGGTGGAAGACCATATTACTGAGTTTCTAGTTATGTGGGTTGATCAGGTCCACATAACAGTCCGTCAGTCACATGGAACTTCGAATTTTAAACTTTTAAACATAAGAACTTTTAAATGCGTACCTGGTTTGCTGGATGAGATGAGGTGCTGGACATTTGTTGTTGTTAAAACCTGACTAGTTTAGAATTCAAACCAGACTAGACTTTGAAATATTAACTTAGAATAAACAGAACTTAGAGCAATTAGACCTTGCTCTCAACTAGTCTAGGAATTCAAACTAGACTAGACTTTCAAGAAATAACTCAGAGCACACAAACCTGCTCTGATACCACTCTGTCGCAGCCCGGCCTAGAAATTAGATGACAAAGCCGGTGGGTCCCACGACTTACACAATTTATGATTAACAAAGGAATTTAATAACGACCCGGCTATTTATCAATAATCACAAAGGACAAATCAACTCAACCATCATCAACAAAATTATACATCATCAAACTTCATAAATTTGCAGCGGAAAAACGAGAGAATATATGTATGAAGACATATATTTTAGGTCCTAAGCTCATCAAAACGACTCTTATCATATAAACCAATAACAACAACAACAAGTCCGCCAGCACACGATCATCTTCATCCCAGCTAACCTGCACATTTTAGAATAATAGGCGGGGCTGAGTACTTCGTACTCAGTGGGCACATGCCAAGATAATTTGAAAACTTACTGAATACAACTATAAATTGGACTTGCCGAAAGACATAGCACAATTCAAACTTGTGCATGTTCAAAAGAATACATAAATATATATATGAGTATGTACCGTGTCTACAATAAAATAGTGCTGAGAAGTAGGCCTCCTTCTCAAACACTTGTAATCGTCCACTCCTTTCGGAAGGCTCCCGATTACAAAATAGTGTACACAAATCCTACCTTGCGTAGGACCGAATTCGTCTTTCTTTGGTAGACGGTATCATACAAAACTTTAAACATTTGGCAAGCCAACTACTTGAAAACATCACACATATATAATCATATGTATATATATAGCATTCATCATTTCTTGGTTTAGAAAGCCCACCTGATAACTGAAGCTTTGGACTTAACCTTTATCGATTCTGAATCCTCGGATTCACTTCCACTCGATCCTTCATTCGAACTAGAATTCACGAATTCAGAACGAGAATTAACTACTATCGATTAAACGAATTCGATCTTCTTAACTTCTAATTTACTTCGAAATTCTACGTCGAAACTCGACGAAACTCGAGAATTTCTAACTTAACTTCTTAAACTCTCTTATTCTATCTTAACTCATACTTAATCATCAATCATCAATCATCAATCATCAATCACACTTATCATAACCATACTTTAATTAATATTCATCATAATCGACAAAGTCGATTTTAATCCGTATAACGGATTCAGAAAATTCTTAAATTAAATCCACTCACATTTTCCAACATTATGAACATAACTACACCTTCACTTCACACATTCGACTCGATTAAACATATAGACTCCCGACTCGGGAAATTCAATTAAAAATAGAAAATCTTTATTACTTTGAATTAAATTCTCAGAAAATCACACAATACTTTATTTTTAATGAGAAGCTCATAAATACAATTAGTTTCTTAAATAAAATTTAATTAATAATTTATTTTATTTTATTAATTTTCGGTTATTTTTATTTTAGGGTTTCTAAAATTCTTTTCTCTTCTTTTTAATTTCTAACATACTTGATTAAGCATTATAAGCTTAATTCTTCAATTAATTTCAATCAATTAATCAATAAACTAATAACCCTAATTTAAGAACCCAATTTTCGAATTAAACTAGAATTTAGGGTTCATCAAGCTTTCTTTTGATTAATTCTTGATTAATCAAACATCATTAACATCATATAGCATCAAATCATCCATCAATTACATCATACTTCATCAACTTCACAAACCCTAATTTTTAAACATTTAAATTCGACATTTTCCATAAAATAAAAATGGTTGGAAATTTATACTTACTTCCAACATGAAACATGCTTAAAATAATTAACTAAACTCATTTATAACATCAAATTAATCATACAAGACATGGATCAAAACTTGGTCATTTCTTGAATTTTTCGAAAATCTCAAGAAATAGATTTAGGGTTTCTCATGATTCATTTAATCACATAAATTATCATCTAAACATGAAATAAACATCATACTAAGAAATCAAGATCATCCAATCATTTCTAATTTTTCTCCCAAATTTTCGAAATTTATATATATATACATGAAAGAGGATGTTTAAACCATGGAAATTGAGCTAAAAGCTTGGAAGAACAAGGATATACACTTACTTAATGGATTGGAATTGATTTGCCAACTTGAATCTTGTTCTTGGAGCTTGGAATGAGCTCATCAATGGAGGAATTATGTATATATATGTGTGTGTAGTGGCTGTCGAGAGGGGTGAGGGAAGGAGGGAGGAGATGGGTTGTATATATAGAGATAGGAATAAATATTTAATATTAAATAATTAAGTTAAGTTGTTTAATTAATTAATTGCTTCTTCAATTAATTAATAACTAACAAATCTTCAATTAAATCTTAAACTTCTCAACATAGAAATTTAATTTAGGGTTTCACGATCCCTAAATAAAAATCTCACAGGAAGAGTCGGAGATTCGAAACATTTTCAAATCGACCGAAACTAAAATTTTAAGCGATAAATCCCGCAGAATTTCACTTAAATAAATTAAATTCTTCTTTCAGTCAATTTATGACCCAACATTTATCACTTACTGATAAATGTAAAAACTTCTTCATTTCGGATTAATCGAGACGATAAAAATTAATTAAAACTCATTTTTATGGCAAAATATATCTGCCGGATAAAATTTTCGGAAACGAAAATTTTTCTTTCACTGAAATCTTATCTTTCTTAGTGAATTAATAATTTTTAATACGCAAGAAAGACGGGATACTACACAACTCCTCCCTCATTCTCTCATCTCTCACGCAGCAGCACATACACGCACATATATACATATATCAAACTCCATTGATGAGCTCATTCCAAGCTCCAAGAACAAGATTCAAGTTAGCAAATCAATTCCAATCCATTAAGTAAGTGTATATCCTTGTTTTTCCAAGCTTTTAGCTCAATTTCTATGGTTTAAACATCCTCTTTCATGTATATATATATAAATTTCGAAAATTGGGAGAAAATTGAGAAGTGATTGGATGATCTTGATTTCTAGTATGATGTTTATTTCATGTTTATATGATGATTTATGTGATTAAATGAATCATGAGAAACCCTAAACCTATTTCTTGAGATTTTTGAAAAATTCAAGAAATGACCAAGTTTTGATCCGTGTCTTGTATGATTAATTTGATGTTATAAATGAGTTTAGTTAATTATTTTAAGCATGTTTCATGTTGGAAGTGAGTATAAATTCCCAACCATTTTTATTTTATGGAAAATGTCGAATTTAAATGTTTAAAAATTAGGGTTTGTGAAGTTGATGAAGTATGATGTAATTGATGGATGATTTGATGTTATATGATGTTAATGATGTTTGATAAATCAAGAATTAATCAAAAGAAAGCTTGATGAACCCTAAATTCTAGTTTAATTCGAAAATCGGGTTCTTAAATTAGGGTTATTAGTTTATTGATTAATTGATTGAAATTAATTGAAGAATTAAGCTTATAATGCTTAATCAAGTATGTTAGAAATTAAAAAGAAGAGAAAAGAATTTTAGAAACCTTAAAATAAAAATAACCGAAAATTAATAAAATAAAATAAATTATTAATTAAATTTTATTTAAGAAACTAATTGCATTTATGAGCTTCTCATTAAAAATAAAGTATTTTGTGATTTTCTGAGAATTTAATTCAAAGTAATAAAGATTTTCTATTTTTAATTGAATTTCCCGAGTCGGGAGTCTATATGTGTAATCGAGTCGAATGTGTGAAGTGAATGTGTAATTATGTTCATAATGTTGGAAAATGTGAGTGGATTTAATTTAAGAATTTTCTGAATCCGTTAGACGGATTAAAATCGACTTTGTCGATTATGATGAATATTAATTAAAGTATGGTTATGTTAAGTGTGATTGATGATTGATGATTGATGATTAAGTATGAGTTAAGATAGAATAAGAGAGTTTAAGAAGTTAAGTTAGAAATTCTCGAGTTTCGTCAAGTTTCGACGTAGAATTTCGAAGTAAATTAGGAGTTAAGAAGATCGAATTCGTTTATTAGATAGTAGTTAATTCTCGTTCTGAATTTGTGAATTCTAGTTCGAATGAAGGATTGAGTGGAAGTGAATCCGAGGATTCAGAATCGATAAAGGTTAAGTCCAAAGCTTCAGTTATCAGGTGGGCTTTCTAAACCAAGAAATGATGAATGCTATATATATAAATATGATTATATATATGTGTGATGTTTTCAAAGTAATTGGCTTGCCAAATGTTTAAAGTTTTGTATGATACCGTCTACCAAAGAAAGACGAATTCGGTCCTACGCAAGGTAGGATCTGTGTACACTATTTGTAATCGGGAGCCTTCCGAAAGGAGTGGACGATTACAAGTGTTTGAGAATGAGGCCTACTTCTCAGCACTATTTTATTGTAGACACGGTACATACTCTTATATATATATTTATGTATTCTTTTGAACATGCACAAGTTTGAATTGTGTTATGTCTTTCGGCAAGTCCAATTTATAGTTGTATTCAGTAAGTTTTCAAATTATCTTGGCATGTGCCCACTGAGTACGAAGTACTAAGTCCCGCCTATTATTCTAAAATGTGCAGGTTAGCTGGGATGAAGATGATCGTGTGCTGGCGGACTTGTTGTTGTTGTTATTGGTTTATATGATAAGAGTCGTTTTGATGAGCTTAGAACCTAGAATATATGTCTTCATACATATATTCTCTCGTTTTTCCGCTGCAAATTTATGAAGTTTGATGATGTATAATTTTGTTGATGATGGTTGTATTCTAAAGTCAACTAAGTTTAAGTCGTTTAAATTCTGAAAGTTTGATCGAAATATGTTCGTGAACTCCTTTTGAGATCAGCCTACTTGATATATATATATATATATATATATATCTTGCGTTCTTGATCTATAAGTCAGCTCGTTGTTTTCATGTCATTAAGTTGTTGTATTCATTTGATGGAAATTATTGATCTTGAGCTGATTTGATTATTCCATAAATGCTTATTTGGTTGATCGTCTCATAAATCTCAAGTTATACTTGTTTTGAAAATGTCTAAGTTGATTGTTGGTTGAGTTGATTTGTCCTTTGTGATTATTGATAAATAGCCGGGTCGCTATTAAATTCCTTTGTTAATCATAAATTGTGTACGTCGTGGGACCCACTGGCTTTGTCATTTAATTTCTAGGCCGGGCTGCGACACAATGGGAATTAGTGGCTGATACGGTCCAGGGGGTGGATATGAGAAACACATATATTGAGTACTAATTGCAGAAATGAACGCTCTGTAATCTCCGAACAAAACACCATCCCAGTATTGGGGAGTGACGTACCTTGGAGCAATCGATGCCACCCATTCTTGCCAATCCTCAGGTAGCAGAGGAACTAACCTGACTATACCGATAACTCCAGAAATATTCGATTCACGTATATCCATCCAAAC
The DNA here is from genome assembly GCA_031470985.1 of Agastache rugosa. NCBI lineage: Eukaryota > Viridiplantae > Streptophyta > Magnoliopsida > Lamiales > Lamiaceae > Agastache > Agastache rugosa. The sequence goes on along the minus strand of CM062604.1, from coordinate 8,393,805 downwards.
CCGATGAAACCGAGCTAAAAACACTGCTAGGGTTTCCGTATAACTCATATGTATGTGATGAAATTCAATCATAGCCTCGAAGTTCGAGAATTTGCCATCCTATATAAGAAAAATTTAAACAATTACTAAACCGAGACTACGAATGCTTTTAAGAATCCACATTCTCCTCATACTCAATTTCGCTTCCAAATGGTGGTACCAAGCTCAAGCTATTTTCCAAAGATAAACAACCCACTTGCTTGCACAATTGATCCATCGTCTCGCTTACGATCGATCACCAACAAACAATCACATTAGAAGCTCAAAATCACAACACAACTTTATATATTCCAACTTTCAAACTTTTGAAACTTCGCACTTTCTTTAACACTAGAAAACTTTTGAAATTCGTACCTGGATAGCTGGATGAGATGTGAGGTGCTGGACTTTCGTTGTTGTTAAAAATTTGACTAGTCTAGGAATTCAAACCAGACTAGACTCTTAAAAATTGACAACTTAGAGCAGTAAACATTGCTCTGTACTAGTCTAGGGTTTCAAAATAGACTAGATTTTAGAAAAATATTATTCAGAGCAGTCATTCCGCTCTGATACCACTCTGTCGCAGCCCGACCTCCGAGATTAGATATCAAGGTCGGTAGGTCCCACGACGTACACAATTTATGATTAACAAAGGGAATTTAATAGCGACCCAGCTATTGATTAAGAATAACAACAGACATTCATACTTATCAAATCATCAATTTTAGAATAAATATGATATGCATGATTCAAGATCAACGAGACGATCAACTGTTTTCAACAATGACATGCATATCAATATATATATATATATAACTCAAATCAGCTCGAAATCAAGAGACCTGATCAACCAAATATTTGATAATGACCAAGTATACAACAAGTTGTGAATAAATAGACCTGATCAACCAAATAATCGACATTGATCACGAGGATGACAAGCTGACTCGATGATCAAGAAAGCACGATAAAGAAAAACTGTTTCAAGTTCGACAAAGCTTCTCAACACAACTAACAACTTATATACATATGATTCAATGGTTGAGTTTTCAAAAGAATTTGACAAAAGAGTTCGACTTTAGAATTCAAACGTTATAACAATATCATACAACATCAAATTTCATTTTCTTGCAGCGGAAGACATGAGAATATATGTATGAAGACATATATCCTAGGTCTGAGTTCATCATATGTAATATCTCTTAAACACGACTTTCTTTTCAAAAACATCGATAATAACAACAACAAACGTCCATCCAGCCCTCGTCATCTGCATCCCTGCTAACCTGCACGTTTTAGAAATAACATGCAGGGCTGAGTACTTCGTACTCAGTGAACACATGCCGAAAACATTTGAAACTTGCTGAATACAGCTATATTTTGAAAACTTTCCGGAAAACATAGCACAAGGATTTTCTGAAAACAACTTCTGTAATGTTAAAAACATTCTCTTTTCTTAAAAGCATTTGTCTGCAGACATATTTATCAGTATGAACCATATCTACAATAAATAATAGTGATGAGAAAGAGGCCTCTTTCTCAATCACTTGTAACCGGCATATCAAGGAAAGGCTCACGATTACGTATAACCGGCCTATTAAAGAAATGCGCACGATTACACATGTGTACACAAATCCCACCTTGCGCGGGACCGAATTCGTCCTTCTTAAGTAGATGGTAACATACTTAAACATTTTAAAACAATTTGGCAAGTATCAAAGCTTTGAAAAATATATATATATATATATATATATATCATGTTTTTCACTTTTTTTTAGTTAAGAAAGCCCACCTAGTAGATTTAAGCTTTAACTTTTAATCTTTTATGCTCGATCAACTCTTACTTCACGTTCCTGCTCCCACTTCCACTTACTCCTTAAATCGAAATGGAATAGCTACTTTAGAACGAGTAACTTCTATCGACCTTTGAAAATCTTAACGTAATTCGATTCGAATTTCTACTCCGAAACTCGACGAAACTCGAGAATTTCTATCTTAATTCCATAGACGCTCTTATTCTATCTTAATTCATCGTTAATCATCAAACATTCAAACAATTCACACTTATCACTTAATATCTACATACATCATTTACTATTCACAGAAATCAACTAAGTCGATTTTAATCCGTCTAACGGATTCAGAAAATTCTAAAATTAAATTTATATACTTATTTCATCATAACAAACATAATTACACATTTATTTCACACATTCGGTCCAATTAACGAATAAACTTCCGAAATGGAAAAATCAACTAAAAATAGAAAATCTTTATTACTTTGAATTAAATTTCCAGAAAATCATATAACACTTAATTTTTATTAAGAAGTTCATAAATGCAATTAATTTCTTAATTGAAAATCAAATAATTATTTATTTTATTTATTTAATTTTTGGTTATTTGTATTTATAGTTTCTAGAATTATTTTCTCTTCTTTTTAATTTCTAATATATTTAATTAAACATTATGAGTTTAATCATTCCTTTAATTTCATTCAAATAAGCATTAAACTTTAAATCCTAATTTAAGAACCCTAATTTCAATTTCTAGGGTTTTTAGGGTTTTCATGCTTACATTTCATTATTTCTTGATTAAACATGCATTATTAATATCATCTATCATCAATTCAATCATCAAATACATCATATAATCTCATCATCATAAACCCTAATTTTATTCCTTCACTTTCGACGTTAATTAATAAAATGAGAAGGATAATGATTTCATGCTTAACTCCAACATGAAACATACTTAAAATAATTAACTAAACTCATTTATAACATCAAAACAATCAAACAATGCACAAATAAAAACTTGACAAATTCTTCAAAATTTCGAAAATTACTACTTCCAAACTAGGGTTTCACATGCTTAATTTAAACTCATAAATGATCATATATACATGAATTAAACATCATACTAAGAGATTAAAATCATCCAACAATTTTCCTCCAAATCTTAAAAAATTTCGAAAGTTAAGAAGGAAGAAATAGATGATTTTAGCTTGAAATCTTAAGCTAAAAAATTGAGAAGAACATAAATCCAACCTTAAATATGGATTTGAGACTAAGTTATTCTTGATCTTCAAGCTCAATCTTGCACAACAATGGAGGAACTAACTTGAGTGTGTGAGTGTGTGTGAAAATGGCGCAAGAGAGATGGAGTGGCTGTGTGTGTGTGTCGAGAGTGAGAAGAGAGTGAGAGGGAGTAGTCTAATATAAAAGTCTTAACCCTAGGTTTAGGTGTATATGTTAGCTATTATAAAATAGAAACTTAATTGCTAAGTTTAGGTTTAATCATTTAATTGGTTATTAATTCAATTAATTAATAACTAATTAATCTTCTAATAACTCTCTAATTTCTCAACACAGGAAATTAGGTTAAGGTTTCACGAACCTTAGATAAAAATCTCATAGAAAGAATCGGAGATTCGAAACATTTTCAAATCGACCGAAACTAAATTTTTAACTGATAAATTACGTAAAATTTCAAGTAATTAAATTAAATTATTCTTTCAGTCAATTTATGACTAAACATTTATCACTTACTGATAAATGTAAAAACTTCTTCATTTCGGATTAACCGAGATGATAGAAATTAATTAAAATTTATTTTTCCAGTAAAATATATCTGCCGGGTAAAATTTTCGGTAAGAAAATTTTTATTTTACTAAAATTCTTATCTTTCTCACTAGATTAATAAATTTTAGTAAGCAAGAAATACGGGATACTACAACCGAATTCGTCTTCCTTCAGTAGATGGTAACATACACAAAACTTAAAATATTTGGCAAGTCAATCATTTCAAAAACATCTCATATATAAGCATATAATTTCATTTGTCATTTCTTTGGTTAGAAAGTCCACCTGACTCGTCACTTCCTTTACTTACTCTTTCTCTTCTCGATTCCCTTTTACTTCACGTTCCCGCTCGAGCCTTCATTAAATTTTACGTTTTAGACATAAGAGCGAGAAATGAATAACAAGGGATTAAAAGATGCCTTCTCGATATTTAATTAATTCCATATACCTTTTATACTATAATGAACAACTACTTAATCACATCATTAACCAGATCATCTATACGTATAAACCTCTGACTTTGAAAAATAGCCGGAAAATAGAAAATTCTCAAAACTTCGTATTTAAATTCCGAAAAATTCTACGATGCTTAATTTTTATCGTAGAATTCATTTCTATCATTATTTTCTCAATTAAAAATCAAATACATGGCCTTTTAAAACATATAATTTTCGGCCTTTTTGGGAAAATTAGGATTAAATTTCCAATTTAATTCTAATCACTTTCAAACATGATTATTTAAATTATAAACCTCAATTATAACATAATTACTTAAATAAATTGGAGAAAACTCAAAACCCTACACCTAAAACTTTCAAAATTTTCATAATTAGGGTTTAGAAAATTATTTTCTCTCCAATTTAATTTAAAACATTCTTAGATATAATTATAGAGGCTAATTATATCATCAATTAACCAATTATACCTTTAAATCAAAAAGCCCCAAAATCTTTGTAAACTTTAATTTTTGAAAATCAATCACATGACCTTCAAAAATTCCCATAAATTCATCATAAGCTTATTTCATCATTTTAATTAAGCTCAAATTCATCATCAATTTCATCATAAAAATTCAACATAAAAAATTCTCAAACCTAGGAACCCTAATTTTTTAATAAATTATAAATTAAGGCAAGGGGGAATTCAACTCATTAAATTCATATATCAACATGCTCAATAAAATCATATAAGCCTAAATTAAACATCAATTTAAACATAGAACCTCAAAATTAATAAATCATATTTTTGCCCTAAATAAATAATTGATCAAATTTTACTTAATTCAATCATCCATCATGCTTATAAACATCATATGAACTCATGTAAATTATCAATTTGATTAATTAAATCAAGAATAAAAAATCCCTAATTTATTCAATATTTTCAAAAAAATAGAAAATAGAATTAGGGTTTGATTCATCTTAATTTAATGGTAGAAATGGAATCTAGATCAAGGATTTAACATGATAATTGAAGATCAAGATCATCTACCATCATGTAATACCCCGGTATTTGTAATCTCGTCATAATTAAAATTTTGTTAATCAAGTATGAGTTTAGCATTCCTAGGTTATTAAAAATAAATATAAGATTTATGGTGCAGTCCGTTTCAGAAAATAAATTGCAGAAGTCGACTAACCGATAACCGGATTAGGGTTCAGTTTTCCTTCACTTATTTCTCGATATGAATCTTTTTCCAAAAAGTCAGTTTTTGACATTTTTCAGATATTTTTATCGACTCGTCACGTCCCAACTTTTTCTCGTTTTTCGAAAAATGAACTGGCCTTCCCGACTAATTAAAATGTTTCCGATCCAATGGTCTCGATCATTCTCGTCAAAATATTATCGTCTAAGAATCTCGTTGCTCGTTTTAATTTACGGTTCAAAATTCAAATATCTAGATATTAAAGTTGTACTTTCCCTTTTTAATAAATAGAAGCAACTCTCTCTCTTTCCTCCACTCTCAAAAACCGCACATCTCTCTCGTTCTTCTTCCCCATTACCGCAGCCACCATTGAAGAGAATGAAGAGTTTCTTCAAGCTTCAAGCTTCCATTACTTGTTCATCTTCCATCCAAATTCAAATCAGAGTTCGTTTTTGACAAGGTAGGATCAAGGACTTCATTTCTAGCCAAGCAAAATCTCTCTTTCTCCTCTTTTGTAAAAATCAAAAATTATAGAATTGGGGGAGATTGAGGTTCTAAATTCATTGTATTGATCCTTGATGCTTGTAATTGATAATTCATGGTTTAATTCAATTTTATAGCATGCTTATGCTTAATTTTCCCAATTTTTAAAAAATATATATAATTTAGGGGTTTTTGATTGAGCTTTAATTTTCATGTTTGGTTTGTGAATTATGCCTCTATAAATTCATATATGGTAGCTTGATTAAATTGGGATTTTTCTAAAAATAATAATATTTTTCTTGGAGACAAAGATGTTGATTTTGAATGAGTTATATGGATGATATGGGTGTTGTGTATACATATTTGAGTAGTACATAGCATGAGGGTGAACATATATTTAATTCGGATTTTTCTAAAAATAAAATAAAAGTCGTTGGAGACAAACAATCGATTGTACTCGAAAGGATAAAAATAGTTTGAGTATTGTGCTTGCATAATTGGTCACTAGTAAGCATGTTGATTATTGAGTAAATTAATTAGAATTTTCTAATTACTTTTTATTTTTCATAAGAGGAGAAAAATTTAGAATATATTAAGGGTTGTTTATGATATGATCATATTGGTTGCATATTAGTTAATCTAGTAGCTTAATGATCATAATGTATAAGTTTGAGAATTTTCTAAGAATATTTTTTGTTTTGTAAGATACGGAAAATTGAGCAAAATCATCGACTAAGTTTTTGTTTGAGAAAAGTAATTGGAGATTAGTAGTTATCTATGCTAAGAGCTCGGTGTGTATTTGTTTAAGAATTAACGGACCAACTTTGTTTAAAAGTATATTAAGGATCGAAATTGTTGAGAAATAGATTAAGTATTTGATTTGGTGAGTTAAGTATGTTAATATGATCCTATTAATTAATGTGTGGTGAAGATAGAAATTATTGGAGAATAATTTGATTGGTTAGAAATTGAAATTTGAAAGAAAGTAAGAAAGTACTTGGGCAAAGAATAGAGAAAACGAAGTTTTATATGTTATCTTTTGATAATGTTGTTCATGTATTGTTAATAAGCATGTAGATGAATGCTTATTGTGATTTTTTTTGAATTAATAAAAATATTTTGGAAAATCGACTACGCTCGTCGTTGCTCGATAAAAGTTATATATGTATTTTGTTTAGATCTTTGATTGTGGATTTGATTATGTTGTTAGTTTATGATCAAATAATTAGTTGGTGATCATGTCATTAGATGATTGGATAAAAAGTTAGATTATATGATTATATGTTTTGTTATATTGTGCAAAAATAAGCTAAGTATGAAAGGGTCGAATTTGAGAATCGAGAAGCATGATGTTTTGTGCATTAAGAACCTAGGATTTGCATGCTATGGTTGGTATGCTTGCATGGCTAGGGTTTGTAAGAAATTAGGGCTTGGATGTCTATTAACGAGCCTAGGAAACCGTGCATCGAGGGTTAGGGTTCGCCGGATTTCTGGCAGCTCACGGAAACAGCCATAACTTTTTGTTCATTTAACGAAATCCAGATCTGTAAATTGGGTTGGAAACTAGACATCCATAGCTTTCTAATGGTATCTTTCCCATCCCCTGTTTCCAAATACTCTATTCTGAAACTGCCTTAGAAACTGATGCAGTTGCACAGTTTTTCCGAACTCTTATTTTCCTTCAAGTTAAATTGTTTTAACTTGATTTCTTGGAAACATCTAAGTCGTTTTTAATTATCGAATATCCCTTAAGAATGTTCTAACCATCGAGTAAGAACGGAGTTGGTTTTCAATCGATATTTTCCCAAATCTCTTTTCATTTAATAAGAGATTAATCAAGTGCAATTCCTAAAATTAAATTGTTATCGAGTCCGTTTTTCGTTTTCATTTTCCATCGATCCACTTAGGCTAGTTAAGATATGCATGACTCAAGATTGAAGAAATAATCTCTCAATCGAAAATATCAACATGCATATCATCAAATACGAACTCAAATCAGCTCGGAAATCAATAATCTTATTACCCAAATCAACGACAACTAACATGAAGGAAATGAGCTGATTTTCAGGATCAAGAAAGCACGATAGGAAAAACAGTTTCAATACTCTACTTAATTCCAAAACAATTTTCAAACTGATGTACATATATTCAGGTAGTTTGGATTCAAAATATAACGAACATCATTCGAGACTTCCGAATTCCAACAACTTCATCAAACTTATACCAACTCAAAGATCATAATCTTGCAGCGGAAAAACGAGAGAATATATGTATGAAGACATATATTCTAGGTCTAAATATCATCATCACCGACTCTTGATGAACAAAATAACAACAATAAGTCTGTGCAGCACACGATCATCTTCATCTCAGCTAACCTGCACATTTAAAAAAAAACATGCAGGGCTGGGTACGTATTTCGTACTCAGTGGGCACATGCCAAAATAATTTGAAAACTTACTGAATACAGCTATAAATTGGACTTGCCAGAAAAACATAGGACAAGTATTTTCTTAAAAACAATCTTGTGCATGTTCAAAAGAAAAAAATATATATATTAATGTATGTACCATGTCTACAATAAAATAGTGCTGAGAAGTAGGCTTCCTTCTTAAACACTTGTAATCGTCCACTCCTTTCGGAAGGCTCCCGATTACAACATAGTTTACACAAATCCTACCTTGCGTTGGACCGAATTCGTCCTTCTTTGGTAGACGGTATCATACAAAACTTTAAACATTTGGCAAGCCAATTACTTTGAAAACATCACACATATATATAATCATATTTATATATATAGCATTCATCATTTCTTGGTTTAGAAAACATCACACATATATATAATCATATCTTGGTTTAGAAAGCCCACCTGATAACTGAAGCTTTGGACTTAACCTTTATCGATTCTGAATCCTCGGATTCACACTTCCGCTCGATCCTTCATAGAATTCATGAATTCAGATCGTGAATAACTTCTATCAAATAAACGAATACGATATTCTTAACTTCTTATTTACTTCGAAATTCTACATCGAAACTCGACGAAACTCGAGAATTTCTAACTTAACTTCTTAAATGCTCTTAATCTATCTTAACTCATCATTAATCATTGACCATCAATCAAAATCACACTTAACATAATATTCATCAATCACTATTCATCATAATCGACAAAGTCGATTTTAATCCGTCTAACGGATTCAGAAAATTCTTAAATTAAATCCACTCACATTTTCTAACATTATGAACATAATTACACATTCAATTCACACATTCGACTCGATTAAACATATAGACTCACGACCGGGAAATTCAATTAAAAATAGAAAGTCTTTATTACTTTGAATTAAATTCCAAGAAAATCACACAATACTTTATTTTTAATGGGAAGTTCATAAATGCAATTAGTTTCTTAATAAAAATTTTATTAATATTTTAATAATTTTCGGTTCTTTTTTATTTTATTAATAATAGAATTCTTTTATCTATGAGGGAGATTTGGTCAAAAATAGCGCAAAATCTATCGATTCTTCAAATCCTTAATGTTTTTGGCCTGATTTATTGAAAATTATCAAACCTCCTCCATACATGGTCGTAGGTCTCTGAATAAGCTTTCCAATGGCGTAAGAATCGAACGAATCGGGTATATAATGAATGAAATATGGCCCTCACAATGACGCGTGCTACTGGGAGTGTCGAATGGATCACTCAAACCGTCAATAAAAGAGATCTTATTAATAGATTATATAAAGCCAGAATATTTTCAAAATTTGATCTCAAATTTAGATTTTGGCAAATTCAAATTTGTGAAAAAGACAAATACAAAATTGCTTTCACAGTTCCCTTTGGACATTATGAATGGAATGTTATTCCATTAGGATTAAAAAATGCCCCTTTAGAATTTCAAAATATTATGAATGAAGTCATGAATGACTATTCTGACTTTTCATTTGTCTATATTGATGATATTAATATTTTCTCAAGACATTGATCAACATTTCAAACACTTAAAAATATTTATACAAGTAATTAAAAAGAATGGATTAGTCATTTCTTCTTCAAAAATAAAACTATAGGTCACGACATTTATAAAGGAACTATTAAACCTATTTCAAGAGCAATTGTAATATCCCGTTTTCTCGCATAATTAATTCTAGTTTTTCTTTAATTAAAATAAGAAAATTTAGAAGAAGAAGAATTCCCTTTTTAATAATTTTTCTTCAGCAATCCAATTTTTTTTTCTTTTTTTCTGCCGAAAAGTGGAAATTTGATTATTTTGTTTCGTCTCGGTTTAACCGAAACGAAGTAGAATTTATGTTTACCAATGTGCGCATTTATGCTTGATTTTAATTGAGAAAATTATGAATACAATTTTCTTAATTTATTTTTAGTAGTAATTAATTATTAAAAATAATAGTCTTATCTATTGCATAAACGATTCATTTCTCCGTAGTTTCTTCCGAAGATTTGCATTAGGGTTAGAGATGCCCTAATTGTTTTTTTTTTCTAAACTAAGAAATTGAAGATTTAAGTTATGATTAGCATGTTTAGTAATTAATTAATTAAATTAAGTATTTAATTAATTAATTAACCCTAATTAATACCTAAGTCATGACATCATAATTTGACTTTGTATAACATATTAATTAATTAGTGTTTAATTAACCTAAGCAAGGAATATTTCCTAGAATATGCTAATTTTGACTTTTGTGTTAGATGATTAATTAATTTAAGCATAAGTCTTCATTTATCATCTCTCTCACTCCATTCTCTCGTCCATTTCACAACACACACACACGCATATACACACAACACATATTCCTCCATTGTTGATCGATTTTTGAGCTCAAGTTTTAGATCAAATCATCTCCAAATTAATTATCAAGGTAAGATTAGTGTTATTTTAAGTCTTAGCTCAAAGATCAAGTTCAAATCATCTATTTTTATTATTTTATAATTTTCGAAATTTTTAAGAAAAGATGTTAGATGGTTATGATTTTGATATATGTTGTTTAATTCATGCTTAAGATGTTATATCTATCATTAATTTAAGTTTAAAGTGAACTCTAACCCTAAATTGCATTTTTCGAATTTAAGGGAAAATTAGGGATTTTTGATTTAGATGCTTGATGATTAAATTGATTGATTAATTGAGCTTAAATAATTATTCTAAGCATGTTTCATGTTGGATGTTTGATGAGTTTTTCTTCCACTATACTCATTTTCCGACGTTTTATTTCTTCGATAACGCTTCATTTTAGTTAGTATAACGTTTTCTTGACTTCACCTTTCTCGCTTCTTCCTTTCTTTTTAAGATCATTAAACGAAAATTAAACAACAGAAATATCTCGAAAAATTATCAAAACGACTTTCTTGGCCGTATTTTTCATTTAACGGGAAAATTTGCCTCTTCGAGGACTTTTACAAAAGTTAGGGAATTATTTACATAAAAAATTCCCTACATTAGTCGTGATTTTTCTAACATCACGCAAAATATTTTATCGGTGCGGAATTCTACGTCGCTTCCGATTTGCTATACTATCATATTATGCTTCTATGTACGAGAGCTTATTTACAACAACCGATAAAGCGTACAAGTTGTTTGATCAACTATTCTATTACATTATACTTACATTATCTTCCTTTTTGTTAATTATTATTAACTTCTTTCAACAACCCATCTTCTTCTTCTTCACTGCTCGTCCTCCGACGGATCCTCTTCCTCTTCCTCTTCTTCGTCGTCTCTCGGATCTTCCTCACTTGGATCTTCTTCTTCCGTTTCCGTACTCTCCTCTGCTCTCTTCCAGCGAGGGCCTAAAACTAGGCTGAAAACTTAAATGGGTAAACGGTATTCGACGGAGATGGAAATATCCTTCGGTTGGTCCAACCTCTGGATCAACGTTTTCCTCGTCACTATCATGGTGACGTGGTCCAGAAGTGCTAGCCACGTTAGGGTCAAATAGAATAGGCTGGGTTCCAACTATGACATCAAGCTCTGAAGAATTCAAAGCTTGCAATGTTTCAACGGAAGGATCATTTGGAACTTCCTCAACAAAAGAAGCTGAGGCTACGCCGTTAGGCTGAACGGAAGGCTCAGGAGTGAAGATCAAAGTCTCAGAACGAGAGGGAGATGCAACATAGCCATTTACTAATGGCTCAGCAAGAAAGGAGTTAACATCAAATCCATTATTTCCATGGATGGGAGAAGCAATAGGTTCGGGATTTTCCAGAGGATTATGATCAAAGATAGGGTAATCTTGAGGCATAAGATATTGTAAACCAAACTCACCAACAGGAATCAACGGCTGATATGGTCCAGGAGGTGGGTACGAAAAACACATATATTGAGTACTGATTGCAGAAATGAACGCTCAGCAATCTCCGAACAAAACACCATCCCAGTATTGAGGAGTGACGTACCTTGGGGCAATTGACGCCGCCCATCCCTGCCAATCTTCAGGAAGCAAAGGAACTAACCTGACTATACCAATAACTCCCAAAAATATTTGATTCATGGATGTCCATCCAAACCCTATGAAACCGAGCTAAGAACTCTGTTAGGGTTTCTGTGTAGCTCATGTGTATGTGATGAAATTCAATCATCGCTGCTATGCTTCTAGAGTTGGACATCCTATAAAAGAAAATTTAAATAATTAGCTAACTCGAAATTCCGAATAGTTTTGAGAATCCACTGTCTCAACATACTCAATGTCGCTTCCAAAAGGGTGTTTCGGGCTCATGTTACATTCCACAGATAAATACTCAACTTGCTTGCACAACTGACCCATCATCTCGCTTATGATCGATCACCAACAATCAATCACATTAGAAGCTCAACACAACAATTATATATATATACTTCAACTTCCAACCTTTTTAACTAGAAATGTTTGAAATTCGTACCTGGATAGCTGGATGAGATGATAGATGCTGGACTTCAGTTGTTGTTAAACTTAATTATTCTAGGATTTCAAACCAGACTAAACTTTAAGAAATAACAACTTGGAGCAGAAGACATTGCTCTCAACTAGTCTAGGGTTTCAAAATAGACTAGATTTTAGAAAATATTATTCAGAGCAGTCAGACCTGCTCTGATACCACTCTGTCGCAGCCCGAACCCCGATATCAGATGTCAAGGCCGGTAGGTCCCACGACTTACACAATTTATGATTAACAAAGGGAATTTAATAGCGACCCGGCTATTGATTATGTAAACAAAGGACATTCATACTTAATAAAGCTCAAGAATTCTGAATAATCACGACATGCATGACTCGAGATAAATGAGACGATCAACGATTTCAATAACAACATGAAATCAACAATATAATTCAAGTCAGCTCGAAAATAAAAGACCTGATCAACCAAATAACCGACAATTGATCAAGAAGATGACGAATTTATTTGAGGATCAAGAAAACAAGATAAAGAAAACTGTTTCAAGTTTGACAAAGCTTCTCAACACAACTAACAACTTATGTACATATGATTCACTGGTTGAGTTTCAAAAGAACTTGACAAAAGAGTTCGACTTTAGAGTTCAAACATTATAACAATATCGATTTCATTTTCTTGCAGCGGAAAATATGAGAATATATGTATGGAGACATATATTCTAGGTCAACTTCTCAAAAACGACTTTCTTTACAACGTTTAACAACAACAATAATTCATCCAGTACTCATCATCTTCATCCCTGCTAACCTGCACGTTTTAGAAATAACATGCAGGGCTGAGTACTACGTACTCAGTGAACACATGCCAAAAACAATTGAAAATCGTTTTAGAAATAACATGCAGGGCTGAGTACTACGTACTCAGTGAACACACGCCGAAAACAATTGAAAACTTTGCTGAATACAGCTATATATGAAAACTTGCCAGAAAACATAATACGAGGATTTTCTGAAAAACAACTCGTAAAATGCTAAAAATATTTTCTTTTCAAAACTCATTTGTCTGCAGACATTTATAACAGTATGAACCATATCTACAAATAAATAATGGTGATGAGAAAGAGGCCTCTTTCTCAATCACTTGTAACCGGCATATCAAGGAAAGGCTCACGATTATGAATAATCGGCCTATCAAAGAAATGCGCACGATTACTAATGTGTACACAGATTTCACCTTGTGTGAAACCGATTACTTTAAGCTTTAAACTTTAAATCTTTAACGCTTGTAATCCTTTTACTTCACGTTTCTCCTCCCGCTTCCGCTTGCTCCTTTAAATCAAAACGGAACAACGAATTTTAGAACGAGAGCTTCTATCGACTAACGACTTCGATAATCTTAACAAAATTCTATTCAAATTTCTATACCGTAACTCGACGAAATTCGAGAATTCCTATCTTAACTTTTCAAACGTTCTTAATCTATCTTAATTGTCGCAGCCCGGCCTAGAAATTAGATGACAAAGCCGGTGGGTCCCACGACTTATACAATTTATGATTAACAAAAGGATTAAGATAGCGACCCTGCTATCATTTAAGAACAAACAAGGCAACTCATGCTCGACAAATCATCAAACTTAGGATAATTATGACATGCGTAACTCGAGATTAATGAAACGAACATTTGATCTCTTTTTAAAATATGCATATCATCAAATACAATCTCAAATCAGCTCGGAAATCAATAATCTCATCAACCAGATTAATGGCAACAACCATGAAGGAAATGAGCTGATTTTCAGGATCAAGAAAGCACAATAAAATCAGTTGTAATAAGACTGAACTTCCAATATAATGAACAACTATTATATAGATAATTAGATTGGCTAGACTTCAAAATAAGATAACAAACATAGTTCGGGACTTCAAACTTCAACACTTCATCAACTTATACTAATCTCAATATCATAATCTTGCAGCGGAAAAACGAGAGAATATATGTGTGAAGACATATATTCTAGGTTCTAAGCTCATCAAATTGACTCTTAACATTAATAAAATAATAACAACAACAACAAGTCCGCCAGCACACGATCATCTTCATCCCAGCTAACCTGCACATTTTAGAAATAATAGGCGGGGCTGAGTACTTCGTACTCAGTGGGCACATGCCAAAATATTTTGAAACTTACTTCTTAAAGTTAGAGATTAAACTTGCCATAAAGCATAAGCACAAGTAATTTTTTTGTCTCTCAAAAATAAACCTGTGCATGCTCAACTTCTTCTTTTCTGTAAATCATGTTTGTCTGGCCAGACATATACTTTAGGATGTATGTACCAGATCTATAATCACATAATGATAGTGTTGAGAAGGAGGCCTCCTTCTCAAACACTTGTAATCGTCCATTCCTTTCGGAAGGCTCCCGATTACAAAATAGTGTACACAAATCCTACCTTGCGTAGGACCGAATTCGTCTTGCTATAGTAGATGGTAACATACAAGAACTTAAACATTTGGCAAGTCAATCATTTTTAAAACATCTCATATATAATCATATAACTTCATTCGTCATTTCATTGGTTAGAAAGCCCACCTGATACACTTAAGCTTTTGTCTTAACTTTAACGCTCGCTAAATTTGTGCTTTACGCTTCAGCTTCCACTTCCACTTGCTCCTTTAATCGAAATGGAAATACGAACTTCAAAACGAGAATAATTTCTATTGAATAAATAACTTCGATATTCTTAACTTAATTCGCTTCGGAATTCTACGTCGAAACTCGAGAATTTCTAACTTAACTTCTTAAACGCTCTTAACTAACTTAATTAACAGTTAAAATCATACTAATAACTTCATTAACCACTTAAGCTTGCCATCTATCATACTATCGTATCATTATCACATAAACATTTTCTTAACAAATAAACATCTCATTTAGTCATATAAACATCTGATTAACACTTAAGCTTTTCATTTAATTATTTAAGCATAATATAAATGCTTAAACTTTTTGGATAATATTTAAACTTAATATTATATTATTATCAAAATATGTCTTTGACATATTAACTCATTAATGACGTATCATTAACACTTAAGCTTAACATTATAACTTTTGAGTTTACGAAAGAAACAACTGAAAACAAGTTGATCAAAGATCAGCTGGATAAATCAAGCTGTCTGGAAAAACTGAGTTATTTGGAAAACTGAGCTGGCTGGAAAACTGAGCTGGCTGGAAAAACAGAGCTGGCTGGAAAAACAAATTCGGAACCGAGCCGGCCGGACCATTTGAGTTAATCCAATTGTGGGTTCAATTGGGTAAATCCAATTGCCAGGTCCAATGGGTAAATTCCAGCTGACTGAGTTCAGCTGAGTAAATCCAATGGCCCAGGTCAACTGGTAATTCCAATTGACCGAGTTAATTGAGTAAATCAATGGCCAGGTCCAATTGGTAATTCCAAATTGATCGAGTTCAGTGAGTAAATCCAATTATTGAGGTCCAATTGGGTAATTCAATTGAGGTCAGTAGGTAATTCAATTGGCCAGGTCAATGGTAATTCCAAATTGAGGTCAGTGGTAATTGTTGGCTAACGTTCACTGAGTAAATCCAATTGAGGTCAATTTGGGTAATTCAATTGTGAGTTCAATTTGAGTAAATCCAGCTGACTGGGTCCAGCTGGGTTAATCAAGGAATTAAACTCTAGAAACTCTCAATTTCAAAACTTTGTATTAAAATTCTGAAAAATTCTACATCACTTAATTTTTAACGTAGATTCCACTTCTATCATTATTTTCTTCATTAAAATCAAATACATGGCTTTATTGTACATATATATTTCGGTCCTTTTGATAAATTAAGAATTTAAAATCCAAATTTCATTCTAATCACTTCCAATCATGTTAATTTAAATTGAAATTTCTCAAATCTTAATAAATCAAACCATCAAACATGTTTATAATCATCATAGGAGCTCATAGAAATCATCAATTTGATCATAGGATCAAAGGATCAAAAACCCCTAATTTTAATTAATATTTTCGGCTATTTTGAAAATAATAGAAGGACTTTGATTCTTTGATTACTTCCAACATGAAACATGCTTAGAATAATTATCTAAGCTCAAATAATCAATTAATTTGATCATCCATCATCAAAATTTATAAACCCCTAATTCTTCCTTCATTTTCGAAAATTCAATTAATTAGGGTTAGGGTTTAATTAAGCTTGAATCAATGATATATCATGCATCCCAAGCATGAATTAAACATCAAAAAATCAAGATCATAATCATCTACTAATTAAATCCTAATTTTCGAAAAATGCGGAATTTAAAAATAAGATGATCAAAGCTTATGTTTAAGCTATAAACTTGAATTAAACTTATATCTTACCTTGATTAATAACTTGGAAATGATTTACTCTTGATTTGAAGCTTGAAAATTACACAAAAATGGAGTTTAGAGAGTGTGTGTGTGTGCTGGAATTTTCAGCCGAGAATGGGAGGGAGAGAGTGAGAGAATGATGATGATCATCTTATATATATACTAACACACTAATTAATAGATAAGGCTAAGTTCAATGTATTCTAATTAAATAATGCATGCTAATCTTGACCATATCTTAAAATCATTATTTCATGTTGGATAAGGTGAGGTGTCCCTCATTTAATTATTTATTCACCAAAGTCAACAAATCATATGTCATGGCTTAGGTAATAATTAAGATTAATTAATTAATTAAATATCAATTTAATCAATTAATTACAAAATTTGCTAATCAAAACTTAAATCTCTAATTTCTCACTTTAGAAAAAATCAATTAGGGCCTCTCCAACCCTAATACAAGTTTTCATAAAAAAAATACGGAAAAACGAGTCATTTCCGAATAAATAAAAATTATCATCTTAGATAATTAATTACTAATAAATTTAATTAAGAAAAGTAAATTCATAGTTTTCTCAACTAAAAATCAAATATGTAAGTACATATTGATAAACATAAATTCTTCCTCGTTTCAGGTTAACCGAGACGAGACAAAAATAATTTAATTCCTTTTTACGGCAAAAATTAGGGTTGCCGAAGAAAAATTAATAAAAAGGAAATTTTCTTCTTCTTAATTTCCTTAATTTAATTAAAGAAAAACTAAGGCAATTTATGCAAGAAAAACGGGGTATTACATTCTCTCCCCCTTAAAATAAATTTCGTCCCGAAATTTACTTACTTCTTGGAATAACTGGGAATACTTTTCTTTCATCTTACATTCTAACTCTCATGTGTCTTCTCTAAATCATTATGATTTCATTTGATCTTTACTGACACGATCAAATTATTTCTAAGTTGATGGACCTTTCGATCCAAAATCACTTCTAGCTTCTCTTCTTAACTTAGATCTGGTTTAAAGATCACTTCTTCTAGATGGATAACATGCTTTGGTTCGAACATGTATCTTCGCAACTGAGATACATGGAACACGTTATACGTACTTCTAAAACTCGGCAATAAAGCTAGCTTTTCCGCTACTTGACTTATTCTTTTCAGAATTTCATACGGTCTTATGTATTATTTTTTTATTTTTTTTTTATTTTTTTTTATTTTTTTTTTTTGACTTGACGCACAATCTCTATCATTTCTTTAATTACTTCGGCCCTATCATTTTTCTCTCGCTCACATTATTTCAAGGGAGCGGAGATTGACATTTTCTTTCATAAAGACTTCATAGGGCGTTATGTCTATCTTCATTTGATAATTGCTGTTATAAGCAAACTTAGCAAAAGTAAAAAAAATTGCTCCTTATGATCTCTCCGTTCAAAAACAAAAATTCTTAATATATACCCTAGGATTTGAATGGTTCTTTCTGATTAACCATC
The DNA here is from genome assembly GCA_031470985.1 of Agastache rugosa. NCBI lineage: Eukaryota > Viridiplantae > Streptophyta > Magnoliopsida > Lamiales > Lamiaceae > Agastache > Agastache rugosa. The sequence goes on along the minus strand of CM062604.1, from coordinate 8,375,314 downwards.
CCTTTGAGGATGAAGGCTGTACTAAAATTCAAAACTTTTCTAACTTTTCATCTTTTTTCTGAACATTAGAAATCCTTGTTCTTAAATTTGGAATTACTTCCATGCATTTGCTATCATACGCTCTGCATTGTGACGGCAGAATAATTTCTAATCTTGACTAGATGGCTGAAAAGAGATTTATCTCTACTTGTACCGAATGGTTACAAAATTCTTGGTTAACTAATCCATTCCCAGAATGATATCAACATTTCACATTTTAATTTAGGTTAAGAGTTTGGCTGACATCTTGAGAAATCCTAATTCAATCTCTAAATTAGGATAAACACTAGTAACTAAGGTAGGTTTACCTATTGAAATAATTATTATTAGGTTTTATCTAGCACGTTTTACGTTTTAAAATTAAGATTATTAACGCATGCATTTTATATAAATGAATGCGATGTACCCATAAGATTATAACAGGTACGCCTTTTGATTGACCTAAACCTGTTAAATTTCCTTGATCTTCAATGCACTACTTCTGCATAGATCAATACACTCTAACTGAGTAGCACGACTCTTATTTCTCAACGTAGTCTGGCTCGAAAGAGCTCAGACCTTATCTTATCTGTGTCTACTTCATCTTAGGCGAAACGAGTGAGATCATAAAACTATCGATCAAACTCGGATACCGATTTCTTTCCTTGCTTAAGATTGGCATACTCATTCTTCTTTTATTTGCGATAACTTCTTGGGGTATACTTCTCGAAAAGAGTATTCTTGAATTATTCTCTAGTTAGATCTTTAGCTGCTCGGGTATACGTCTCCTGACGAACTTTCCACCAATGATCCGCAGATCCTTTGAGCTTGTAGGTCATGCACGTAAGACGCTTTTGATCGATACAACGAAGAAACCTAAAAATTCTTTCTAACGATCAAACCCACTCTTCATCTTCTAACGAATTTTCTCTCCCGTCTAAAGTTGGGGATTTTGACGAAGAAAAAGTTCTTTTATCCTCTTTTCAGGCTGAGGAGACGGAAAAAAGTTCTTGATGTTCTTCTTTTCTACTTTATTTTTTTTCTAGAAGGCATTCTAATTAACACGCACAAGGATTTTTTTCGAAGAATTTTATTTTCTTTAAACGGAATAAAACTCCTTGATTTTTAAAACTTAATAAAATTCTTATTCACATCTTTAGCACATAATATCCTCATCATAATTAATGAATCAAACGATTCATTCTCATCATCATACGATCACATTATCAAGAATTTAACTTGAAAGTTTAAGCACTTTTCACATATTAAGCTTTAATGTAAAAGCAGTTACTTCTCAAAATAATAGTTCCAAACATGGAACTTAACATTCAAGTAAATCAAATCTTATCATAGCATAATCACTTTCATAACTTAACTCAAGAATTAAGCAATAGCACAACAACTTAGCTTCATAAACTTTTCTCATATTGACAATCAACATCAAAACATTCAGATTCATAACTTTTCTTAACCATTCAAACAATTCGCAAAATAACCTAACGTACTTTTAACTTTTGGCAATGCAACTTACTTCTTTCATACTTAACTTATATTCATAAAATTCTTATTCTTTAAACTCTAACTTTATCTTGACAATTTACTGTCAACTTACTTTCTGCTTCACAAAGCATCATATCTTCTTATTTTTTTCTTAAGCATATAAGAACTCATCAACTGAACTTAATGACTGCTTTAGTCATTCTTTCATATACTGGAAGATTTTCCCTTTTGAGATCTCTTCAAGATAAGGAATCTATCAAAAGATAACTTATTCTTATCTTAATTGTGATGTTCTAGCATCACACTAGCGTAATAGTGACGGTACAGAATACTAATGCATATCCGAAAAATATATGGTTAAACCATGCATCATATATTCTACTTAAAAACTCACATTTCCCGTATTTATACTACTTCTTTCTTTCACGTTCTCAAAATAATTAAAAAGGTCGACTCTCTATTGGTCGTCCTTGGAAAACTTTTCTTCTTTATTAAACTCATTATTGAATTCTACTCTATCGATTTCTACATCATCTTCTTCTGCTACTTCCTCTTTGACGATAACATCTCAGACCAAGGTAAGCTTGACTTCATCTTCAATGTCCGTAACTGGTGTCGATGAGAAACTAGCCTTGAACTTGACTTTTGGAGAGGAACACGTTGATGTTAGTTAAACAATCCATCCTTTTAGTAGTTGGATTGCTGTCGAGGTCATTATATTATTATTCTCATGACACAGGGAGAATGATCCCGCTTCATACTCCCTTACTAGAACGGAAAAATGGAAACGGAAGAAAATTTAATATTCGTAGGGTTGGGAATATTAAGGATCCTCGGAAAGAGAGAATAAATCACCTCTGCGCGAAAGACTAAAATTAAATCCAATTCTTCAATAAAAATTTCTGAGGTCAAAACTGATGCATTTAACTGAATAAGGAATGACATGATTAATAATCCGAGAAGTAGGTTGGGTAATGAAAGAATCTCAAACCTTAATTAAATCGGATAATCTGAGGTTAAATAAAATTTTAGCTCAGGTATTCCTAACAAAACAGAAAGGAATAACATTATCCCGAGAAATTAATTTCATTCTTTAATTCTTTTGAGATATTAATTCATCTCAATCTCGTTCTAAAACATAACAAGAATGTAATTAACGACAGAAAAGAATAACGAACGACGGACAAAAACAAACAAAGAACGAAACGGACGACGAATGATGAACGAACAACGAAATTTTTTTTTTTTTTTTATATATATATTTTAAGTTATGTTTTCATTCTTCATTACTTATTTTAAATCTATTCTTCATACCCATTTTTCTTCTTTTTCTTCAGTCGATTCCATCTCGTTGTCGCTTCCCAACGATATCTCGCATTCACTTTACTATCCAAAAACGAACAATCGCCATGCTTGCAATTAATTCATCATCTTGCTTACTAAAGTTCGTCACATAAAGGATCTCAAGCTCATAATAACGAGCAAAATTTGATTTAGAAAGTTCCAAAAAATCAAAATAAATTGATTAAACTTGAAAGAAACAACTTGCAGAAAAATCTGCACAGCTGTATCAGATTCTAACTGGATTTGAGAACAGAATACTTGGAATCAGGGGAAGTGCAGGGTACCATTAGAAAGCCACGGATGTCTAGTTTCTAACCCAATTTACGAATCTGAATTCCGTTAAATGAGCAGGAAGTTATGGCCTCCGGAGTAAAAAGTGGCAGAACAGCCGCCGCCCAGGTCAGCGACCGCTGGGACTCAGCCGCGGCTGACCTCCCAGGGTCAGCGGTCTCTGAAGCTCAGCCGTGGCTGACTTCAGGTTCCCGGGGTCAGCGACCGCTCAACCTCAGCGGACGCTGAGTTTTGGCATCCTGCTTTCTTCAGCAAGCGCTGAGTCTAGGAGATGGCTGACTTCTCGCCCTGTAATATTTTTGAACGATGTCTGAGGTGCAGCCATCTCTCACTTCCATGGTAAAAAAAATTTCTCCTTCGATTCTTTATGCGCTTAACGAACTTTCTATCTTTCAATTCTTGTTTTAACGCTTTTATTTACTAAAAATAAAATTCATTTTACTTCAAAAATTCTTGTTTCATTAATTCATTTTTAAGATATAATTTCCGACATAAATACAAAACTCGGAAATTTTCTAAAATGACCGCTTTGGCCATACTTCTTCTTATAACGGAAAAAAAATTACCTCTTCGAGGAATTTTTCAAAAACGAGGGATTTTTCTCTATATAAAAACTCCCCACGTTAACCGTGATTTTAGGGCATCACGCAAAACTACTTTCTCTGAGCGGAATTCTTCATCGCTACCGAATCTTTGAAAACTTAACATTTTATGCATCTTTATACGAAAACCTACTAAACAAGCGTAAAATTTGTTCGATTATTAATCTATTAAATTAACGCCACTCTCGAACTCTCTCTCTCTGCTCATCCTCTAATGGATCTTCTTCTTCTTTTTCTTCCTCACTTTCAGACTCGGTACTCTCCTCGGCTTTCTCCACTTCATCTAACGTCAAAGGGACAACACTCATGTCGACCACACCCGAAAAAAGTCTAAAACTAGGTTTGAAATCTTAGATGACTAAACGGCATACAACGAAGATAAAAAATATCCTTCGGTTGCTCCGACCTCGGGGTCAACGATTTCCTCGTCACCAACATGAAGACGCGGATCAGACGTACTCCTCTCGTGAAAATGAAAGAAACAAGCTGAGTTCCAAAGAAATAATCAAGCTCTGAAGAATTCAAACCTTGAAGAGTATCCATAGAAGGATTTAATGGAACTACATCAATAGAGGGAGCTGAACCAAGTTGTTCGCCGAAGCAGAAGGCTTGGGAACAGAAGCAAAACATTTGTTAAAGGTGGAGATGAAACATAGCCATTCAACAACGGCTAAGAAATAATTCTGTTTTTATCAAAACTATAATCATTAGGATGAGGAGAAACAACGGTTTCAGGGTTCTCTTGAGGAATGAGAAAAGAAATTGGGTCGTCTTGAATATCGAATCCTGCCATCCTACTTCATCCACTCGTCAGGAAGAAGAGGAACCAATTTTACTATTCCGAGAACCCCTGAAATATTACTCTCATTAATATTCATCTAAACACGATGGAAACGGCTCAACTCTGCTAATATCTACATAGCTCATATGCATTTACTGAAACTTTTTCATGGCCTCGTCACTTCGAGAAACTAATTTCCTTTCCAAACATGATACCAAGTTCACGATACTTTCCAAAAACGTACAATTGTCTTGCTTGAAATTGTTAAATCTTACTTTAAACAACTCAATCATAAAACAACCTCATTAAAATCTCAAATCCACATCACAATTTCATATTTATCCAACTTTCTAACTTCATCTTATTAATTAACTCCGTTATGGAGACAGAAGACCATATTACTGAGTTTCTAGCTATGTGGGTTGATCAGGTCCACATAACAGTCCCTCAGTCACATGGAACTTCAAATTTTAAACTTTTTATCATAGGAAACTTTTAAATGCGTACCTGGTTTGCCGGATGAGATGATGTGCTGGACTTTTGTTGTTGTTCAAACTTGACTAGTCTAGAACTCAAACCAGACTAGACTTAAAAAAAAATATGAACTTAGAGCAATAGACTTTGCTCTCCTCTAGTCTAGGGATTCAAACTAGACTAGACTTTTAAGAAATAATGACTCAGAGCAAACAGACCTGCTCTGATACCACTCTGTCGCAGCCCGGCCTAGAAATTAGATGACAAAGCCGGTGGGTCCCACGACTTATACAATTTATGATTAACAAAAGGATTAAGATAGCGACCCTGCTATCATTTAAGAACAAACAAGGCAACTCATGCTCGACAAATCATCAAACTTAGGATAATTATGACATGCGTAACTCGAGATTAATGAAACGAACATTTGATCTCTTTTTAAAATATGCATATCATCAAATACAATCTCAAATCAGCTCGGAAATCAATAATCTCATCAACCAGATTAATGGCAACAACCATGAAGGAAATGAGCTGATTTTCAGGATCAAGAAAGCACAATAAAATCAGTTGTAATAAGACTGAACTTCCAATATAATGAACAACTATTATATAGATAATTAGATTGGCTAGACTTCAAAATAAGATAACAAACATAGTTCGGGACTTCAGACTTCAACACTTCATCAACTTATACTAATCTCAATATCATAATCTTGCAGCGGAAAAACGAGAGAATATATGTGTGAAGACATATATTCTAGGTTCTAAGCTCATCAAATTGACTCTTAACATTAATAAAATAATAACAACAACAACAAGTCCGCCAGCACACGATCATCTTCATCCCAGCTAACCTGCACATTTTAGAAATAATAGGCGGGGCTGAGTACTTCGTACTCAGTGGGCACATGCCAAAATATTTTGAAACTTACTTCTTAAAGTTAGAGATTAAACTTGCCATAAAGCATAAGCACAAGTAATTTTTTGTCTCTCAAAAATAAACCTGTGCATGCTCAACTTCTTCTTTTCTGTAAATCATGTTTGTCTGGCCAGACATATACTTTAGGATGTATGTACCAGATCTATAATCACATAATGATAGTGTTGAGAAGGAGGCCTCCTTCTCAAACACTTGTAATCGTCCATTCCTTTCGGAAGGCTCCCGATTACAAAATAGTGTACACAAATCCTACCTTGCGTAGGACCGAATTCGTCTTGCTATAGTAGATGGTAACATACAAGAACTTAAACATTTGGCAAGTCAATCATTTTTAAAACATCTCATATATAATCATATAACTTCATTCGTCATTTCATTGGTTAGAAAGCCCACCTGATACACTTAAGCTTTTGTCTTAACTTTAACGCTCGCTAAATTTGTGCTTTACGCTTCGCCTTCCACTTCCACTTGCTCCTTTAATCGAAATGGAAATACGAACTTCAAAACGAGAATAATTTCTATCGAATAAATAACTTCGATATTCTTAACTTAATTCGCTTCGGAATTCTACGTCGAAACTCGAGAATTTCTAACTTAACTTCTTAAACGCTCTTAACTAACTTAATTAACAGTTAAAATCATACTAATAACTTCATTAACCACTTAAGCTTGCCATCTATCATACTATCGTATCATTATCACATAAACATTTTCTTAACAAATAAACATCTCATTTAGTCATATAAACATCTGATTAACACTTAAGCTTTTCATTTAATTATTTAAGCATAATATAAATGCTTAAACTTTTTGGATAATATTTAAACTTAATATTATATTATTATCAAAATATGTCTTTGACATATTAACTCATTAATGACGTATCATTAACACTTAAGCTTAACATTATAACTTTTGAGTTTACGAAAGAAACAACTGAAAACAAGTTGATCAAAGATCAGCTGGATAAATCAAGCTGTCTGGAAAAACTGAGTTATTTGGAAAACTGAGCCGGGCCGGAAAACCGAGTGGCCGGAAAAACAGAGTGGAAGAACAGTAGCCGGAAAACCGAATGGCCGGACCTACCGAGTTAATCCAATGATCGGGTTCAAATTGGGTAAATCCAATGATCGGGTCCAATCGGAGTAAATTCCAATGATCGAGTTCAAATTGATCGGGTCCAACAGGTAATTCCAATGATCGAGTTCAATGAGTAAATCCATTGACGGGTCCAATTAGGTAATTCCAAATTGATCGAGTTCAATTGAGTAAATCCACTGACCAGGTCCAACAGGTAATTCCAAATTGATCGAGTTCAGTGAGTAAATCCAAATTGATCGGGTCCAGGTAATTCCAAATTGATCGAGTTCACTGAGTAAATCCACTGGCCCAGGTCAATTAGGTAATTCAGTGATCGAGTCCAATTTGGTAATTCCAAATGATCGAGTTCAATTGAGTAAATCCAATGGCCCAGGTCCAATTTAGTAATTCAAATTGATCGAGTTCACTGAGTAAATCCAATTGATCGGTCCAAATGGGTAATTCTACTGATCGAGTTCAATGAGTAAATCAGTGACTTGGTCCAAATTTGGGTTAATCAAGGAATTAAACTCTAGAAACTCTCAATTTCAAAACTTTGTATTAAAATTACGAAAAATTCTACATCACTTAATTTTTAACGTAGATTCCACTTCTATCATTATTTTCTTCATTAAAATCAAATACATGGCTTTATTGTACATATATATTTCGGTCCTTTTGATAAATTAAGAATTTAAAATCCAAATTTCATTCTAATCACTTCCAATCATGTTAATTTAAATTGAAATTTCTCAAATCTTAATAAATCAAACCATCAAACATGTTTATAATCATCATAGGAGCTCATAGAAATCATCAATTTGATCATAGGATCAAAGGATCAAAAACCCCTAATTTTAATTAATATTTTCGGCTATTTTGAAAATAATAGAAGGACTTTGATTCTTTGATTACTTCCAACATCAAACATGCTTAGAATAATTATCTAAGCTCAAATAATCAATTAATTTGATCATCCATCATCAAAATTTATAAACCCCTAATTCTTCCTTCATTTTCGAAAATTCAATTAATTAGGGTTAGGGTTTAATTAAGCTTGAATCAATGATATATCATGCATCCCAAGCATGAATTAAACATCAAAAAATCAAGATCATAATCATCTACTAATTAAATCCTAATTTTCGAAAAATCTGGAATTTAAAAATAAGATGATCAAAGCTTATGTTTAAGCTATAAACTTGAATTAAACTTATATCTTACCTTGATTAATAACTTGGAAATGATTTACTCTTGATTTGAAGCTTGAAAATTACACAAAAATGGAGTTTAGAGAGTGTGTGTGTGTGCTGGAATTTTCAGCCGAGAATGGGAGGGAGAGAGTGAGAGAATGATGATGATCATCTTATATATATACTAACACACTAATTAATAGATAAGGCTAAGTTCAATGTATTCTAATTAAATAATGCATGCTAATCTTGACCATATCTTAAAATCATTATTTCATGTTGGATAAGGTGAGGTGTCCCTCATTTAATTATTTATTCACTAAAGTCAACAAATCATATGTCATGGCTTAGGTAATAATTAAGATTAATTAATTAATTAAATATCAATTTAATCAATTAATTACAAAATTTGCTAATCAAAACTTAAATCTCTAATTTCTCACTTTAGAAAAAATCAATTAGGGCCTCTCCAACCCTAATACAAGTTTTCATAAAAAAAATACGGAAAAACGAGTCATTTCCGAATAAATAAAAATTATCATCTTAGATAATTAATTACTAATAAATTTAATTAAGAAAAGTAAATTCATAGTTTTCTCAACTAAAAATCAAATATGTAAGTACATATTGATAAACATAAATTCTTCCTCGTTTCAGGTTAACCGAGACGAGACAAAAATAATTTAATTCCTTTTTACGGCAAAAATTAGGGTTGCCGAAGAAAAATTAATAAAAAGGAAATTTTCTTCTTCTTAATTTCCTTAATTTAATTAAAGAAAAACTAAGGCAATTTATGCAAGAAAAACGAGGTATTACATTAATCTATCTAAATTTCTCATTAAGCATCAGACCTCAATCAAATCTCATTTAACATCAACATTTATAAATTTCTATTCATCATAATCGACTAAATCGATTTTAATTCCTCTAATGAATTCAGAAAATTCTCAAATTAATTCCACACACTTATTTCATCACAATAAACATAATTATACTTTAAATACACACATTAACTCAATTAAACATATAAACTCCCAAATCGGGAAAATCAACCTAAAATAGAAAATCTTTATTACTTTGAATTCAATTTCCAGAAAATCATATAACAGTTAATTTTTATTAAGAAGTTCATAATTGTAATTAATTTCTTAATTAAAATTTAATTAATATTTTATTTATTTAGTAAATTTTTCGGTAGTTTCAAATTTTAGGATTTCTAGAATTATTTCCTCTTCTTTTTAATTTCTATCATACTTAATCATCATCTTAAATTTTTTTCTTCATTTAATTTCATTCAATTAAGTATTAATCTTCCAACCCTAATTTAAGAACCCTAATTTCACTTTCTAGGGTTTCTAGGGTTAATCATGCTTTCACTTAATCATTTCTTGATTCTATTTACTTCATTAACATCATATATCTTTAATTGAATCATCAAATCCATCATATAACATCACATTATCAAACCCTAATTTTAATTTCATATTTTCGACATTTCCATAAGAAAATGAAAGCTTGAGAATTCATGATTAATTTAAACATGAAATATCCTTAGAATACTTAACTAAGCTCACAAATAACATCAAATTAATCATATAATTCATGCATTAATCATTTCCCATTTTCTTCTTATTTTCGAAAATTCTTAATTATGATCTAGGGTTTCCCTTATTTAAATTTAATCACATATTTGGTCTTCTAAGCATATTCTAAGCACAATTCATTAAGAACAATTCATCATTCAATGCATGAATAAAAATTTGACTATTTTCTTCATAATTCTCGATTCACTTAAGAAAATAGGGTTAGGATTCTTCATGCTTGGTTTAATCATACCAATGATCATATAATCACTATATAAGCATAATATTAAGACATGAAGATTAACTAACCATTTCTACAATTTCTCCCAAATTTTCGACACATATATATATATAATTCTCCCACCATAGACATGAATCAAGAGCTTTGAAAGAGAAGAATCTAAGCTTACTTGACTACTTGAGAGGATTGCTAGAACTTGAAATCTTGAGTTTGAAGATCAAAGATGATGTTCTTAAGTGTGTGTGAGTGTGTGTATTGAGAGAGAAGAGATCGAGAGGGAGAGAGAAGTGTACTGCTTTGTGTGTGTGCGTGTACGAATGAGAGAGAGATGAGAGTAATAATCTCATATATTAGTTATAACCTAGGTCTAGAGAATAGGTAGGTTAATATTTTAATGAAACTTAATTGTTAAGTTTTTGTTAATTGTTTAATCACTTTCTCGACTCAATTAATTAATAACAACGAACCCTCCGATAAACTCTTAATTTCTCAACACAGTAATTAAGATTAAGGTTTCACGAACCTTGGATAAAAATCTCACAGAAAGAATCGGAGATTCGAAGCATTTTCAAATCGACCGAAACTAAATTTTTAAAAGATAATTTACGTAAAATTTTACGTAATTAAACTAAATTCTTCTTTTAGTCAATTAATGACTAAACATTTATCATCTATTGATAAATGTAAAAACTTCTTCGTTTCGGATTAGCCGAGACGATAAAAATTAATTAAAACTCATTTTTCCGGTAGAATATATCTGCCGGGTAAAATTTTCGAAAAGAAAATTTTTATTTTACTAAAATTCTTGTCTTTCTAATTAGATTAATTATTTTAATTACTTAAGAAAGACGGGATACTACATTCTCTCCCCCTAAAAATAAATTTCGTCCCGAAATTTGCTTACCTCTTGGAAGAGTTCGGGATACTTTTCTCTCATCTTACTTTCTAATTCCCATGTCGCTTCTTCTAGTCTATGATGCCTCCATTTGATCTTTACTGACGCGATCGACTTATTCCTAAGTTGTTGGACCTTTCGATCCAAAATCGCTTCAGGTTTCTCTTCATAACTGAGGTCTGGTTCAAGGACTACTTCTTCTTGATGAATAACGTGCTTAGGATCAAACATATATCTCCGTAACTGAGATACATGAAACACGTTATGTGAACTTCCAAAACTTGGCGGTAAAGCTAGCTCATATGCTACTTGACCTATTCTTTCCAGAATTTCATATGGTCCTATGTAGCGAGGCTTAAGCTTCCCTTTGACACCAAAACGATGAATTCCTCTTGAAGGTGAAACTTTTAAGAAAACTTTATCAGCCACATTGAATTCTAATTCTGATCTTCTAACGTCAGCATAAACCTTCTGACGGTCTTGTGCTTCTTTAATTCTTTGCTTGATTTGACGCACAATCTTTATCATCTCTTCCACTGAGTCGGGCCTTAATATTTTTCTCTCGCCCACATCATCCCAATGAAGCGGAGATCTACACTTCTTTCCATAAAGAGCTTCGTAGGGCGCCATGCCAATCGTCATTTGATAACTGTTGTTGTAGGCAAATTCAACAAGAGGTAAAATTTGCTCCCATTGACTTCCTCGATCTAAAACAACAGTTCTCAACATATCCTCCAAGATTTGTATGGTTCTTTCTGATTGACCATCTGTCTGAGGATGAAAAGCCGTACTAAAATTCAAATTGGTACCTAATTCTTCTTGTATACTTCTCCAAAAATGAGAAGTAAATTTCGAGTCTCGATCTGAAGTGATTGACTTAGGTACTCCGTGCAATCGCACAATTTCTCGCACGTACAGCTGAGCTAACTTATCTGCACCATAAGTTATGGGAATAGGTATAAAGTGTGCAGATTTTGTCAATCTATCCACTATTACCCATATTGATGTATTCTCTCATTTGGATCTAGGTAACCCAGTTACAAAATCCATGGTAATTTTATCCCATTTCCACTCTGGAATATCTAAGGGTTGTAGCTTCCCATATGGTCTTTGATGTAATGCCTTTACTTGTTGACAGGCTAAACATCTTTCCACAAAAGAAGCTATGTCTCTTTTCATTCCTTCCCACCAAAATGTTTGTTTCAAATCTTGATACATTTTGGTACCTCCAGGGTGAGCTGAATAAGGAGTTTCATGAGCTTCGCTCATGATCTCATTTCTTAATTCTTCATCATTCGGCACACATATTCTTCCTCTAAATAGGAGAACATTATCTCCTGCCTTCTTAAAATTTTCATCTTTCTCTTGACGAATTTTCATTCGTAACTTTTCCAATTTCTCGTCTTTTCTTTGAGCATTGGAAATTCTTGATCTTAGGTCTGGAATTATTTCCATGGCTGCAATCATTTGCTCAACAGATTGCGGAAGTAGAATTACTTCTAATCTCAGTTCTCCGAAACTCTTAATGAGCTCTTTCTCTTGAGTTAGAAGAAATCCTAATTCCGATTTCCCTTTTCTGCTCAACGCGTCAGCAACTACATTTGCTTTTCCTGGATGATAGGAAATTTTACAATCGTAGTCTTTAACTAACTCGAGCCATCTTCTTTGTCTCATATTTAATTCTTTCTGCTCAAAGAAATATTTGAGACTCTTGTGATCTGTGAAGATTTCACATTTTGCTCCATAAAGATGGTGTCTCCAGATCTTTAGAGCATGTACTACTGCTGCTAGTTCCAAATCATGAGTTGGATAGTTTACTTCATGAGATCTAAGCTGTCTAGAAGCATATGCAATAACTCTTCCTTCTTGCATCAGGACACAGCCTAATTCGTTCTTTGATGCATCTGTATAGACAGCATAGTCTTTATCCGAATCTGGAACTGATAGCACTGGGGCAGTGGTCAATCTCTTTTTAAGTTCTTGGAAACTTTCCTCACATTCTTCTGACCACTTGAATTTTGATTCTTTCTTTAGGAGATGGGTCATTGGCTTAGCTATCTTGGAGAATCCTTCGATAAATCTCCGATAGTAGCCTGCTAGACCTAAGAAACTCCTAATTTCGTGTGGTGTGGTTGGAACTTTCCATTCCTAAACTGTTTGTACTTTTGAAGGATCAACTTTGATTCCTTCAGAAGATACAACATGTCTGAGGAAATGTACTTCTCTTAGCCAAAATTCACATTTACTAAATTTGGCATACAATCTTTCGGTTCTCAACCTTTCCAAAACAATTCGAAGATGTTCCTCTTGTTCTAATTCATTCTTTGAATACACGAGAATATCATCAATGAAAACTATGACAAACTTGTCCAAGAATTCATGGAATACTCGATTCATGAGATCCATAAATACTGCTGGAGCATTTGTCACACCAAATGGCATTACTACAAACTCGTAGTGGCCATATCTTGTTCTGAAAGCTGTCTTGGAAATATCTTCTTGCTTAACCTTCAATTGGTGATAACCAGATTTTAGATCAATCTTCGAGAATACACTCGCTCCTCTGAGCTGATCAAATAGATCATCTATTCTCGGCAAAGGATATCTATTCTTTAAGGTCAATTTGTTTAATTCTCGGTAGTCGATACACATCCTCAAACTACTATCCTTCTTTTTAACAAACAGAATGGGTGCTCCCCACGGAGAAACACTAGGTCTAATGAAACCTAGGTCAAGTAACTCTTGCAGTTGAATTTTCAATTCTTGCAACTCCTTTGGAGCCATTCTGTATGGTGCCTTGGAAACAGGAGCTGATCCTGGTTCAAGATCTATTGTGAATTCCACTTGCCTGTCTGGTGGCAATCCTGGAAAAACTTCGGGAAATACGTCTTGGAATTCTCTGACTATAGCTACATCTTCAATGCTCTTATCCTTATTTTCATCTTTGTTAAGATAGATGAGATATGCTTTCATATCTTTTCTTCTCAACAATCTCTTTGCTTGAACTGCCGAGATAATCGGCGATCTCTTACAACTTCTTTCTATTCCAAAAAATAGAGTTGGTTCCTGACCAGGTATATGAAATAAAATCTGTCTTTGCTTGCATTGAATGTTTGCAAAATTCTCGGTCAACCAATCCATTCCCAAAATAATATCTACATCCCACATTTTAATTAAATTTAGGGTTTTTGCTAACATCTTGAGAGATCCTAATTCAATCTCTATATTAAGACAGATGCGAGTAACTGAGCTAGATTTACCTAACGGTGTAGTTACTCTCAAGTCTTGACTAGCACGTTCTACTTTAAGACCAAGATTATCCACGCATGCATCTGATATAAATGAATGCTATGCACCAGTATCAAATAAAATTATAACAGGTATGCCATTTAATTGACCCATACCTGTCAAATTTCCTTGATCTTTGTCGAACGGCTTCTGATAAAGAGCAAAAACCCTTTGATATTGCTGCTGGGGTTCCATTCTCAGTTGTTGAGGTTGTTTTTGCTTTGGTTGGAATCATTGCCCCTGGCGATTGCGTTGCTGCTGCCGTTGCTGAGGAACAACTTCTATTGCCTTCAATCTCTGAGGCGGGTTCTGAGTTGGTCTACTTCTTCCTGCTCCTTGTAGTTTAGTTGGGCACTGATATGAATAATGACCAACTTGACCACAAGTATAGCAGCTATTACTTCCAGCCTTGCATATCCCTTGATACATCTTGCCACACTTGGAACATGGAGACATTCCTTGATAAGTTTGAGACGAATTGCCTTGATTGACGAAAGGCTGCTTGAATCGTCCTTGATTAAATTGCTGCTGTTGCTGACGTTGTTGTCCTTGCTGTCCTTGCCAGGGCTTCTTATTAGATTGACTTCCAAAATTCCATTTTCGTTTCTGACTTTGGTTGGACGACTGCGGATTTGTCACTGTCGCTGGAGCTTGAACTTGCGAGGTTACTGAAGTCTGAGAGGACTTATCTGGCTGCATAGCCAATTCCATATCCAGAGCTCTATTTAAAGTTTCGGCATATGACAATGCACTTTGACTGGCTAAAACGATTCTTATTTCCTGCCGAAGACCTGTTCGGAAAAGTTCAGCCATTTTCTCGTCTGTGTCCACCTTGTCTTGAGCAAAACGTGATAGGTCACAAAATTCTCTATCATACTCAGATACCGACTTCTTTCCTTGCTTGAGATTAACAAACTCATTCTCCTTCTGCTTTTGATAACTTCGAGGAATGAATTTTTCAAACAATGCATCCTTGAATTGTTCCCACGTTAAATTTTCCAATTGCTCAGGAGTATATGCCCTTTGACGAGCTTCCCACCAGTAATCCGCAGATCCTTTAAGCTGGTAAGACATGCATGTAAGGCGTTCCTGATCCGTACAACGAAGAAAACGAAAAATTCTTTCTAATGAACGAATCCATTCTTCGGCTTCCGAAGGATTTCCTTTTCCATCGAGAGTTGGGGGATTTTGCCGCAAAAATAATTCTTCAATTCTCCTATCGAGCTGAGGAGGATGTGGGGTAGGTCCTCTTTCTGGTTCATTGTCCTCAACTCTTCCACGACCTCTACCTCTTGGCGTCATTTTTGTCGCAGCCCGAACCCCGATATCAGATGTCAAGGTCGGTAGGTCCCACGACTTACACAATTTATGATTAACAAAAGGATTAAATAGCGACCCGGCTATCATTGAACGACAAAGGACATTTCATACTTGTTGGGAAAATTAATAGAGTTTTGAAGTGATACCAAAACCCAGCTGACCCCAACCAAGTAGATGTTTGCACAAACCCAAGTGTTTTTCCAGCTCGCCTGTTTGAGCTTATAGAGTTTTTAAGTTTGCAGGTGGTCGCTGAAGACAGCAGAAGACCCAGCTGAGTACACAGCAGGGTAAGCCAAGTCGAGTGATCAGCAACGTTATCCAGATTCAAGACGATCAAGTTCTTCCAGACACAGCTGTAGGAAAGACCCAGCTCGTGTGACAACTCAGCTCTACGTTAAGACCCAGCAGAGTTCAAGACTCAGCTCAGCGTCAAAGATCCAGAAGAATTTAAAAGACAGCTCAGAGTCACCAGCACAGCAGAGTCAAAGTCAACTTGAGATGAAGTCAGATCTGATCTGGACCATCAGGAACTCGACACCTCAGCACCTAGAAGTCAGACCTAGGATTGCTTTACGAGGAAATCAAGGAAGAAGACAAGTCAATCCTGTCAGAAGTTAGGTAGAGATTCAGAACGGCACTTTCCAACGGCTAGTTCTAAGCTCTCCCTACAAATAGAAGTCTTCTTCATCATCAGATAATAGAGAGATGTGACGAGAGAGAATATACTCAAGAGAGATCAACATACTTCATTGAAAGAAGTCTAACCAAAGATCAAGAGATCTCTCAGAAAAACTTCAAGATCCAGCAGCCTTCATTCTTATGAGATATTATTCATTCTCAGGCTGCTGAAGCTCTCTCCCTCTAGTATCTAGGCATATAATCCTTCCCATCTTAAGCCTAGTTTGAACGAATTCATCATACTCATTGTTCTTAATTATAAGAACTCGTTCATAGTTGGAAACCCCAAACTCAAACCCAGAAAAAAAAGGTTAAGTTAAGGTTGAGGTTCTGTAGTGCTCATAAACTACAGGTTAGGTTCTTCAGTACGCGAAAACTTGTATCCAGCTTGAGGAACTAAGCTGCAACGCTTGCTGACTGCGCGAAAAGTCAGTGGTATCCTTAGTGGATTACCAGAGGTTTCTGGTCGTGGACGTAGGAGTAGTTTCTCCGAACCACGTTAAGTTGCTTTGTTATTTCCTGTTTATTTATGCATCCAGCTAACCCCTCATAAGAATTATTTCAAGCTGCATAAACTGACTAACTGAAAAGAGAAACAAAGCTTTGCAATATATTTGAAGCAACAGACGGACTTTCCAAAATCCCACCACATTCCGCACACAGCCAGCTGTGTTGATCAAGCTATCTTCCAGCTGGATCGAACACAGCCAGCTCACTCAAAAGAGTTTTAATTGGAAAAGTTTTTAAACCTTGGTGTATTCACCCCCCCTCTACACCAAGGTATCCGTCTTGGGACCATCAATTGGTATCAGAGCAGTGGTTCAAAAGATCACTTTTTCTGTGTCAAGTCAGCCTCTTTGCTGATAGTGGTCACTTGAACAGATCCTTCAAAGTTTCAAATTTTTTTAAATCATTATATTGCATACTGTCATGGAATCTTCCTTGTGCAGGAATCTTCCGACATTCTCTGTCGATGATTATCAGATCTGGAAGTTCCGACTCAAAAGCTTTCTGAGTGCGCATCACGACATGATGTGTGATGTTATCACTGACGGACCCATCATCATCATGAAATCAGAAAGACAAGCAGAATCCTTACCTGGAGCTGAACCAGTACTCCGACAAGTTGTGAAGCCCAAAAGGGAGTACTCTCCAGAAGAAAGAAGACAAGCTGGTTTGGACAGCTACGCTCGCAACGTCATCTCCTCAACAGTGACGGACGCTTATCTCAGCAAGATTATCAACTGCGGGATAGCTAAGGGGATGTGGGACACTCTAGCCAAGCTGTGTGAAGGCTCAGAGGAAATTCAAGAGAACAAATTTTCAGTTGCATGCCAGAAGTTCGACGACTTCAAGCAACTCCCCTATGAGTCCATTGATCAAATAGAGCTCAGATTCTCCAACCTCGTCATCAATATCGAGACGATCCGAACTGGAAAATATACAGTTCGAGATAAGAACTTGAAAGTTCTTGCAGCTCTCTCCTCAGAATGGTGTACACACAAAGTGGTTCACCAAAGTAGAACTGATCTTGGCAGCATGGAGACGGAAAAATTGTTCTCCATCTTGAAGGCCAACGAATTTGATCTGGGGGTCTCAAGCAAAGATTCATCCAGCCGAATGAATGAAGCAGAGCTGAGGATCAAGCCAAGAAAAGAAGCTCAATCAGCTCAGCTTGGAAGGATCAACAAGGAGCACCGAATTATGAGCAAAGAAGAATTGAACGAAGAAGTTGCCATGCTTGTACGGAGCATTAATCAGCTGGAACAAAGCAAGGAAAGGTACAAGAATATCGTGAAGGATCATCACGACAAGCAACTCTATCCAAAGAAAAACCCAGCTGAGTCATCCTTCCGAAGAAAGGATAAAAGGTTAGAATCAAGCGAAACGGATGATGATCAAATCTCCTTCTCCGACTCAGATGAGGATGATTGCTCTGATTAAGATGTCTGAAACATCTTATTGAATCAACCGATGAAGAAAATGAAGAAACCCAGCTAGCTGGCTGGGACCAGCTGTGAAATAAAGACAGCTGGATACAAAACTGAAGATTCAGCCAGTCATACAGCTGAGTACATTGGTCTCAAGAGAAGAATTCAGAAGCAGCACATGAACCAGCTGGATTTGGGACAACTGTCTACTTGCTATACAAACTGAGACCTCATCAAAGAAATGAGCTAATGTGTGAATTATTTGAACTGATCAAACCGGACAAAGAAAAGCTCATCCAGCTGAGGGGGAACAAACTCAGCTGGATCCCAAAGCTCAGTTCAGAAGAATTTCCCAGCCAAAAAGGGAATCAAGCTCAGCTGGACATCAGTCGAGGAACTAAAGGGAACTCAGCTGAAGGAATTTCAAGCCAATCTCAAAATACTCAGCTGAGGAGAACTGTCAATCAAACAAAGGAGAAGACCGCTGTGATATCAGCTGGATACTGTGTCCAAGCTGACCGGTTTGCGTCTCATGCAATAATTGCTCTGAGGAATATGCTATATAAAGTCCAATTATTTTGAATTCTTATGTTAAGCGGATAGACATTCCTTAGTTAAATTGTTTGATAAGTTTCCTTTCCCATCGCATTAATTATAAAGTCTGCATAGTACTGTAGCACGACAGTATCGAGGCAGAACGTCAAACGTTTGAACTGTCTCACGCGCGTTTGAAATACACTCGCTGAAAGCACGTCAGCAAAACGTGATGAGTGAATCTCTCCTAGTCGTTGATCAGAATATCAACTGATTAAATCTCAACCGTTGATCCTATATGGCAGTTGATATATATGGAAAAGATACGCGGATTCTTTCCTCCTCCATCTTTATCTCTGCAAATTTCAAAGATTCAAAATCTTCATCTTTTCTCTGCAAGTTCTTCGCACGATCAAATTCAACAAGTTGCAGAAATGGCGCCTAAGAAATCAACCGCAGGGATGAACCAGTTTGAAGCTCTAATGACAAAGCTATCATTTGAGAGTATTCTGTCTACCTCCAACCTCCATGTTTCAGAGTTAAAAGAGATGGTGGATCTAGTTGCAGACTCAGGTCTCTTGCTGTGGGCAACCTCCATGCCCAAGCTGTTGCTAAAGAGAGATGCCGCACTTTTCTACCTCAACATCATTGATGAAGACGGCTTCTACTCATCTTCATTTGACATGATCGTCAAAGGCGAAGACGGAAAGTTTGATACAGCAACCGTCACCATCAAACTCAACAAGATGCTACGAAAGGTGTTCAACCTACCCAGAGAAGGAGGATTCATCCCAGATGATTACAGTCGTGAAGAAGTGGATCAATTTCTCAGCAGAGAGATGCTTATCTCCCCAGAGCCTTACAGAGCGAGCATGTCAAAGCTCCTGCTCAAGCCAAAGTACAGGCTGCTGCTGGATATCACACAGAAATGCATCTTAGGGATAGCTGGATCTCAAGGAGAGATCAGCATTCCAAAGCTCAAGCCGATGATTGCCATGATCAAAGGTGCAAACGTCAACTGGTTTGACTTCTTACTCAACCGTCTGGTCAAGGAATCTGAGAAGATCAAGTTCAACTCCACCAGGACGACATTTTCAACATCAGAGCCACTGTATCTCTGCTCCAAAATTTCTTTCTTGATAGAGCAAGCTGTGAAAGGGCACACAGTAAAGTGGGCTGATTCAGAACCATTTCCAGAAACGAAGATTCTTTTCCAGAGAATAAGTCAAGTCAATGATCTTCTGAAGAAACAGCCTGCTGTGAGCAAAGGCAAGAAGCAGCTGGAAGGAATAGAGGCAGAAGTTCCAGCTGAGAATAAACAAAGAAAGAGGAAGACAGCTGACCCCAAAACAGCTGGAGGTCCAGCTGAGAAAAAAAAGAAAACAGCCGTCATTCCAAGTCGAGCAATGGTGATTCTCTCCCCACAGCCAGTGTCGGCCTTTGATCAATACGGATCAAACATCCTGGCCAAGATGGGATTGAATGATGGATTGTCATCCAGCTCAGAGGACGAGCTGGATAATCCAAAGAGCTCTCCCCAGCCTTCCCCTCCACCCAGCTCTCCAACCAAAGAGCCATCTCCTGTAAACGAGCAGGCAGATACTCAACTGGCTGAAGCTCCCTCACAGCCAGCTGACACCCAAGCTGAACCCTCTTCCTCTAATCCCAGCTCACCCCCAAAACAACTTTCACCCGAAATTCAATCGCCCTCGCAGTTGGCTGATACTTTTTCACAGCCTACTGTGAATCTATTTGAACCTATTCCTCAAAACACCACAGAATCAGAAGAAAGTGATTCTGCTGCATCTCTTTCTCTCAACTCCACTGGCTCAGCCTTTATGGAAGCCATGTACGAGGACTTGCGCATTGTAGGGATCAAGAGTGTTCTAACTCAGTATCCGATTCTGGCGCACCTGCCCATCGCCCTCGTCAAGGTTGGAGAACTCAAGTTTTATCTGGCTACCAAGATGGCAACTTGGTACCAGAATGAGCAGCTGATAGAGACCTTCTCTTATGAGAAACTGAAGTCGGATGAAGCACGCCTCCAGCACACATTTGGCTTTGGAAGCCTGGAGGATGCATACTTACACCAGAATGATCTCATCAGAGGAATTATAGAAGTGTCTCAGCAATACCCCAAGCCGCACCCAGCTGAAATCTGGGAATCTGCCAACAAGCTCCTTACAGCAGCAGGATGGGAGACATCTTCTGGAGCTGTCAAATCCAAAGAAGTCGCAGCTGAACTTGCCAAGGAAGCTGTCCCTGCCGACACAGCTGAGGCAATGATAATTGAAGAAGAGCCAACTAATGCAACAGTTGAGCCAACCAAAGCTGCCCCACAGAGTCCAATTGCCGATGACACTCGCTCACTGGTCGAGATCGAGGCAGACAAACCCAGTCATGTTGAATCTGGAACTCAAACTGACTCAGCTGTCAAGCTCTCAACCGCAATGAAAGAAGCAATATCCAAAGAGGTTGAAGAAATTCTCTTTCAGGACAGACTGAAGTCTCAAGTCGACGTCATCATGCGATTCTCAGCTCTCGACTGTCAAGTTCGAGAACAACAGCGGACAATCGATGAAGTCCATAATTTTGCTCAAAATCTTCAAGAAAGCACCAGTCAAGATCTCAGGAAATCTCTCGTTATCAGTCAATTCATCTAGAGAAGAGAGTCCCTGAGATCATCTCAAACCTTCAAGCTCCACTGGTTGACGACATTGCAAATCTTTCAAGCCAGCTGGAAGCTCTCAAAAAGACCACTCTCTCCAACAGCGCTGACATCCGCCAACTCTTCAACTTATATAAAGATCTGGATGCTCAGTTCAGAGCTGGAAGCAGCAGCAATGCCCAGCTGAACCTCGTCACAGCTGACAACTCAGCCAAGATCGCTGATGTTGAAGGTATTCTTTCCAAGCTCAGCGCAACAGTTGCCAACCTCTCTGCCTCCCTTGTTGATAATGCCAAAAAGGGGGAAGATCAGAATGAAGCTGAAAAAACAAGTGAGAGGGAAGCTGCAGCTTAGGGGGAACCCGTGCGGCAAATTCGAGGGAAATCGACGATTTTGCCAAAGAGCTGGATGAAGAAGAGACAGAGCCAACTGCACCAGCCAAAACAGTCAAAGAGACATGGAGAGAAAAGATGGTTGCTCTTGCCAAAGCATGTGGACACAAGCCTGAAGAATACAAAGACTATCACTGGCTGTGTAACTTCCACAACGAGCAAAGAAAAGAAATGCAAGAGCTGGATAAGATTATTAAGAAGAAAGCTGAATCGCTCAAGCCTGCTGAGAAAAAGCAGAAGAAGAAAAGGCAGAGCTACAGGCAAGCTAAGAAGAATCAAATTCAACCAGCCTCAGTCGACAAGAAGAACCCAGACGATTTCAATGAAAACTGGGAAAGTTGCAAATCAGAATTCATCAAAGAATTCTACTACTTGAATCAATTCAAAGGCATGGATCCAGAAACTGCTTTCCAGAATTACTTCCTCGAACTTCATGAGACAGATCCAATGATGGCAAGATCAATTGCCCTATATGCCAAGAGTAACAACATCCAGCTGAAGGCTCCAAAAGTCAAACAGTTAAAGCCTCCATCTCTAGCTGGAACGAACCTTCCTGACAAGGCCCAAATCATCAAAGAAATTAATCACTGGGCTGGAGAAAGAGGAATTTCAAAATCGAAGAATCAAGCTGAATGGAAGGAGCTGGAAGAGTTCATCTTCAATAGATATGGTCTCAAGACTGACCATCAAATTGATGAACAAAGAAAGCAGCAAAGCTGAAGACCCAGCCAACTGGGAATGTTCTTTTTGAACTTTTGTAATTAGAGAGTTGTAATAATTCTTCCTATTAATAAAAAGTTCGTTTTATCAAAATCAACCTGAAGACAATCTCTCTTTGTCCAGGCTCTGAATATGTTTACCTTCTGTGATTGTTTAATCCTTTGAAACCCCGTTTCCTGTTAAGGGGGAAAGCAATTTTTGTTTTTCCAACTTAGGGTTTTGGCATCATCAAAAAGGGGGAAATTGTTGGGAAAATTAATAGAGTTTTGAAGTGATACCAAAACCCAGCTGACCCCAACCAAGTAGATGTTTGCACAAACCCAAGTGTTTTTCCAGCTCGCCTGTTTGAGCTTATAGAGTTTTTAAGTTTGCAGGTGGTCGCTGAAGACAGCAGAAGACCCAGCTGAGTACACAGCAGGGTAAGCCAAGTCGAGTGATCAGCAACGTTATCCAGATTCAAGACGATCAAGTTCTTCCAGACACAGCTGTAGGAAAGACCCAGCTCGTATGACAACTCAGCTCTACGTTAAGACCCAGCAGAGTTCAAGACTCAGCTCAGCGTCAAAGATCGAGAAGAATTTAAAAGACAGCTCAGAGTCACTAGCACAGCAGAGTCAAAGTCAACTTGAGATGAAGTCAGATCTGATCTGGACCATCAGGAACTCGACACCTCAGCACCTAGAAGTCAGACCTAGGATTGCTTTACGAGGAAATCAAGGAAGAAGACAAGTCAATCCTGTCAGAAGTTAGGTAGAGATTCAGAACGGCTCTTTCTAACAGCTAGTTCTAAGCTCTCCCTACAAATGGAAGTCTTCTTCATCATCAGATAATAGAGAGATGTGACGAGAGAGAATATACTCAAGAGAGATCAACATACTTCATTGAAAGAAGTCTAACCAAAGATCAAGAGATCTCTCAGAAAAACTTCAAGATCCAGCAGCCTTCATTCTTATGAGATATTATTCATTCTCAGGCTGCTGAAGCTCTCTCCCTCTAGTACTAGGCATATAATCCTTCCCATCTTAAGCCTAGTTTGAACGAGTTCATCATACTCATTGTTCTTAATTATAAGAACTCGTTCATAGTTGGAAACCCCAAACTCAAACCCAGAAAAAAAAGGTTAAGTTAAGGTTGAGGTTCTGTAGTGCCCATAAACTACAGGTTAGGTTCTTCAGTACCCGTAAACTGAATGTAGGCTTCAGCTGTGCCCGTAAACAGTCTGGTTACGTTTCGATACAGTACGCGAAAACTTGTATCCAGCTTGAGGAACTAAGCTGCAACGCTTGCTGACTGCGCGAAAAGTCAGTGGTATCCTTAGTGGATTACCAGAGGTTTCTGGTCGTGGACGTAGGAGTAGATTCTCCGAACCACGTTAAGTTGCTTTGTTCTTTCATGTTTATTTATGCATCCAGCTAACTATTCATAAGCATTATTTCAAGCTGCATAAACTGATTAACTGAAAAGAGAAACAAAGCTTTGCAATATATTTGAAGCAACAGACAGACTTTCCAAAATCCCACCACATTCCGCACACAGCCAGCTGTGTCGATCAAGCTGCCTTTCAGCTGGATCGAACACAGCCAGCTCACTCAAAAGAGTTTTAATTGGAAAAGTTTTTAAACCTTGGTGTATTCACCCCCCCCTCTACACCAAGGTATCCGTCTTGGGACCATCAATACTCAACACTTTCATCAAACTCAGGACATATAGGATATGCATAACTTGAGTTCAATAGGACGATCAACTGAATTTGACAACAACATGCATATCAACAATTAAAACCCAAAACAATTCAGAATCAATAGACCTGATCAACCAAATTACTGACAACAAATGAGAAGACTAAGAAAAACGATTTTAGAATCAAGAAAGCAAGATAAAGAAAAATGATTCTAAGACCGACAAACTTTTCAAAATAAGGAACAAACTTATAAATATGGAATTGAGTTTCAAAAGTACTCGACAAAAGAGTTCGACTCTAGAATCCAACATTATTATCATCATTATAACACATCAACTTCAAAACCAACATCCTTAACATTGCAGCGGAAAACGAGAGAATATATATATGAAGATATATATTCTAGGCCGACTCTCATCAAATATATAAACAACAACAACGACAACCAGCCCAGCTCTCGTCATCTTCATCCCTGCTAACCTGCACGTTTTAGAAATAACATGCAGGACTGAGTACTACGTATTCAGTGAACACATGCCGAAAACTTTTGAAAACTTTGCTGAATACAGCTATATTTTGAAAACTTGCCGGAAAACATAACACAAGGATTTTCTGAAACACAACTTGTGAAATGTTAAAAATACTTTCTTTTCTTAAAAATCATTTGTCTGCAGACATTATAACAGTATGAACCATATCTACAAATAAATCATGGTGATGAGAAAGAGGCCTCTTTCTCAATCACTTGTAACCGGCATATCAAGGAAAGGCTCACAGTTACTTATAACCGGCCCATCAAAGAAATGCGCACGATTACCTATGTGTACACAGATTTCACCTTGCGTGAAACCGAATTCGTCTTTCTGAAGTAGATGGTAACATACTTAAATATTTTAAAAACATTTGGCAAGTATCAAAGCTTTGAAAAATTATATAATATCATGTTTTTCACGTTTTTCAGTTAAGAAAGCCCACCTGGAAAACTTAAGCTTTATCTTTAAACTTTATTGTTCGATAAACGTATGCTTCACGTTTCCGATTCCACTTCCGCTTGCTCCTTTAAATCGAAATGGAATAGCGACTTTAGAACGATAACTTTTATCGAATAACGACTTCGATAATCTTACTTTCTAATTCGCTTCGAATTCTACGACGAAATTCGAGAATTCCTAACTTAATCTTTGAAACGCTCCTACTCTATCTTAACTCATCGTTAATCATCAAACATTCAAACAATTCACACTTATCACTTAATTATCAACATATATCATTTACTATTCACAGAAATCGACTAAGTCGATTTTAATCCATTTAACGGATTCAGAAAATTCTAAAATTAAATCTATATGCTTATTTCATCATAACAAACATAATTACATTTTTATTACACACATTGACTCGATTAAACATATAAACTCCCAAATCGGGAAAATCATCCAAAAATAGAAAATCTTTATTACTTTGAATTAAATTTCCAGAAAATCATATAACACTTAATTTTTATTAAGAAGTTCATAAATGCAATTAGTTTATTAATTAAAAATCAAATAATTATTTATTTTATTTAATTAATTTTCGGTTATTTATATTTTTGGATTTCTAGAATTCTTTTCTCTTCTTTGTTATTTCTAATATACTTAATTAAATATCTTAAGCTTAATTATTCAATCAATTTCATTCAATTAACCATTAAACTATAAACCCTAATTTCAATATTTCTAGGATTTCTAGGGTTCTCATGCTTACATTTCATTATTTCTTGATTAAACATGCATAATTAACATCATCTATCATCAATTTAATCATCAATTACATCATACTTTATCAACATATCAAAACCCTAATTTCAAACCCTAATTTTCGACATTAATTAATAAATTGAGATAGGTTGGGAATTTATGCTTACTTCCAACATGAAATATACTTAGAATAATTAACTAAACCTAATTATAACATCAATTTAAGCATACATCACATGGATTAAAAACCCCTAATTTCTTCATAATTTCGAAAATTACAATCTAGGGTTAGGGTCTCCTCATGCTCAATTTAATCACATAAATCATCATATAAACATCATATAAGCAACATACTAAGAAATCAAGATCATCCAATCTCTTCCTCAATTTTCCCCAAATTTTCGAAATATATATATATATATATATAAAGAAGAGATTTCAACCATTGGATCAAGCTAAAAACTTAGGTTAGCATATATCTAACCTTACTTGATTACTTGAAGGAAGAAGAACTAGATTTGAACTTGATCTTGGAGGCTTGAAAGAAGAACAAAAATGGAAGAAAGTATGTGTGTGTGTGCGTGTGTTTTTGAGAGAGAGATGAAGGAGATGATGGAAATGGTAGCCATATATATAGATAGATTTAGATTACTATTCATCATAAATATCTTAGATATTTATGATGAATAGTAATTAGGATAATTAATTTAAATTCTTAATTAATTCAATTAATTAATTACTAATTACTCATTAATTAAACTTCAAATTTCTCAACATAGGAATTTAATTTAGGGTTTGACGAACCCTAGATAAAAATCTCACAGAAAGAATCGGAGATTCGAAACATTTTCAAATCGACCGAAACTAGAATTTTAAAAGATAATTTACGTAAAAATTTACGTAATTAAATTAAATTCTTCTTTTAGTCAATTAATGACTAAACATTTATCATCTATTGATAAAGGTAGAAACTTCTTCGTTTTTGGATTAACCGAGACGATCATTCTTAATTAAAACTCATTTTTACGGCAAAATATATCTGCCGGGTAAAATTTTCTGAAATGAAAATTTTTTCTTCACTGAAATCTTATCTTTCTTACCAAATTAATTAATTTTAGAACGCAAGAAAGACGGGATACTACATTCTCTCCTCCTAAAAATAAATTTCGTCCCGAAATTTGCTTACCTCATGAAAGAGTTCGGGATACTTTTCTCTCATCTTGCTCTCTAATTCCCACGTTGCCTCTTCTAGTTCATGATGTCTCCACTTGATCTTTACCGATGCGATCGACTTATTTCTAAGCTGCTAGACCTTTCGATCCAAAATCGCTTCAGGTTTTTCTTCATAACTAAGATCTGATTCAAGGACTACTTCTTCTCGGCGAATAACGTGCTTAGGATCAAACATATATCTCCGTAACTGAGATACATGGAACACGTTATGCGAACTTCCAAAATTTGGCGGTAAGGCTAACTTATACGCTACTTGACCTATTCTTTCCAGAATTTCATATGGTCCTATATAGTGAGGCTTAAGCTTTCCTTTAACACCAAATCGATGAATTCCTCTTGAAGGCGAAACTTTCAAGAAAACTTGATCTCCTGATGTCAGCATAAGACTTCTGAAGATCTTGCGCTTCTTTAATTCTTTGCTTGATTTGACGCACAATCATTATCATCTCTTCGACTGCATCGGGCCCTAACATTTTTCTTTCGCCCATATCATCCCAATGGAGTGGAGATCTACACTTCCTTCCATAAAGAGCTTCGTAGGGCGCCATGCCAATCGTCATTTGATAACTGTTGTTGTAAGCAAATTCAACAAGAGGTAAAATTTGCTCCCATTGACTTCCTCGATCTAAAACAACAGTTCTCAACATATCCTCTAAGATCTGAATGGTTCTTTCTGATTGACCATCCGTCTGAGGATGAAAAGCCGTACTGAAATTTAATTTGGTACCTAATTCCTCTTGCATACTTTTCCAAAAATGAGAAGTAAATTTTGAGTCTCGATCCGAAGTGATCGACTTAGGTACTCCGTGCAATCGCACAATTTCTCGCACGTACAGCTGAGCTAACTTATCTGCGCCATTAGTTATGGGAATAGGTATAAAGTGTGCAGATTTTGTCAATCTATCTACTATTACCCATATTGCTGTATTCCCTCGTTTGGATCTTGGTAACCCAGTTACAAAATCCATGGTAATTTTATCCCATTTCCACTCTGGAATATCTAAAGGTTGTAGCTTCCCATATGATCTCTGATGCAATGCCTTTACTTGCTGACAGGCTAAACATCTTCTCACAAAAGAAGCTATATCTCTTTTTATTCCTTCCCACCAAAATGTTTGTTTCAAATCTTGATACATTTTGGTGCTTCCAGGGTGAGCTGAATAAGGAGTTTCATGAGCTTCGCTCATGATTTCATTCCTTAATCCTTCATCATTCGGCACACAAATTCTTCCTCGATACAGGAGAACATTATCTCCTGCCTCCTTAAAATTTTCATCTTTCTCTTGGAGAATTTTCATTCGTAACTTTTCCAATTTCTCGTCTTTTCTTTGAGCATTGGAAATTCTCAATCTTAAGTCTGGAATTATTTCCATAGCTGCAACCATTTGCTCAACAGATTGCGGAGGTAGAATTACTTCTAACCTCAGTTCTCCGAAATTCTTAATGAGTTCTTTCTCTTGAGTTAGAAGAAATCCAAATTCCGATTTCCCTTTTCTGCTCAACGCGTCAGCGACTACATTTGCTTTCCCTGGATGATAGGAAATTTTACAATCGTAGTCTTTAACTAACTCGAGCCATCTTCTTTGACTCATATTTAATTCTTTCTGCTAAAAGAAATATTTGAGACTCTTGTGATCTGTGAAGATTTCACATTTCGCTCCATAAAGATGGTGTCTCCAGATTTTAAAAGCATGTACTACTGCTGCTAGTTCCAAATCATGAGTTGGATAGTTTACTTCATGAGGTCTAAGCTGTCTAGAAGCATATGCAATAACTCTTCCTTCTTGCATCAAGACACAACCTAATCCGTTCTTTGATGCATTTGTGTAAACAGCATAATCTTTATCCGAATCTGGAACTGATAGCACTGGGGCAGTGGTCAATCTCTTTTTAAGTTCTTGAAAACTTTCTTCACATTCTTCCGACCACTTGAATTTTGATTCTTTCTTTAGGAGATGGGTCATTGGCTTAGCTATCTTGGAGAATCCTTCGATAAATCTTCGATAATAGCCTGCTAGACCTAAGAAACTCCTAATTTCATGTGGTGTGGTTGGAACTTTCCATTCTTGAACTGCTTGTACTTTTGAAGGATGATCAACTTTGATTCCTTCAGAAGATACAACATGTCCAAGGAAATGTACTTCTCTTAGCCAAAATTCGCATTTACTGAACTTGGCATATAATCTTTCGGTTCTCAACCTTTCCAGAACAATTCGGAGATGTTCCTCGTGTTCTAATTCATTCTTTGAATACACAAGAATATCATCAATGAAAACTACGACAAACTTGTCCAAGAATTCATGGAATACTCGATTCATGAGATCCATAAATACTGCTGGAGCATTTGTCACACCAAATGGCATTACTACAAACTCGTAGTGGCCATATCTTGTTCTGAAAGCTGTCTTGGAAATATCTTGTTGCTTAACCTTCAATTGGTGATAACCAGATTTTAAATCAATCTTCGAGAATATACTTGCTCCTCTGAGCTTATCAAATAGATCATCTATTCTCGGCAAAGGATATCTATTCTTCAGGGTCAATTTGTTTAATTCTCGGTAGTCGATGCACATCCTCAAACTACCATCCTTCTTTTTGACAAACAGAATTGGTGCTCCCCACGGAGAAACACTAGGTCTAATGAAACCTAGGTCAAGTAACTCTTGCAGTTGAATTTTCAATTCTTGCAACTCCTTTGGAGCCATTCTGTACGGTGCCTTGGAAACAGGAGTTGATCCTGGTTCAAGATCTATTTTAAACTCCACTTGCCTGTCGGGTGGCAATCTTGGCAAAATTTCTAGAAATACGTCTTGGAATTCTTTTACTACAGCTACTTCTTCAATGCTGCTCTCCTTATCTTTATTCTTGTTGAGATAGATAAGATATGCTTTCACATCTTTCGTTTTCAACACTCTTCTTGCTTGAACTGCCGAAATAATCGGCGATTTCTTACAACTTCTTTCTATTCCGAAAAATAGAGTTGGTTCCTGACCAGGCATATGAAATGAAATCTGCCTTTGCTTGCATTGAATGCTTGCAAAATTCTCGGTCAACCAATCCATTCCTAAAATAATATCTACATCCCACATTTTAATTAAGTTCAGGGTTTTAGCTAACATCTTGAGAGATCCTAATTCAAACTCTATATTAGGACAGATGCGAGTAACTGAGGTAGATTTACCTAACGGTGTAGTTACTCTCAAGTCTTGACTAGCACGTTCTACTTTAAGACTAAGATTATCTACGCATGCATCTGATATAAATGAATGCGATGCACCAGTATCAAATAAAATTATAACAGGTACGTCATTTAATTGACCCATACCTGTCAAATTTCCTTGATTTTTGTCGAACGGCTTCTGATCAAGAGCAAAAACCCTTTGATATTGTTGATGGGGTTCCATTCTCAATTGTTAAGGTTGCTTTTGCTTTTGCTGGAATCGCTGCCCTTGGCGATTTTGTTGCTGATGCCGTTGCTGAGGAACAACTTCTATTGCCTTCAATCTCTGAGGCGGGTTCTGAGTTGGTCTACTTCCTCCTGCTCCTTGCAGTTTAGTTGGGCACTGATACGAATAATGACCAACTTGACCACAAGTATAGCAGCTATTACTTCCAGCCTTGCATATCCCTTGATGCATCTTGCCACACTTGGAACATGGAGACATTTCTTGATAAGCTTGAGACGAACTGCCTTGATTGACGAAAGGCTGCTTGAATCGTCCTTGATTAAATTGCTGCTGTTGATGACGTTGTTGGCCTGGCTGTCCTTGCTGTCCTTGCCAGGGCTTCTTACTAGATTGACTCCCAAAATTCCATTTCCGTTTTTGACTTTGGTTAAACGACTGCGGATTTGCCACTGTCGCTGGAGTTTGAACTTGCGTTGCTGAAGTCAGAGAAGACTTATCTGGCTGCATAGCCAATTCCATATCCAGAGCTCTATTTAGAGTTTCTGTATATGACAACGCACTCTGGCTAGCTAGTACAACTCTTATTTCTTGACGAAGTCCTGCTCGAAAGAGCTCCGCCATTTTCTCGTCAGTGTCCACCTTGTCTTGAGCAAAACGAGCTAGATCGCAAAATTCCCGATCATACTCGGATACCGACTTCTTTCCTTGCTTGACATTAGCAAACTCATTCTCCTTCTGCTTTCGATAACTTCGAGGAATGAATTTTTCGAACAAAGCATCCTTAAATTGTTCCCACGTCAGATTCTCTAGTTGTTCAGGAGTGTATGCTCTTTGACGAGCTTCCCACCAGTAGTCCGCAGATCCTTTAAGCTGGTATGACATGCACGTAAGACGTTCCTGATCCGTACAACGAAGAAAATGGAAAATTCTTTCAAGCGCGCGAATCCACTCTTCGGCTTCTGAAGGACTTCCTCTTCCATCGAGAGTTGGGGGATTTTGCCGCAAAAATAATTCTTTAATTCTCCTTTCGGGTTGAGGAGGAGGTGGGGTAGGTTCTCTTTCGGGTTCATCTTCAACCCTTCCTCGACCTCGGCCTCTTGGTCTACCTCTTGGCGGCATCTTCTAATTAACCAGGATTTTCATTCGAATTATTCTTTCTTTCTAACGAAATTTTATTCTCAAAAAAAAAAAAAAATCTTCTTTCTTTAAATTTATTTTAAAGGAAATAAATTTTTCTAGGTTTTAGAACTTAGAAAAATTTTCTTATCACCTCTTTAATGCATAATATACTCATCGTACTTTTAATGAATCGCACGATTCATACTCATTACCACTCATGCTTATCAAAACTTTCAATTACATCTAACAGGCTCATACTATTTAATGAATCAAAGATTCACAAACATCATCATACATTGTAAACCCATAATTTAACTTCTTATTAGCATCATGAACAATTTAAACAATTCACTATTATCGTAGATAATGAATCAACAATTCATTCATATCATATAATTACTATAATCACAAAAATATTTCAAGAACACATATTTTTTTCATACTTATCTTTGCTAAATAAAATTTAGCTAATACATTCCTAACATTTCAAGAAAGGAATAGCATCCTCTTGGCATATAAACTTCATCATAATTTTAATGAATCCAATGATTCACGCTCATCATCATCAATGAACCAAACGATGCATTATCATCACCCAAAAAAAAAAATTCCAGTAGAAATTATATATATTTATTTGCTAAATTTAATTAGCTCTTCATTCTTTATAAAACAAGAGATGAATAATATCATTTTGATATATAAACTTTCTCATAATTTCTTTTGAGATGATTTACTTCATCGGAAATTTTTTTTTTTAACTAAATAATTACGAATTAAACTAACGATAACGAATAACTAATGAAACGAATAAAACAAACGACGAACTTATACTAATGATAGTCTAATAACAATCTAACTAACGAAGAACAGAAAGAACTACAACGAAACGAACTACGGACAAAACGATCGAAGAACAAAACGAACGACGAACGGAACAGACGAAGAACCCCCGGCTGCCCACGCCAGCGCCCGCTGGGGCTCAGCCATGGCTGACCCTCTTGGGTCAGCGGCCGCTCAGCTCCCCCGCTGCCGCTACATCGTCTTCTTCCGCGGCCGCTGACTCGCCGCGATGGCTGACTTCATTCCCTGTAATTTTTCCCAGCGTTCTCTCCTTTTCAGCGGTCGCTTACTTCATTCCCTGTATTATTTTTGAGAGACCGCTGATGTTGAGAGATCTCTGACTTTCATCCCTGTAATATTTCTGTTCGCTTCTTTATAAACGCTCAACGAACTTTCCACTCTTCGTTTTTCTTAACTACGTTTTACCTCGTTAATTACATTTCTTCTTAATTTATTTTAGCGCTTCTCGACTATAATTAAAATTCATTTTAATTCTCTCTTTCTTCTTGAAACGATTAAATCGAAATTCAACCGATAAAATTATTGACAACTCGGAAGATTTTAAAACGACCCAACATGGTCTTACTTCTTCTTTTTAATGGAAAACTTGCCTCTTCGAGGACTTTTACAAAGATAGGGAATTATTTACATCAAAAATCCCTATTTTAGCCGTGATTTCTAACTTCACGTCAAAATATTTTCTCGGAGCGGAATTCTACTTCGCTTCCGATTTGCTACAAACTATCATACTATGCTTCTATATACGAGAACTATTTATAACATAAACGTTAAAAGTTGTTCGATTACTAGTCTATTACATATATTTACATTATCTTCTTTCTTATTACTGCTCTCTACAACCCTTCTTCTGTTTTACTGCTCATCCTCGGAAGGATCTTCCTCTTCTTCATTCTCTATCGGATCCTCCTTGCTAGGATCTTCTTCTTCCGATTCTGTGCTCTCCTCTGCTCTTTCTACTCCATCCAACGTCAAACGAGGAGCACTTATTCCATCGTCTACTCCCGGCGAAGGCCTAAAACTAGGTCGGAAGCTAAGATGATTAAAACTAGGGTTAATCATGCTTTCACTTAATCATTTCTTGATTCTATTTACTTCATTAACATCATATATCTTTAATTGAATCATCAAATCCATCATATAACATCACATTATCAAACCCTAATTTTAATTTCATATTTTCGACATTTCCATAAGAAAATGAAAGCTTGAGAATTCATGATTAATTTAAACATGAAATATCCTTAGAATACTTAACTAAGCTCACAAATAACATCAAATTAATCATATAATTCATGCATTAATCATTTCCCATTTTCTTCTCATTTTCGAAAATTCTTAATTATGATCTAGGGTTTCCCTTATTTAAATTTAATCACATATTTGGTCTTCTAAGCATATTCTAAGCACAATTCATTAAGAACAATTCATCATTCAATGCATGAATAAAAATTTGACTATTTTCTTTATAATTCTCGATTCACTTAAGAAAATAGGGTTAGGATTCTTCATGCTTGGTTTAATCATACCAATGATCATATAATCACTATATAAGCATAATATTAAGACATGAAGATTAACTAACCATTTCTACAATTTCTCCCAAATTTTCTACACATATATATATATATAATTCTCCCACCATAAACATGAATCAAGAGCTTTGAAAGAGAAGAATCTAAGCTTACTTGACTACTTGAGAGGATTGCTAGAACTTGAAATCTTGAGTTTGAAGATCAAAGATGATGTTCTTAAGTGTGTGTGAGTGTGTGTATTGAGAGAGAAGAGATCGAGAGGGAGAGAGAAGTGTGCTGCTTTGTGTGTGTGCGTGTATGAATGAGAGAGAGATGAGAGTAATAATCTCATATATTAGTTATAACCTAGGTCTAGAGAATAGGTAGGTTAATATTTTAATGAAACTTAATTGTTAAAGTTTTTGTTAATTGTTTAATCACTTCCTCGACTCAATTAATTAATAACAACGAACCCTCCGATAAACTCTTAATTTCTCAACACAGTAATTAAGATTAAGGTTTCACGAACCTTGGATAAAAATCTCACAGAAAGAATCGGAGATTCGAAGCATTTTCAAATCGATCGAAACTAAATTTTTAAAAGATAATTTACGTAAAATTTTACGTAATTAAATTAAATTCTTCTTTTAGTCAATTAATGACTAAATATTTATCATCTATTGATAAATGTAAAAACTTCTTCCTTTCGGATTATCCGAGACTATAAAAATTAATTAAAACTCATTTTTCCGGTAGAATATATCTGCCGGGTAAAATTTTCGAAAAGAAAATTTTTATTTTACTAAAATTCTTGTCTTTCTCATTAGATTAATTATTTTAATTACTTAAGAAAGACGGGATACTACAAAGTAAAGATTCATAACCCTTTTTATTATTTGGAAATAACCGAAAATAATTAATAAAATTAGGGGTTTTTGAAATTTATGTTCAATGTTTAAATTGATGTTTAAATTAAACTTATATGATGGTAATGAGTATGATTATGTATTGGATTAATTGATTGAATCCTAATTGCTTCAATTTTAATTAATTTTCGAAATTAGGGTTCTTAGATTTAGGACTTTTTGATTTTGATTATGAATGATGAAATTGATGATAGAATTGAGCTCATGATATTTAATTAAGCATGTGATAATTTTGTTAGAAATTTTGGAGCTCAACTATATATATATATTTAATATTTTCAGATTTAAATTAAATTAAATTAATTAATTTAAAGCTTAAATTGATTAATTGATGTTATAATTAATCTCTATAATTATAATTAAGTATGCTGTAATATGAATTAGAAAAAATAAGGATTTATGCCCTATTTTTACAAAAAGTCGAAATATATATAAATAAGGGTTTTAATTTTTATTCAATTTAATTAAGTAATTAAGTTATAAATATAGTTTATAATTTAATTTAAGATATTGGAATTTATTAGAATGAATTTGGGTAATAAATTCTCTATTTTCAAAAATACCGAAAAATAATAAAGGAAATAAAAGCATTATATGATTTTTAATTGAGAAAGTAATTACATATTTGAATTCTACAATAAAATTTAAGTATTGTGGAATTTTTCAGAAATTAATTACCAAGTATTAAGAATTTTCTATTTTTCGGCTATTTTTCCAAGTTAAATGTTTATACGTGTACGTGAATTGTTTTGATGATGCAATTGTGTAAGTATGCTTAATATGATTAAATAATTATATAGAATTAATTTTAGAATTTTCGGAATCCGTTTGACGGATCGACAATTGTTTAAGTTGAATGTTTTGATTAAAGTGCAATGTTGCTAATTTGTTTAATTTGTTTAAGTGTTTATTGTTAATGTTGTTAATTTAGAAAGTTAATTAGAAATTAAGTTAGAGTTTTAGAAGTGTTTAGAATCTTAGGTTTTAGTATCGAGTTTAGTCCTCGAAAGTCGAAGTAAATTAGAAATTAAGTTGTTTGAGATGTCGTATCTCATCGCCAGTCGATTGTTTCTCGCTCCGATGTTTGATAAGCGTAATTTCAAATGAAGGAACGAGTGGAGTCATAAAGCCGGGAAGTCAGAATCCAGCAGAGTAAGATAAAGTGAAGTTCGACAGGTGGGCTTTCTAAATCAAAAAGAATAACAAATGTGATTATACTATATATATGTGTGATGTTTTTAAATTAATTGACTTGCCAAATATTTTAAGCTTTTTGGTATGTTACCGTCTACTGAAGGAAGACGAATTCGGTCCTACCAAAGGTAGGATTTGTGTACACTAGTTGGTAATCGTGCGCCTTCCAAAAAGGTGGGCCGATTACAGGTGTTTGAGAAGGAGGCCTACTTCTCAACACTAAATTATGTTCGTAGATTTGGTACATACTTACTGAAATATATATGTCTGCAGACATCAATGCTTTTATAAATAAAAGAAAACGTTTGAGCAAGCACAGGTTTGATTTTAAAAGTTTACTTGTGTTTTGCTATGAAAGGCAAGTTCAATTTATAGCTGTAATCAGCATGTTTTAAATTTATTTTGGCATGTGTTCACTGAGTACGTAGTACTCAGCCCTACATGTTTTATAAAATGTGCAGGTTAGCTGAGATGGAGATGGGAGAGTGCAGGACGGACTTTTGTTGGTTTAAGTTTTGATATAGAGGACAGATTAGAATTATATGTCTGCATACATATAATTCTCTATGTTTTTCCGCTGCAACACTTTGATGTCTATTTTTGAAGTATGGTGTTGTTCTAAATTCTGATTTCTAGATGTATATTCCGAAGCCTCTGATGTTGGTTGTTAATATTTTGAAGCTAGCCTGTTCTTTCTTTGAAATTGGCTACTAATTCTGCTTCAATATTCTAAGTCATGAAATCTCTTTATCTTGCTTTCTTGATATTGAAATATGTTTGTTGATCTCAGGTTGTACCTGAATCCTTGTTATGCTTAAAATGCCTATTGTGGAAATCCAATTGATCGTTTGAAACTGTCGAGCATGATTGGTTTTGATTTTCTTGTGATAAGCATGCTCGTTGGAATTGTTGTTTCAAGCTTTATTCAACGTCCTGATTTTTGGTTGTAGAGGATATTTATTGTTTGATTGGTTTTGTTTGATAACTGGGTCGTTATCTGTCCTTTGGTTAATCATAAATTGTGTAAGTCGTGGGACCCACTGACTCGGTCATCTTCATTCTGAGTCGGGTTGCGACAGAGTGGTATCAGAGCAGCTTTGTTTGTTTATCTGTCTGCTCTGAGTCTAAACCTTTATTTTAAATCTAGTCTGGTTTGAATTCCTAGACTAGTTGAGTTTTCTAACAACAAAAGTCCAGCACCTCGTCTCATCTCATCCAGCTATTCAGGTATGAATTTAAAAGTTTCTAGATTTAAAAAGGAAATTTTAAAGTTCTTAAGTTCTAAAGTTAGAAAGTTTTAACTTATTATATTGTTATTGTGGTTTTAAGCTTCTAATGAGGTTGTTTTGTGTGATGGTGGTTGTAAGCGAGACGATGGAAATTTTGTGCAAGCGAGTTGGTATTTTGTCTTTGGAAAGTAACGTGAGCCTGGTACCAATGTTGGAAAGCGATATTGAGTATGTGGAGACTGTGGTTTTTAGAGGGGGCTTTTATCTCGTTCCGGTGAGATTAATTTTTAAATCTTATCTTTCATATAGGATGGCATCACCCCGTGGCGAAGCAGCGATGAGGGAATTCCATCATATCCGCATGAGCTATAGGGAGACCTTAGCAGAGTTTCTGGCGCGTTATCATCGTGTTTGGATGGACATTCAAGAGACGGGTATATTGGGAGTGCAGGGAATTATGCACTTAATTCCCTTTTTGCAGGAAGCGTGGCGCGAATGGGCAGCTTCGTTGTTACCTCGGTTTATCATGCCGCAGCTTTGGAGTGATGATCTTTTTGGTGATTGTCGAGGATTCATAGCGGAGATTAGTTCTCGGTTCATGTGTTATTCATATCCTCCGCCTGGTCCGTATGATCCGCCGCCCCACGTTTATCAAGATGGCCTGCAGGTAGAGCATATGCCTCAGGATGATCCTATTCCTTTTCTCATCCCTCCGGTTGAGCCTGAGCCTGTCATTGATCCACAGCCAGCTGATTATGGCTTTGACCCAAGAGTTTTTGTTTCTCAGCCTTTGCAAAATGGCTATCTTTCTCCATCACCTCCACCTAATGCTTTAACCCTAATTCCCGAGCTCTTTGCTCCGGAGAACAGTTTGGTTTCAGACCCTTCTTCTGAGCTAGTTCCTTTTAATCCTCCCATTGACATCCCTCAAGCTTTTGATTCTTCAGAGCTTGAATCGTATTACCGTTCTCACCCCGTGTCTGCAAGGCTGGACGAGGGTAGTTCGTCGGGACCACGCCGCTACGATAGTGACGAGGAAGAAGCTGACCCTGCTGCAGAAGCTACAGTGGGACATGGACAGCTTTGGCGTATTCCGTTTAGTCAGCTTGGATTCCAGCCAAGCTTTTGGCCGACGCCGGGAGAGGATTATACGAATGCAGCTCGTTTGACCCTAGAGGGAGAGGAGAGAGCAGCAGAGAGATCAGAGAGCGAGGGTGAGGAAGAGGGCGAGGGTGAGGAAGAGGAGCCGAGTGAGGAAGAGGAGCCTAGTGAGGAAGAGGACCCCAGTGAGGATGAGCAGTAGGTTGGGAAGGAGAGTTTCAGTTGTAGGTTTAAATATGTAATATGTTGGGCAAGAGATAATCTTTATGCTTTATGTTGTATGCTTGTATGCTGTAATTAGATGCATAAAAATGACTTCTAGATGATCTGGTAATGGTTTAGTATGCCATGCCGCTATTAGTGCTTTTTGTGTGATGTTAGGACATCACGACTAGCGTAGGGAAAATTTTTGCTGTAAATAATTTCCCCATTAGGATTGTAAAAGCCTCCGAGAGGCAATTTTTTTTTCCGATGTTTATAAGATTAAAAATGGCCAAAGCGGTCATCTTAGTAAATTTGTCGATTTATTTTCTCTTATGTTGAAATAATTTTTTTTTAAGTGGTTTAAGAAATGAAGTAAGATGAAGATTAATTAATGAAAAAGAGTCTTAAAATAAAAAGGTGAAGGATGAAATGCTTGTCGAAGAACCGAAGAAACGAAGAATCGAAGGAAACAGGCAGCAGCCGGATTCCAGCACCGGCTGGACTGATTTCACCGAAGTCAGTTCCAGCGATCGCTGGAAAATCCGAGCGGTCACCGGGTTCCAGCGCTGGCTGACTTCCAGCGGTCGCCGTCTGGTAGGGCAGGCCGGAAAAATTTTCTTTTCCGTTGTTCGTTTTGTTCATTGCTCGTTTCGTTCGTCGTTTGTTTCTTTCGTCGTTCGCCTTTTCTTTTCTTGAGTTAATTTCATTTTCGTTATACATTGAAAGAGCTTATGTTGAAGTTCATGCCTTGGGATAATGTTTTCTTATCTTATTTCCGTTGGAAATTTCCTGAGTTCATGTCTATTTTTCGAAGTTGAGTATGTTATGTGCTAGAGATGTGTTTTAAAAAAAAAATTATGAGATATTGAGATTTGATTTATTTAAAGTTAAATTTATTAGAATTATTGATCGCTTAAGATTATGATTCTATAATGATGAGTTTTATAAAGAAAAGGTTTATTTTTTATTAAAGATTTGTTAAAAACAATTCTTAACTTTGGAATTAAAAATTTCGATCTAGCTCAAATAAGAAAACTTTTTAAATTTCCAAATTGGTTAATCAGAATTCCGCCAAGAGGTAGACCAAGAGGTAGAGGAAGAGTTGAGGACGATCAGCAAAGAGAACCCACTCCACCTCCTCAGCCTGAAAGGAGGATAGAAGAACTTTTTCTTCGCCAAAATCCCCCTACTCTGGATGGAAGAGGAAGTCCAGCTGAAGCTGAATAATGGGTTCGAGCGTTAGAAAGGATTTTCAGATTTCTTCATTGTAATGATCAAGAGCGACTCATTTGCATGTCCTACCAGCTTAAAGGATCTGCTGATTATTGGTGGGAAGCTCGTCAGAAGACGTATACCCCAGAGCAACTGGAAAATCTCACGTGGGAGCAGTTCAAGGATGCTCTTTTCGAGAAGTACGTCCTAAGAAGTTATCGGAAGCAGAATGAGAACGAGTTTGCTAGTCTCAAGAAATGGAAGAAGACTGTGTCGGAGTATGATCGAGAGTTCTGCGACCTAGCTCGTTTTGCCCCGGAAAAAGTTGATACCGATGAAAAGATGTCCGAGCTTTTTCGAGCAGGACTTCGCCAGGATATCAGAGTGGTGCTAGCCAGTCAAAGTGCTTTGTCTTATGCAGAGGCTTTGAATCGAGCATTAGATATGGAATTGGCTATGCAGCCAAAGAAGCCTATCCAATCGTCAGGATCTTCATCGTTTCAAGTTCAAGTTCCAGCAGTTGTAAATCCTCAGCCTTTAAGTCAAGGCCAGTTTCAGAAGGGAAAGAGAAAGTGGAACGCTGGTTCACAGCCAAGCAAGAAGCCGTGGCAAGGTCAAGGACACCACCAGCAGATGCAGATAATTCCATGCAAAGTTAGACCGCCTTTTTCTAGTCAAGGCAGTTCTTCTCAAGGATATCAAGTAATTCATACTTGTCCAAAGTGCAATAAAATGCATCAAGGAGTCTGCAGAGCTGGAAGTAACAGCTGCTTTACGTGTGGGCAAGTTGGCCATTATTCCTATCCGAACAAGCAGCCAAGTTCGGGAGAAGGAAGGCCTAATCAGTTTCAACCCCCACGTCTGAAGGCAATGGAAGTAGTTCCGCACCAGCAGCAGCAGCGTAATCGTCCAGTGCAGCGTTCTCAACAGCAGCAAAAGTGGCAACAACCGCAGAGAGAGCCCCAGCAGCAATTTCAGAGAGTTTTTGCTCTGGAGCAAAAGCCGTGCGTTAAAGACCAAGGAAATTTAGTAGGTATGGGGCAGTTACAAGGTATACCTTTTATAATTTTATTTGATACCGGTGCATCGCATTCATTTATATCAAATGCATGCGTAGATAATCTTGGTCTTAACGTAGAGCGTGCTAACCAGAATCTAAGAGTAACTACTCCAGTAGGTAAATCTACTACAGTTACTCATCTATGTCCTAATTTAGAGTTTGAATTAGAATCTCTTCAGATGTCAGCCAAAACTCTTAACCTAATTCAAATGTTGGACGTAGATATTATTTTGGGAATGGACTGGTTGACAGAAAATTTTGCGTCTATCCAGTGCGAGCAAAGGCAAATCTCTTTCCAGCCGCCTGGAAAAGAAACAACTCAATTTTTCGAAATTGATCGGAGCAGCAAAAGAGTTCCAATCATTTCAGTCATGCAAACAGAAAGATTGTTAAGAAGAAAAGATGTGCAAGCATATCTAGTCTATCTTAACAAAGCTGAAGATCAAGAGAAAAGCATAGATGATGTGAAAGTAGTCCGAGAGTTCAAGGACGTTTTTCCAGAAGTTTTGCCAGGATTGCCGCCAGATAGGCAATAGGAGTTCACCATAGATCTTGAGCCTGGTTCAGCTCCAATATCAAAGGCACCCTACAGGATGGCCCCTAAAGAGTTGCAAGAATTGAAAATTCAATTGCAAGAGTTGCTTGACCTAGGTTTTGTTAGACCTAGTGTTTCTCCTTGGGGAGCGCCAATCTTGTTCGTCAAGAAAAAGGACGGTAGTCTGAGAATGTGTATAGATTATCGAGAGCTAAATAAGTTGACTTTGAAGAACAAATATCCTTTGCCAAGGATAGATGATTTGTTCGATCAACTCAAAGGAGCCAGTGTCTTCTCCAAGATTGATTTGAGATCTGGTTACCATCAGCTGAAGATTCGTCAAGAAGACATTCCGAAGACAGCTTTTCGAACAAGATACGGTCACTACGAGTTTGTAGTAATGCCGTTTGGATTGACAAATGCTCCAGCAGTATTTATGGATCTCATGAATCGTGTTTTCCATGAATTTTTGGATAAATTTGTCATAGTTTTCATTGATATATTCTCGTGTATTCAAAAAGTGGATTAGAACACGAAGAACATCTTTGAATCGTTTTGGAGAAGTTGAGAGCCGAGAAATTATACGCCAAATTCAGTAAGTGTGATTTTTGGCTAAGAGAAATAAATTTCCTCGGTCATGTTATTTCCTCTGAAGGAATCAAGGTTGATTCAGCAAAGGTGCAAGCAGTCCAAGAGTGGAAGACTCCATCTTCGCCTCATGAGATTAGGAGTTTCTTGGGTTTAGCAGGTTACTATCGGAGATTCATTGAAGGATTCTCCAAGATAGCAAAGCCGATGACCCAACTCCTAAAGAAGGAATCAAAGTTCATCTGTCCTTTGGTTAATCATAAATTGTGTAAGTCGTGGAACCCACCGGCTCGGTCATCTTCATTCCGATGAAATTAAAGAAAAAACTTAATTACAAAGATTTTTGGCTGTCTTAATTACATATCTGATTTCTTTCCAAAACTTAGAATCATTTGTAAACCTCTGTTTCAAAGATTACAAGAAGATCCACCTCAATGGACTTTAGAACATACTAATATTATTAAGAAAATTAAAATTTAAGTTAAATCCCTACCTTGTCTTGGTATTCAAAGCCTGATGCCTGTATGATTATCAAAACCTGATGCCTTTATGATTAGAAATTAAGTTGTTTGAGATGTCGTATCTCATCGCCAGTCGATTGTTTCTCGCTCCGATGTTTGATAAGCGTAATTTCAAATGAAGGAATGAGTTGAGTCATAAAGCCGGGAAGTCAGAATCCAGCAGAGTAAGATAAAGTGAAGTTCGACAGGTGGGCTTTCTAAATCAAAAAGAATAATGAATGTGATTATACTATATATATGTGTGATGTTTTTAAATTAATTGACTTGCCAAATGTTTTAAGCTTTTTGGTATGTTACCGTCTACTGAAGGAAGACGAATTCGGTTCTACCAAAGGTAGGATTTGTGTACACTAGTAGGTAATCGTGCGCCTTCCAAAAAGGTGGGCCGATTACAGGTGTTTGAGAAGGAGGCCTACTTCTCAACACTAAATTATGTTCG
This sequence comes from Agastache rugosa, assembly GCA_031470985.1. Taxonomy (NCBI): domain Eukaryota; kingdom Viridiplantae; phylum Streptophyta; class Magnoliopsida; order Lamiales; family Lamiaceae; genus Agastache; species Agastache rugosa. The sequence goes on along the minus strand of CM062604.1, from coordinate 8,332,278 downwards.
TAGATTTGGTACATACTTACTGAAATATATATGTCTGCAGACATCAATGCTTTTATAAATAAAAGAAAACGTTTGAGCAAGCACAAGTTTGATTTTAAAAGTTTACTTGTGTTTTGCTATGAAAGGCAAGTTCAATTTATAGTTGTAATCAACATGTTTTAAATTTATTTTGGCATGTGTTCACTGAGTACGTAGTACTCAGCCCTGCATGTTGTTTTATAAAATGTGCAGGTTAGCTGAGATGGAGATGGGAGTGTGCAGGACGGACTTTTGTTGGTTTAAGTTTTGATATAGAGGACAGATTAGAATTATATGTCTGCATACATATAATTCTCTATGTTTTTCCGCTGCAACACTTTGATATCTATTTTTGAAGTATGGTGTTGTTCTAAATTCTGAATTCTAGATGTATATTCCGAAGCCTCTGATGTTGGTTGTTAATATTTTGAAGCTAGCCTGTTCTTTCTTTGAAATTGGCTACTAATTCTGCTTCAATATTCTAAGTCATGAAATCTCTTTATCTTGCTTTCTTGATATTGAAATATGTTTGTTGATCTCAGGTTGTACCTGAATCCTTGTTATGCTTAAAATGCCTGTTGTTGAAATCCAATTGATCGTTTGAAACTGTCGAGCATGATTGGTTTTGATTTTCTTGTGATAAGCATGCTCGTTGGAATTGTTGTTTCAAGCTTTATTCAACGTCCTGATTTTTGGTTGTAGAGGATATTTATTGTTTGATTGGTTTTGTTTGATAACTGGGTCGTTATCTGTCCTTTGGTTAATCATAAATTGTGTAAGTCGTGAGACCCACCGGCTCGGTCATCTTCATTCTGAGTCGGGCTGCGACAGCAATTGATTTTGCAAACAAATTTCCCGACAAACGGGACACCTTCAGGAAGTCAGCGGTCTCTCACCTTAGGAGACCGCTGAGTCGAAGAAAATTAGCTTACGCCAATACAGGAAGAGAACTCAACGGTCTCTTAGCCTAAGAGACCACTGAGTCCAACGCTTTGTCCAATACAGGGCCAGAAGTCAGCGGTCTCTCATCCTAGGAGACCGCTGAGTCTAGCGCTCAAGTTAATACATGGGGAGAACTCAGCGCTCGCTCACACTAGGAGACCGCGCTGAGTTGGGATTTTTAGCGGGCTCAATGAATTGTACTCAGCGGTCGCTGAGCCTAGGAGACCGCTGAGCGTGATTAATTTGCACACCTATAAATAGCAGACGAGGGTTTCAAAGATGGTTACCACCGTTATAGACGATTTTTCTCTTTAATTTTCAGAGATTGTTCTTTAGGGTTTTCTTCTAGTTACTTTTGGATATTTTCTAGTTAGTAATTTGATTATCGTAATTTTCATTTCGGATTGGAGACTTCAGTCGTTGCAATTTGACAGATTCAATTCTAGTTTATCTTCGATTACGATTATAGTAGTGAGTTTACTATTTCAGCTCTTCATTTATGCTTATTAATTTCTCCTGCAGATTGCTCTCTAGAATTAATGTTAGAAAAGATTAATGCTTTTGTTAGATTAAATTTCGATTCCTGCCTAGGGTTTAATTTATGCATTTTAGTTCTTGCCTAGGGATTAATTTATGTTTAATTATTCTTTCCGTCTAGTTATAAACCACAAACCAATTGATTTACTGCTTTCTATTTATTTTCTTTTCGCAATACAATAATTTCCCTGCTAAGTTTTCCTTGAGAGACGACTTGGGTCGTCTTGCTTAATATACGGTGATCTCGTTTAATTGCGAGCAACTTAGTTTAATTTAGTCGAAATAAATTTGGCGCCGTTGCAGGTGAAAAGTATAGGCGATTATTTGTGTTGCTTTGTATTTGAGTTTATTTTATATTTATTTCTTTTATTCTTTTGGTACTCGGTTATTTTTCTTCCTCCGGTGCGTGTAATCGGTTTGTTAAGTTTCGTGTATGCGAGGTCGCAGAAGCTTGAAAAGGAATTTGGCACCTTATTTTGACAACAACAATCAACCACGCAAGATTTTGATAAGTTTGCAGGAAGAAGCCGAGTCCAGTTTTAACGAGGTTGACTAACCTCGTTTTGAAGAAGAAGTTATTGTTCAGTCAGAAGAATCCGGGTGTGATCCGCCAGACGAACCTATTTTTCCGAGAGAAATGGCTAACAATACCAGATATATGGGGGATTTTGCCAGGCCTACATTTGGAACCACTGCTTCTGCTATTATTTTTCCAACTGAAGTAAGAAACTATGATCTGAAGCAGAACCATCTGAACTTATTGCCATCTTATCACGGGATGGCAAATGAAGATGCTTTACAGTTTGTTCGTGAATTTTGCACAGTGGTCCAGTCTTTTTCTTTGTTGGCTCTAACTGAGGATCAATTGGAGCTGAAATGTTTTCCATACACGTTGAAGGATAGGGCCAAAACGTTGTATTTATCTCTTCCACCTAACTCGCTCACCACATGGATGGCAGTGTGCGAGATATTCATGTTGAAGTACTACCCCAATCATAAGACTCAGGAAGTTCGCACAAAAATCATGAACTTCACTCAAGCTGGCAATGAACCCTTCCATGAGGCTTGGGAGAGGGTTAGGGAATTACTTCAGCAGTGCCCGCATCACCAAATGGCACCAGAAATGTTGTGGCAGTTCTTTTATGATGGATTGGTGCAAACAACTCAGTTTATGGTGGATAGTACCGCTGGCGGAAACATTACGGTGAAAACGGCTGATGAGTTACAGGAGATATTCGAAACACTTGCAGCTAGTTCACAACAGAAATCTACCCGCACACGACGTGCTGAAGTGAGTGCAGTTGCTGAAAGTCCGGACATGAAAAAGCAGCTGGCCAGCATGATGAGAGAGCTGCAGGAATTAAAGATGAGCAAGTCAGGTGTTCCTCCACCTCAACAGAAACCTGCAAGACAAGAGATATTCGTTGAGCCATGTGGGATTTGTGGGAAGCAAGGGCACAATCCTGAAGAGTGCCAAAGAATGGGAGAGCTGACATATGAAGGAGGAGCAGAAGTCTATGCTGCACAGGGGTATCCTCCACGTCAGTAGTTTGATCAAGGCCAAGGATTCAATCAGAATCAACGACAACAAAACTTGGGATGGCATAATCAGTCTAATTCTGGGTGGGGAAACCAGAATCAAGGACAAGGCTTAGGACATAATTATCAATTTCACCCTTCCTAACACCAACATCCTATTCAGCAGTATCCTCAGCAGCAGTGGTACCCTCAGCAACAGCAGTTTTCCTAACAATTTCAGCCTCCTCAAAAGACTTCCATGGAGGACAGTTTGAACGCTTTCATGCAGGAAAGCAAGCGAGCAAGGGAAGCTCAAGATGCCACTATCAAGCGTCTTGAAACAGCTGTGGGACAGATATCTAGGACTATGAATCAGATGCAGGAGCAGTAGCAGACTGGGAAGATACCGAGTCAAGGACAACAACCTCATCAGGCTCATGCTGTGTCTATCATTAGAGAAGTTGTTCCGAATTTCATGGAGGAGGAAATGAAGCCTCACAAGATCGAGCACCAATTTCACCAATCTGTTGCTTTACAAAGCAAATAGAGAGAAGGATCGATACACATTGTTAACAAGATGGACACCACAGAAAAGTGGAGGAGCAAAACCGTGAGTGCAATCAAGGCTTCCCAGCTGCCAAATGAACCTATACCACCAAATGCAGTTGAACCACAACAGCTACTACTTCCCAGTATATTTTTCATCATTTTCTTTAAGCATTGTGTTCACTTCATAGTTGACAGTGGGGCATTTCTTTGTATGTGAATATTTGAGGTGAAATTCTTGAATGAGAGAAGGAGGTGAGAAGTTTTTTTTTCTTTATGCATGGAAATATGTGAATGATGTTTTGTTGTTAAAGTATAAGTTGAGTCGGAACGTCTCTGCTCTTCTGGGAACCATGAGCATGGAAAACCACATGAGGATAGTTTAGATGAACTCTAAATATTTCCACCCCATGAATATTGACCTAATAACTCGACTCTCTTGCCGCTTGTGTAAAGAAAATTGTTGTTTGGCTTAATGTATGATCCGAGGGGCTCTACCCCGCTCTCTCCATGCCTTTGTTGAAATGGTTAGGAGAGATGGGTATGGAAAACCACTCTAGGAGACCCGGAATACTCCGGAGGATTTACCTAGTGAATTTTGCCCCAGAGATTATGTAAAAATGATTGAATGATGACATTTGTTTTCTTTCGCATTATTTTAAATTTAAAATGTGCTAATGATGTTGTATCGAGCTATCGGGTTGAAAATGTAGATTTTGCTCAGGAATGATGAAGGCAACCACAATTCGCTCAACTTCTGCCGCCGTTGTGAGTTTTCTGCTGCAGCAATAGGTTCCATTTAACCAAATGGGACACCTTCAGGAAGTCAGCAGTCTCTCACCTTAGGAGACCACTGAGTCCAAGAAAATTAGCTTACGCCAATACAGGAAGAAAACTCAGCGGTCTCTCAGCCTAAGAGACCGCTGAGTCCAACGCTTAGTCCAATGCAGGGCCAGAAGTCAGCGGTCTCTCATCCTAGGAAACCGCTGAGTCCAACGCTCAAGTTAATACTGGGGGAGAACTCAGCGCTCGCTCACACTAGGAGACCGCGCTGAGTTGGGATTTTTAGCGGGCTCGATGAATTGTACCCAGCGGTCGCTGAGCCTAGGAGACTGCTGAGCGTGATTAATTTGTCATACCTATAAATAGCAGACGAGGGTTTCAGAGATGGTTACCACCGTTCTAGACGATTTTTCTCTTTAATTTTCAGAGATTGTTCTTTAGGGTTTTCTTCTAGTTACTTTTGGATATTTTCTAGTTAGTAATTTGATTATCGTAATTTTCATTTCGGATTGGAGACTTCAGTCGTTGCAATTTGACAGATTCAATAACAGTTTATCTTCGATTTCGATTACAGTAGTGAGTTTACTATTTCAGCTCTTTATTTATGCTTATTAATTTCTCTTGCAGATTGCTCTCTAGAATTAATGTTAGAAAAGATTAATGCTTTTGTTAAATTAAATTTCGATTCCTGCCTAGGGTTTAATTTATGCATTTTAGTTCTTGCCTAGGGATTAATTTATGTTTAATTATTCTTACCGTCTAGTTATACATAAACCACAAACCAATTGATTTACTGCTTTCTGTTTATTTTCTTTTCGCAATACATTAATTTCCCTGCTAAGTTTTCCTTGCGAGACGACTTGGGTTGGCTTGCTTAATATACAATGATCTCGTTTAATTGCGAGTGACTTAGATTAATTTAGTCGAAATATCTGCCGACATCTTTATTCAACAAAAGCATTTGAATGTTTTTCAAAAGATGAAAGTGACATCTCAGCTGTCACTACTTTTCCAAAAGTAGTGCCATTTTGTCAAAAGAAGACATCAAATGGCTACGACAAATTTCAACAAAGGAGATAGTTACTTCTCAACTACTCCTCCACTTTCAAAAGACGATGATGACATTGTCAACTGAAGCAATTCAAGACCTCTATAAAAGAGGACGAGAGTTTCATTTCAATGTAAGCAAAAAATAGAAGCAAAATCAATTACTATATTTTTAGCCCATCAAAAAGAAATTTGACGGAGCAAGTCAATTTCTACCCCTCCTTTCATAAACCTATCTTCAATATCCCTGTATCAAGTTCTATTTTCAAATTTTAAGTTTACATTTCAATTTTAAAGATTTTATCTTTAAAAGTCTTCCGCTTTTAATTCATTATTTCTCTGATTTTCATATTTCCACTCCTCATCATGCATTCATATAGATGCATTTCATCCTGGCTCGTAATGGTATCAGAGCCATTCAAATTATTGTCTAGGAAAGAACTTTTCTTTCTATAGATTCTATTCATACTAGTTAAATTTCCAAAGATTTAGAGAAAATTATTGAGACCGTTTGGTCAGCCCTCGAAATCCGTTGGTCAGCCCAGGTGAGATGGTCCCGGTGGTGGTCCCTGTCTATTTGCAATTTGTGCTCTAGAACTTTTTTAATTTCATTAGTATCAATGACATCTAGATTAAGAAGTCTTTTTTCCAAAAACAATAGTATGAATAATTCTGGTATTATTCAGTCAAAAGAAATACATATTCCAGATAATTATGATAAGTGGAAAATTCATGAACAACAAATTGAAACAATATATTCAATAGGTTCATTAGATTTTAGAACTGCTTTTTCAATTAAAACTCATGAAGAAACAATTTCTGGTCAAGAGGAATTTCAAAGTATACAATTACTATCAAATGTATCTATAAAAAAAAAACCTTGAAAAAGGTTATAGATATATTCATTTTGGCTTAATACAAGTAGTAGTTAAACCTCTAGTTCATATAGGAGTGGATGCTCCAGTTTATCTAGCATTAAGAGATAATGGACTCAAAAGATATAAAACTTCTCTCTTAGCAATAATTCAAACTAATATTTGTAATGGTCCAATCTATTTCAATTGTGCACCCAATTATTCAAAAGATCTTACAGACACATTAATTCAAGATTCTTTAATCCTTGATATTCATCTTCAAGGTGATGTATTCAAAAATCTATGTAAAAACTTTGCAATAATGTATTGTGTTTATTTTAGATAATGTCTTCTCAATTAAATCCAAAATTTTTACTTTCTCCAACTTCAAAAGAAAAAACTGTCATGCTTCAAATGGAAGCTGATAATCCAACATATTTTGTTCCTAAAAGATTAAAATGGAATGAAATAACTATTCCTAAAGAATTCATAATTCAAACTCAACAAATTCCAAAAGGAATAGAGAGACGAGAAGTCTCTGAAATAGAAGAAGATAACGATGGTAGAATCCTACTTCGTTTTAATTCATTTAGGTAACCAAATAGAAATTCAATAAGAATACAAGAAGCATCATCTAGAAATTTTTTTTCTGAAGAATCTAGATCTGACTTTTCAAATATTCAAAATATTAGAGTTAATTACAAAACTCCTATTCCCTCAACTAATTATCAAACAGATGATGGATCCTCAATGGGATCTCCAACTATTTCCCAAATGGGAAATCAAATTAATGTAATTATAGAAAATGAATTTTCAATGAATTTCAAATATCTAGATAATCAATTCAATGATCCAGAATATAAAGGTAACAAAGAATGGTTTTTAAAATTAGAAAAACCAATTAGAGAACGACTTGAAGTCGAATGGATTCATGAAATGAAAAATAAATATAGATTCAATTTTCCTATTTTACATTGGTTTCAAGCTAATTGTCAACTTAATGATATTAAGAATGTTAATGAATTAGATCCAATAAATGTTCAAACATATCTTTACAAAACTTGGAAACTGTCCTCAGGTTCCACATTAACTTCAATACATCCTCCTTTACAAAATATAAAAATTCAAGTTCCCAATGGGGAAATATCAGCAACTCCTTTTCGTACTGGAAGAGAAGGAGATGATACTCCAAAATGAGTGATATTAAAAAAATTCATGAACAAAACAATTATTCAAATCAAATACTGCATCTAATTGCAGAACAAATGGATCATATCTCAACAAAGATTGATTATCAAAAAACTATAGTAACAAAATTTCCTAATGATGTTTCAAATCCACATTTTATTCCAAGAAGTTTACCAAACAAAATAGAAAGTAATTTAAAACTTTCTACAGCTCATAATCTTATAGAAAATATATCTAAAAAAATAGCAGATAAACCCTCTGCTTCTGGAACTAAAATTATTAATTGCTTAGATAATCATAATAATAATTCTGATAATAAAATCAATAGAATTAATTTCAAATTAGGAACAAAAGCTTATTATAATAGGCATACACCGCCTGATATTCAATTCGAAGAAAGATCTCAATTCAAGAATAATTCAAAATATGATGGCCAATCTATTCATTAATGAAATATAGATGACAAATCTGAGTATGAAATACTCAATACACATCAAGAAATGGGTATGGCAAGAGTTGCCTATAAAATTCAAAACATGACCGAAGAAAATGTTGCTGCATTAATTGTATCAGGATTTACTAGTCAACTCAAAAATTGGTGGAATAATTCACTCGATAATATTAATAAATTACAAATTCTTCAACATACTATCACCTTCGAAGAAGAAGTTGGTACATTCATTGAAAAGAATGATGCTTGTGATTTTTTAATAATCACAATACGAATGTATTTCATAGGAAATCCAAAAGAAGAATTAGATTCAACTCAAATTGTTTTATCAAATTTAAGATGTCCAACACTATCTGATTATAGATGGTATAAAGATGTCTTTTTGACTCATATACTCAAAAGAAATGATTGCAATGCTTCTTTCTGGAAAGAAAGATTCATAGCAGGATTATCAAAATTATTTGGTGAAAGAATTCATCAAAAACTCAAAGAAGCCACTGGCTTAAGTGAAATCAAATTTGAAACAATTACATATGGGCAATTATTTGCTTTTATTAAAAAAGAGGGATTATCTCTCTGTTCTGAACTCAAAATTCAATCCAAATATGGAAATTAAAAGAATAGATTCCGAAAAGAAATCGGAACTTTCTGTGAAGCTTTTGGTCTTCAAAAGATTCAAGCCCCTTCTTCCAAAATTAAAAATTAATGAAAGAAAGAATTCAAAAACCCGGGAGTATAAAGAGTATAATAGAAAAAAGTTTTACAAAAAACCTTTTGATAAATCAAAAATTTATTCAAGAAATCCTTGTAATAGAAAATTTAATGATTCAAAAATATATTGTTGGAAATGTCATAAAGAAGGACATAAGGCATATGTCTGTCCTCTTCAAAAGAAAATTAATGAAATATTCAATGATAATGAAGATCTTAGAAATAAGATTTCAAGTTTACTAATATCAGATAAAATACCTTCTGATAATGATTCAAATAATTCTGAAGATAATTCAGAAACTGATCCAGAAAATAATTTCATAAATCAAATCTATGAAAGTGAAGATTTAAATGATGACGAAGATCCTTGTCAAGGATTTTGTCCTATTAATATAAAACTGTAATTTCAAAAGATAAGAGTGAAAAAGAATTACTTTTTGACCTTATTGAAAAGGTTCCTGATTCAATATTTTAGCCAAAAAAGAAATCTGACGGAGCAAGTCAATTTCTCAAAATATTTCCTTTCCATTCACATATAATTCCTATCTCTCTCCAAACTGTATCTTACATAATTGTAAGCTTATTCAATTTTAATTTTAAGATTTTATTTTCAAATTCTTCCGCTTTCAGCTTTTAATTTAATTTTACTCTGTTTTTATTCATATTTTCCACTATGAATGCATCATTCATCATGGCACTTCATCCTGGCTCGTAATGGTATCAGAGCCATTCAAATTATTATCTAGGAAAGAACTTTTCTTTCTATATATTCTATTCATACTAGTTAAATTTCCAAAGATTTAGAGAAAATTGTTGAGACCGTTTGGTCAGCCCTCGAAATCCGTTGGTCAGCCAGGTGAGGTGGTCCTGGTGGTGGTCCCTGTCTATTTGCAATTTGTCCTCTAGAACTTTGTTAATTTCATTAGTATCCATGGCATCTAGATTAAGAAGACTTTTTTCCAAAAACAATAGTATGAATAATTATGGTATTATTCAGTTAAAAGAAATACGTATTCCAGATAATTATGATAAGTGAAAAATTCCTGAACAACAAATTGAAACAATATATTCAATAGGTTCATTAGATTTTAGAACTGCTTTTTCAATTAAAACTCATGAAGAAACAATTGATGTTCAAGAGGAATTTCAATGTATACAATTACTATCAAATGTATCTATTAAAAAATACCTTGAGAAAGGTTATGGATTCTTATCCTAACAGGAACTTTCCCACCTTCTCAGTCGATGATTATGCAATCTCGAAGTTCAGATTAAAAAGCTCTCTTTGTGCGCATCATGATATGATGTGGGACATCATCAAAGACGGACCTATCCTTATTTACAAACAAGGAAACGAGCTTGTTCCAGCTCAAGATGGTGGACAGGCAACGTATCAGCTCATTCTCAAGCCAAAGAATGAACATACCTCAGAAGAAAGGAAGCAAGCTGGATTAGACAGCTTCGCAAGGAACACCATCTCGTCAACAGTCTCCAACGCCTACCTCAGCAAGATCATCAACTGCAACACCGCAAAGGAGATGTGGGAAACCCTAGCCAAGCTATGCGAAGGGTCGTAGGAGATAAAAGAAAATAAATTCACGATTGCCAGCCAGAAGTTTGATAACTTCAAGCAGTTTGTCAACGAGTTCATCGAAGGGATGGAACTCAGATTCTCAAATATCGTGATAGAGATTGAAACCATCAGAATTGGGAAATACACCCAGCGTGAAAAGAACCTAAAAGTCCTTTCAGCGCTCACAGCTGAATGGAACACATACAAGGTGGTACACCAAAGTCAAAGTGACTTGGGTGATCTTTCAACGGAAAGATTATTCTCCCTGCTCAAAGCCAACGAATACAATTTGAAGATTACCATGAAAGAATCTTCAAACTATCAAAATGATGGAGAGCTGACACATGCACCAAAGAAAATTGCGTTCAGAGCTAATTCTGAAAAATCCACATACATGCAGTCAACTGAGTCCTCAAAGAAGGACAAGAAGGACATGAGCAAGGAAGAGCTACTTGAAAAGATAGTCATGTTGGTCAAAAACTACAACAGACTCAACACTAGCAAGGGCAAGTACAAGAAGTTCGCAAGAACTTACAGAGACAAGTACGCAGCAGCTGATGAGAAGTCAGCTGACAAACGAACAGACGAAGGTTGCTTCAACTGCAAGGAACCTGGACACTACAGGCTAGACTGTCCCAAACTATCCAAGAAAGAAAAAGACCAACTGAAAGCTAAGGCAGCTGACAGAAGGAGAGCCTACATCACCGATGAGGAGTCGGAGTGCAACAAAATGGAGGATAACATGCCATTTTCAGATTCAGAAGAAGAAGCACTGATGGCTCATGATGAACCTGAATGGGATACATGCTTCATGGGACTGACAGACGGAATCAATGAAGATGAGGTAATGTCAAGAACTCAAAATCTATCTAACCCCTCACCATCACACAGGTTTTAGAATCAGGGCTACCTGATTGGAGTTTAGTAGAGAAGGTTATGAATGATTTCAAGGAGCTTCAAGAGATCCTTGACACCATAATGTGTGAGAATGCCGAGCTGAAGGTGGAACTGGGAAAGAAAAAGATATCAGAAGCAACTAATACAACACAGCTCCAAGAGGAGGTCATCTCACTATAAGACAAAATAGTGAAACAAGATCAGCTGATAAAAGACTTCAACTACGAAAAGAAACAGCTGATGGAAGAATTGGAAAAGGCCACAGCTGAATCAGAAAAGAAGTCAGCTGAGATTATAGAGCTGAAAAATTCCGAAGAGGTACTATCTAAGAAGATGGTAGCTCTCATCAAAGCTACAACAACAATGGACGAAATCATAAGTGCACAATGTCCAGCAGCGCTCAAAGCAGGACTGGGTTACAATGGATCAAAGGATGCCACAAACATTGCTTCGACAAGTGGAACAAAGGTAATGTTTGTAAGAGCAAAAGAAAATCCAATTCCAGCTACTCAGCAACGACCATTGATGACACAACAGGCATCAAAAAGGCCAGCTGTGAGACAACCTCAAGCACAGATCAGACAGCAACGTGCTCAAACTCATCAAAGACAACAGGCTGGACAGTTCAGATACCAGCGACATCAACAACACGTTGAAAGATATCAACCGAAATATCAAAGGAGATATCCAACTGGATATCACTCTTTTGATCACCAGCAGAAGCACAAGTTCCAGCCAAGATATCACAAGAGACAGCAGAGATAAAGGAACGTCTCCGCTGGGTACTCAACTGGATACCCAAAAAGACCTGGACATCAATAAAGAAATCAAGCTGGGAAAATACTGAGATCAAGACACCACCAGCAACAATCGAAGAACACAAAGAATGTGTACATCGACTCAGCTGGAAGGATCATCATATCAAATGACCCAATTCGAGTCATCAAGCAGATTTGGGTCGTAAAATGATCCCTGTCTAACCTTCAAGGACCCAATTAAAACTGGGTATCTAAATTTTGATTTTTGTCATAGGTTGCAAGGGAACGACGCATCATTGAGGAGTCGATGAGAACGCTATGGTACTTGGACAGTGGATGTTCCAAGCACATGACCCACTTAAAGCATCTACTCCAGGAGTACATCGAGCGTTCAGGCTCACAAGTAACATTTGGTGACAACTCCAAAGGTCTAACCAAAGGTTATGGTATATTTAAAACAAAAAATGTTATAATCCCTAATGTTTCTTATGTACAAGGACTACAACATAACTTGTTTTCCATTAGCCAATTCTGCGACAACGGTTTTTCTGTCAAGTTTGATGCACAGGAAAGCCAAGCCGATACTACTAAGAGGGAAAAGAGAAGGAAATATGTATTTCGCTGACTGGAACAACAGCCTCCTGAGACTTGTCTTGTATCTAAAAACAGCAATGAAGTCAGCTGGCTGTGGCACAGACGGCTGAATCATCTCAACTTCAAGACAATCAACAAACTGGCTAGGAACTAGCTCGCTAATGGAATTCCAGATCAAGTATATGACAAAAGTCATATGTGCAGTGTATGCCAACAAGGAAAACAAACAAGAATTTCATTCTTACTCAAGCCATTTCAGTCAACTGATAGCGTTCTTCAACTTCTACACATGGATCTCTTTGGACCAGTTACTCCAGCAAGCTTCAATGGCAGAAAATATACTCTGGTCGTAGTGGATGACTTCTCAAGATTCACATGGGTGTCATTCCTGTACTAGAAGAGCGAAATAAGGACTACGCTGCCAATCCTGCTGGAAAGACTGTCAACTCAGAAGCAGTGCAAAATAATGTCAATCAGATCAGATCGAGGAACGGAGTTTCTGAATGAAACTATTTATGAATACTACGAGAAGAACGGAGTTCAACATCAAACCTCAGCAGCACGCACACCTCAGCAGAATGGTGTAGCAGAGAGGAGGAACATAACAGTCAAAGAAGCGGCTACCTCAATGCTAGCCAGCTCTGCCATTCCAAAGAAGTTCTGGGCCGAGGCAATTAACACAGCATGCTTCACTCAGAATCGTTCTCTACTAACATCAAGGCAAGGAAAGACGCCGTATGAGATATGGAACAACAGAATACCATACATTGGATATTTCAAGGTATTCGGATCCAAATGTCATATCCTAAACAATGGAAAAACACAGCTCAAGACGTTCAACGCGAAGACTGACCGAAGAGTATTCCTTGGTTACTCTGCTGTGAGTAAAGCTTACAAAGTCTTCAACAGAATAACTCAAATAGTCGAAGTAACTCCACATGTTACATTTGACGAGTCATCATTCGAATATAGAGATTCTATCAAACGAAGAAATGAAAGAGAATCCTCAAGGCAGATTCAGACAAGAGCTCAAGAGAATCGAATTAGGAATCTGGCCGAACCATTAATATGGGATGATGAGCAAGAGGAGGAACCTCAAGTCAATCAGGAAGTTCCACCAGCTGGAAATCAAGAGGAACCTCCAACGCCAAATCAAGGGGGAATGCCATCAGCTGGAAATCCAGACACAGCTGAATCCCCAGCTCTATCTCCAGCAGAGCTCCTACAGAAGTCACCTCAAAACTCAATCCAAGTAGAGTCTCATTCTCAAGACTTAACTCCAGATCAACTCCAAGCCAGACGAAATCTAGCCACTTCTAGCATCAATCAGCTGGAAGAAGAAATTCATAGAAGGAAAAGATGGATCGAAGATCATCCATCATCAGCAATCGATCATTGGAGAACCATCTGACCAAGTCAGAACTAGAAGCTCAGCCGCTCAAGCTACATCGGATCATCAAGAAGCAGCTGACACAGCTCAACTCTCAGTAGAGCTAGAACTGACTGTCTATGATGAAGACTCAGCTCTAACGGCGTGTTATGTAGCTCAAGTTCCAGAGCCTCAAACAATTCAAGAAGCCTTAAAAAGTGTACCCTGGACAAATGCCATGCCGGAAGAGCTAAATGAATTCCTCAGAAATTGTGTCTGGGAATTGGTCGACAGACCTGAAGGAGTCAAAGTCATAGGACTCAAATGGATCTTCAAGAACAAGCTGGATACTTTTGGAGTCATCATCAGAAATAAAGCTCGACTCGTTGCCAAGGGTTACACACAGCAAGAAGGAATGGACTTCGAAGAATCATTTGCTTCAGTAGCACGATTGGAAGCAATCAGACTATTTCTCGCTTATGCAGCACATCACAAATTCAAGGTCTATCAAATAGATGTGAAGTGTATTTTTAAATGGAGAAATCAAGAAAGATGTCTATGTTGAACAACCTCCGGGATTTGAAGTAGAAGGAAATAAAGTCTACAAGTTAAAGAATGCGCTTTATGGATTGAAACAAGCACCTCGAGCCTGGTATGATACTTTATCAAATTTTCTTATATCTAAAGGATTCAAGAAGGGCTCAGTAGACAGAACACTCTTCACCATCAAGTTGGGAGAAGACATCCTGGTTGTTCAAATTTATGTAGACGACATCAACTTCGGGTCAAGATCAACACTCTTATGCCAAAGATTTGTACAGATGATGTCAAAACAGTTCCAAATGTCTATGATGGGAGAAATGAGTTTCTTCCTAGGACTTCAAGTCAAGCAATCAGCAGAAGGGATTTTTATAAATCAATCCAAGTACGTAAAAGACTTGATCGCCAAATATGGAGTTCAATCCAGCAAAACGCTGAAGATCCCGATGAACACCAACTGGAAGATTGAACCCAGAAATGAAGGAAAGTCAGTTGATTCCAGCAAATACAGAGGGATAATAGGTTCCCTGCTGTATCTAACAGCTAGTCGTCCAGACATCTCTTTCGCAGTCGGAGTGTGTGCCAGATTTCAAGTTGATCCAAAGGAGGCACACATGCAAGCAGCCACGAATATTCTCAAATATCTCAAACGAACTCAGAATGTTGGGCTGTGGTACCCAGCTGAAGAGAATCTACAGCTGACTGAATATTCAGACTCAGACTTCGCTGGAGATCGGTTGGACAGAAAATCAACTTCAGGAACATGTCAGTTCCTAGGAAGCAAGTTAATATCGTGGTTTTCAAAGAAGCAAACGTGCGTCGCAACCTCCACAATTGAAGCAGAATATATGGCAGCTAGAAGCTGCTGCTCACAAATTCTCTGGCTGAAACATCAGCTAGATGACTACGAAGTGAACTGGACAAGTTCCAATTTTCTGTGATAGCTCAAGTGCTATTGCTATATCAGAAAATCCAGTACATCACACAAGATGCAAACATGTGGACGTGCGACATCACTTCATCAGAGATCACGTGGAAATGAAGGATGTGATTGTTGAGAAAATTCTCACAGACATACAGCGGGCTGATATACTCACAAAGCCGCTAGTAGAAGCAATATTCAAGATGCTGTGCGGATTACTTAGATTACTCAACCCAGACGAAGCTACATTCAGCTGAATGGAAGCAGACCCAGCTGGAATTCAGAATAAACATCAAAGAAGAACCTAGCTAAGAAAGAACCAAGCTCAGCCTAAAGCCTAAGTTGAAGGATTATTCAGCTGAGGAGGAAACCAGCTGGAAAATGGCCCAGTCAACTCAGCTATTCATAAACGAGGTATCAGCTGACTACTATGATCAGCTGAGAGGTTTGCAACATCAATTTATACCGATTCATTCTGTTTTTAATAGACTTTAGTCAAATCATATCATGTCATATCCAATCAAATTTAATTAAAAGTCTGCAAAGATCTGAAGCATGGGAGTTTCAAGGCAGAAGTCAAAACGCCTCAACCGTCCTCACTTGCGCATTAAATCACATTTCCTGAACAAGAAACCGACATGACGTGAGAATCACTCCCAGTCGTAGATCTTCTTATCAAACTACCAATCTTGATCGTTCATTCATCAAGAACGTTGATATAAATATGATAGAAGAGATACGCAAACTTTTGCCTCAACCCTAAAAAAAAAATAGTTTTTCGGTACTCTTTCTTCTTCCTCCCCTATATATATATATTATTTGTTCTACTAAGAAAAGTTGCAGAAGAAGAACATGAAATCCAGAAATATATCTCCAGAAGCCGATCAACATGAAGAGTCTGTCAAAGCTTCACTTTGAGAGTCACTCAACTTTCAGGAACCACAAGAAGACGGAGTTCTAGGAGATAATGAAGGTCATCGACAGATCCGGTCTAACGCAGTGGGTGACTGCAAAGCTCAAGAACATCATTCACTAGGAAGTTGCAGAATTCTTCCTGGGAATGTCAAAGGAAAAAGACCTCCTCCATCCTAATGTTTCTCTCAAAATAAAAGAGAAAACGGGATGCATAAGTCCCTGGGATGCGGAAATCAATGTAAACAAGATTCTATCAATGGAATTCAACCTGAGAGGGAGCCCAGTCAGATCTTGACGAGATGCTGATAAAGCCGGAGTCTTTAAGAGCAGACATGTTAAAGCTCTTGCTCCGCCACAGGAGGCAAAACAAGCTGAAGCACCGTCTTTAATGAGAAGACTCAAGTTAAAGGTACCCAGTTAGTCAGTCGAGAAGCCAGCTGACATTGAGAAATAATTCGTAACTACTCTTCGAGGAGCAGAAGGTCCACAAGCGGTGGTTTCTTACGATGGAGAAGAAGTTCATGTGCCAGCGTGAACATCATCATCAACACCACCTTAACAACGTATTCCAGCTGATCAACTAAGCTTAGACCCTAATCAACTAAGCTTAAACCTCACAGCAGATGGAATACTTCAACCGTCTTCTCCTCAATTTCTTTCAGCTCAACAGGGACACCAACTTCAAAATCAACTTATGGAAGTTGGAGCTCAAGCCCCTGCACCAAGCTCAAGAGGAAAGCATCATCCAGCCGATGATCACTTGCAGCTGGATGATGAAAACAAGAGCTGAACCCCTTACCCACTCTTCAGAAGTGGAAGGGGAATACTTAAGTCCCTCAAAGATTGCACGTGACGCCTCCATCTCGAGGTTTGAAAACCTCTTGCTTAAAGGAGTCTCAAGCGTAATACAAGAAGCTTGAAGAGCTGTTCAGATTTCTCATACAATCTAATGAAGTCTGAAGAAGCCAAATTGCAAGGAATGAAGTTGTGCCCTACTCAGAAGATGTCATCTCTAGAGCCAAGTCATACCTCCAAGCACTCAGCTGGACCGCCCCAGCTGAAACAGCCAAGGAAGTTGTGCCTGCAATCACAGCTGAGGCTAATGCTATTAAAGAAGAGCCAGCCAATGTAACAGCTGAGCTACCAAGACTCTAGACCTCGATGTTCAGAACTGACAGCCACAGCATAGCTGAACTAAAACATCACCACAACTGACAACACAACGAAGATCGCTGACGCAATTCAGGAAACTGCACAGCTCAATAAGACGATAGTTTGTCTTTCCCACCTAGTTGATTATGCCAAAAAGGGGGAAGATAATAAGACAAAAAGGCAAACTCAAAACCGCTGAGCTAGAAGAACCAGCTGAACCAGCTGAAGGAGAAACGGAGTCAATAAAAAAGCAGCGAATGCAGAAGAGAAGACCCAGCCAGCTGAGATTGAAGATTGAAGGTTGAAGAATTTTTTGTTTTTCTTTCTTTTTGATTTATCTCTTTAATTGCTGTAATTTCTTACTTTAATAAAATAAAGTTTAATTTGCTGCTCAAAGCTCACCCTGATGACAATTACTTTTTGTCCAGGCTGTGAACTCTGAACTCTTAATCTGCTGATTTTTTTACCCTCTTAAAACGTAGGGGGAAGCTAAGGGGAAGCTTCATAATTTTTCTCAGTTAGGTATCATCAAAAAGGGGAAATTATTGGGAAAATTATAAAGTTTTGATTCAATACCAAAACCCAACTGACTCCAACCGAGTAGATGATCGCATAAATCTAAGTAGTGTTTTCCAGCTCGCCTGTTTGAGCTCTAGATTTTCTAAGTTTACAGGTTCAGGAAGTGGAAGACAGCAGAAGCTCAAGACAGCTAAAGATCCAGCTGTGTTCACAGCAGGAGTCAACTATCAGCTGAGTTCTCCAGCTGAGCTGAGTTCAAAACAGAGCAGGATCAAGCTGAAGAATAATCGAGTTGAGCTCAAGACACAGCTAGTCCAGCTGTACAGAACAAAGGGAACTAACTCTGAAGTCGTCACTTCAAGTCAATTTACCCAATCCAGCTCTAAATTCAAAAACCAGCTCAAAAGGCAGAGATCCCGGTGTCAGAGGAAGTCAATATACCTCGACCAATGAGGGATTGCCAACTCAGCATCCTAGACTTCAGAACCTAGGATGTGACACTGATGAAGACAGGTGCAGAAATGCCCAACAGCAGATTGTGAATTTAAGAAGAGTAGGTAAAATTCAAACGGCTCCTCCAACGGCTAGTCTTGAATCTCTACCTATATATACTCATCTTCAACCTCGGGATCAAAGATGACGAAAAACTCTCTACAAGCTTTCATTTTCTGAATTCATCAAGCCTTTAAAAGCTCTTAAGCAGTTCTAAATATATAGTTCAAAGAACACTTTATCTCAAAGTGTTTCTAGTCGAGAAATTGCTCAGTTTTTTCCTCTGATTCCTAGACAGAAATCATTGTATATCTTAAGCCTAGATTTTGAACGAGTTCATCTAACTCTAAGTTCGTCATTGAAAAAAAACTCGTTCATAGTTGGAACCCCAAACCAAACCCCTCTTTACCCAAAAAGGTTAGGTCAAGGTTACGTTTGCTTGAAGCGCGAAATTCAAGTGGTTGTAAGGTTTTTTCAGTTCCCGCAAACTGAAAGGTTAGGCTTCACAGTGCCCGTAAACTGTTGGAACACAGCTCGGGTTAGAGTTGTGAAGTTGCTTGGTACTTGGAAACCAAGTGGTAGTGAATTACCAGTGAATCTGGTCGTGGACATAGGAGGTGTTACTCCGAACCACGTAAAATTTCATGTTATTTTCTTTCTCGTTATTTTTAGTTATTGTACTAACTCCATTGACACATTGCATTTTTATCAAATCTGCACACTCAGCTGCTCTCCAAAGGCAGCTGTGTCTTTCTGAAAATTGCACAACTTGATTAAGCTGAAAACGTAAAGATAATATTTTCAAGCTGAGTTTTTCTAAGCAAACGAGCTAAGTTTTTAAACCACCACTTTCCGCACCGACAGCTGAGTTATTAGCCCAGCTGACCTTTCTCAGCTGGATTCATAACTGAGCTCACGCACTTTGTTTTAAACTTGTCAAAAAGTTTTAAAAGTCTATCTTTGGTGTATTTAACCCCCTCCCTCTACACCAAAGACCCAGCTCAGGGACCATCATTACATAATTGTAAGTTTATTCAATTTCAATTTTAAGATTTTATATCATGCTTATCATGCATATCATTAAAATGGTTGTATCATGCATTTCAATTATATGTCTTTAATTTGTTAATTAAATGTTTGTTAATAATTAATTAAAATTGTATGTCAAGAAATGAATTAAAATTACGAGCCAGGAACAAATGCATCTATATGAATGCATGATGAGGAGTGGAAATATGAAAATCAGAGAAATAATGAATTAAAAGTGGAAGACTTTTAAAGATAAAATCTTAAAAATGAAATGTAAACTTACAATTTGAAAATAAAACTTGATACAGGGATATTGAAGATAGGTTTATGAAAGGATGGGTAGAAATTGACTTACTCCGTCAAATTTCTTTTTGATGGGATAAAAATATAGCAATTGATTTTGCTTCTATTTTTTGCTTGCTTTGAAATGAAACTCTCGTCCTCTTTTGTAGAGGTCTTGAATTGCTTCAGTGGACAATGTCATCATCGTCTTTTGAAAGTGGAGGAGTAGTTGAGAAGTAACTATCTCCTTTGTTGAAATTTATCGTAGCCATTTGATGTCTTCTTTTGACAAAATGGCACTACTTATGGAAAAGTAGTGACAGTTGAGATGTCACTTTCATCTTTTGAAAAGCATTCAAATGCTTTTGTTGAATAAAGCTGTCGGTAGAGAAAGACAATTGGCCAACTGTGAGAAACAGCTAGTTTTGAGTACATGGTTTTGAATACTCGTTTCACCGAGAAACTTCTGATTCAAACCAGTTTTGAATTTTCATGCACAGTTTAAACTGTAACCTCAGATTTCTCTGTAGGTTTTAAAACGTATTTGAATAATGTTTTTGATCAATTTTTACCAAACTGACATGGATTAACGGATTTGAAAAGTCTTTACCAAGAGTCGTTTGCTCTTGGACTAGTTAATGTTTTACCCGATGGACTTGGAAAATTAAAATCCAATTTTGAGTAAAAACCATATGATTAAAAATCATATGGGTCTTGAGCACAAGGTCCTCTAAAAGGATCAAAATTAGATCCTTCAGATGTAGTCTCATCAGACTCTGAATCTTTCTTTGATTTTATGAATTTAATGTAATCTTTTGCCAAATCTGGATCATCTTCCAGGAGTTGAAACATTTTCATCTGCTTTTGAGATAGAGGAGGTGATTCCTCTTTTGATTTCTGCTTCTACTTTTCTTGAGAAGAAGAAGTATGAATAGGAGTATGAACAGTATCTCTATTAGGTTTTTCCCATTTGGGCTTTTCACCTGTTTGGAGAAATTTTTTGAACAACTTGGGCATTGCAGTATTTACTTGAAAATTTCTCCCACCATTTAATTTTGAATTCTCGAACTATTGAAATTGGAATAGGTTCTTTGTAATATCGAGGGAAGGCAAGGGACTTTGAATTCAGAATAGAACTGAATTTCTTTGAGATGAATTGGGCCAGGGGCTTTTGAAATGAATAGCCTATATCCCTCATGGATATCTGCAAGAAGAATTGTTGAAAGTGGACCGAAGTCCATCCACTATTCCAAGAACCAAATTGGAAATGTGGTTTTTGGAAAATTATTATGAAATGTTAAAAACCACGAATGGTCAAATGGTCTATGAAAAAACATTCTAAGCCATGCCATTTTGTAATCATGATAAGTATACCCTTTTGGAGAAAAAGGTTGAAAATCCTCTTTCCTGATGAGGAAAAGTCCATTCATCAGAATGATGAATTCTTTTGATAATATATTTTGAAAATGAAATCTTCTTAGGATCTTTGGGATCTTTATTATGAACTAATTCAATGGAATTTGAATCCACCAAAATAAATTCATAAAACTTTTGAGTTTTTTGAATATTGTCAAGAGTACCACTGACATCCTTCTGGAAAGTATCTTGAAAGAATATCTTTCAATGTCTTGAAATCGGGGAATATTGGAAATCTGGTTAATGTAATATGCTGAGTATTTGGCCTAGTGAAATAGAATTTTGAAGTAGAAAGAATATCAACAATGGAGTTTGAAATTTTTGATGTAGTTGGAGCAGGTGCTTTAACTACTTGTGAATAAGGTAAATTTGGATATTCAGGGAGAACATGAAATTGGTTTGTATTTGAAATTAGTGATGAGGTTAAAGACAGATTTTGATAATGATCTGGCGTCTGGCGACTCATCTCTTTTCTGTGTAATTTTGAAACAGAATTTTTTATTTGAAATTGGTTTGTATTTGAAATTGGTGATGAGGTTAAAGACAAATTTTGATAATGATCTGGCGTCTGGCGACTCATCTATTTTCTGTGTAATTTTGAAAGACAATTTTTTATTAAAAAATCAGGTAAAGAAATATTTTCTATTTTTGAAAAAACATATTGAATTAATTACTTCGTTATTAGGAAATAAATTATTAGAAGTATTACTGATACGGCCAATAATTACGCGGAAGCAAAGACTCGAACAACGTCAGCGATAAGGTTGATTCAATCTAACTTTAAACTGAACTAATAGAAATAAAAACACCTAATATACTGATCTGATTCGAAAATTGAACAAGAAATAGAACAAGACACGAAACAAAGCCAAATAACGATTAAAAATCCTAAACTGAAACTCGATTAGAAACTATAGGAAAAAAACTCCGATCAAGCTCAAATTTTAACACAAATTATGAATTAAGGTCAGGAATAACATATCCAAAATTCAGGCAATTCTCACGAGAGGTTTGGGATTTGGCACGGGGCTGACGTTTTGGTCGATTTAGGTTAAATCTTGGGACGACGGCTTTATGGATGGAAATCTGGACTTGGCAAGGGTTTGGCGTGGATGCAGGGATGGTATGAACAGTAGATGATGGAAGGAAGGACGTCGAGATGGTTGGAAACAAAGAGAACGAAGAAAAAGGATGAAGAACTTACCCGAAACGAACCCCGGATCGACTTGAATCCGAAACGTGTCTATGAAGCAATCTTCGTGGCTTGTCTAACCCGGATACGACTGGATATCACGAATGAGACAGTTGATTTCAAGTTCTAAAGATGTCGCAGCCCGACTTAGAGTAAAGATGACTAAGCCGGTGGGTCCCGCGACGTACACAATTTATGATTAACCAAGGAAAGGATAACGACCCAGTTATCAAACAAACACCAACCATACAATGAATCACTTCCAACGAACATGTTAATCAAGGAATCAATATCAATAACATGCTCGACAATTTCAACCAACAATTGGTTATCAACAACAGGAGAATTGATAACTGATTTCAAGTCAAGGCAGACTAGCATTAAAACCTTAACAAATAACATCAAGACTTCAGAGTTTAAAAACGAACTTCATACTTCAGAAACATATTTCAAAGTGTTGCAGCGGAAGACATAACTAGGTTATATGTGTGAAGACATATAACCAAACTCTAGTTTAAACAACTTTCAAGAACTTATCCAACAAAAGTCCGCCCAAGCACACTCCCATCTTCATCCGAACTAACCTGCACATTTTAGAAAACAACATGCAGGGCTGAGTACTTCGTACTCAGTGGACACATGCCAAAAATACTTGAAATCTTGCTACTTAGAGCTATAGATTGAACTTGCCATAAAGCATAACACAAGTAAACTTTCATAAAACAAACCTGTGCATGCTCAAATATTTTCTTTCAAAATAAGCAACTCGCGAGTTATATACTTCTATCATGTATGTACCAGATCTACAATCATAAATTAGTGCTGAGAAGTAGGCCTCCTTCTCAAACACTTGTAACCGGCCCACCTTTCGGATGGCACACGATTACAAACTAGTGTACACAAATCCTACATTTCGTAGGACCGAATTCGTCTTCCTTCAGTAGATGGTAACATACTAAACTTAAAACATTTGGCAAGTTAATCAATTTAAAAACATCATATATATATATATATAATCATATATTCTCATTCATCATTTCTATAGTTAGAAAGCCCACCTGTCGAGTGCTGCTTTATCTTACTCTTCTCGTTCTTGATTTCTCAACTTTACGTTCCCGCTCATTCCTTCGTTCGAAATTTTGGTTTATCAACCATCAGAGCGAGAAACAACGACAGGCGAAGAGATACGCTATCTCGAACAACTTAATTTCTATTCCGCCTCGATTCTCTAACGCTTAATTTAATACTATCACTTAGAAATTCTAAATATTTCTAAATCTCAACTTAACTTCTAATTAGCAATCGAACTTATAAATATTAACATTTAAACACTTAAATGATCAACATTGCACACTAATCATATAAGCACCTTAATGATATTTAATACTTATATTAATCATATTATCATTCATTTAAGCTTATCATTAACATATAAGCATATCATTATCACATAAGCTCATCATCAACTTATAATTACATCATTAGCATATAAACTCAGCATTAACATATAATTAACATATAAACTTATTATTTACTATTCATACTTCAAACTTAAAATATTTTTGACTCGACAAACGAGCTCTGAAAATTCTCAAATTAATTCCACATTATTACTAAACCATAATAAACATAATTACATAATCATATCATCAATCTAGATTATCTATACGTATAAACCATCAACTTGGAAAAATATCCAAAAAATAGAAAATTCTTAATACTTCATATTTAATTTCTAAAAAATTCCACAATACCTAATTTTTATTGTAGAATCCAAATATGTGATTATTTTTTTATTAAAAATAAAATAATCACTATATATATATATATATATATTTTTCGGCATTTTTGAAAATTGGAAAATTAAATATCCAATTTCATTCTAATCAATTCCAAACATCTTAAATTAAATTATAAACTATATTTATAACTTAATTACTTAATTATATTGGATAAAAATCAAAACCCTAATATTTATACATTTCGACTTTTTTGTAAAATAGGGAACATTTGATTATTTTTATCTATTGCAAATTACATCATGCTTAATTAATATTCTAGAGGTTAATTATATCATCAATTAACCAATTTAGGCTTTAAATTAATTATTATTAATTTATTAAAAATCTGAAAATTTTGAATATATATATAATTGAGCTCCAAAAATTCTAACAAAATTCCCACATGCTTAAATAAATATCATAAGCTCAATTCCATCATGAATTTCATCATACAAAATCAAAATCAAAAAGCTCCAAATTGAAGAACCCTAATTCTTCGAAAATTAATAAAATTGGAGCAATTATGATTCATTCAATTAATTCAATGCATAATCATACTTAATAACATCATATAAGCTCAATTTAAACATCAATTTAATCATAGAATATCAAGATCAAAAACCCCTAATTTTTAATCATAATTTTCGGTCAAAATAAAAATCATAAAAGGGCTTTGATTCTTTGATTACTTCCAACATCAAACATGCTTAGAATAATTATCTAAGCTCAATTAATCAATCAATTTGATCATCTAACATCACAATTGAAAAACCCTCAATTTTCCTAATTTTCGGCTATTTTAAATAATTAGGATTAGAGTTTGATCTTGCTCGAATTAATGATAGAAATAACATCTAATTCATGAATTAAACATGCTAATTAAAAATCATAATCATCTACCCTCTTAAGCATAAAATTTGAAATTTTTATAAAATAAAAAGAGGGTGATTTAATCTTGATCTTAAGCTAATACTTGATTTAAACAACTATCTCACCTTAATTATTTGATTTGGAAATGATTAACTCTTGGTTTGGAGCTTAAAACTTGAAGCTTTAATGGAGGAATTGAAATGTGTAAGTATGCGTGTGTGTGTGCTGTTGTTGGCCGAAAAAGAAGAAGGAAATGAAGGTGATAATAATGACTTAGCTTAGTTTAATTATTTAACTAACACCAAAGTCAAAAATGGCATATTCCAAATAATATCCCTTGCTTAATCTAATTAAATTCTAATTAATTATTAGGTTAGTCACATAGTCAACAAACATATGTCATTGCTTAGGCAATAATTAGGATTAATTAATTAATTAAATGCTTAATTTAATTAATTAATTACTAAACTTGTTAATCATAACTTTAATCTCTAATTTCTCAATTTAGAAAAATCAATTAGGGCTTCTCAAACCCTAATGCAAATTCTCGTAAGAATTTACGGAAAAACAAATCGTTTCCGACTAAAATAGAAATTATTATTTTTATTAATTAATTACTAATAAAATAAATTAAGAAAATTAAATTCATAATTTTCTCAATTAAAAATCAAGCATAAATGCGCACATTGGTGAACATAAATTCTACGTCGTTTTGGTTAACCCAAGACGAAACAAAAATAATTAAATTCCTTTTTACGGCAAGAATTAGGATTGCCGAATAAAAATTATTAAAAAGGAAATCTTCTTCTTCTTAAAATTTCTTAATTTAATTTCGGCAAGAAATAGGGTTGCCGAAGAATTTTAATTGCCGGAACTTATTCTCATTTTAAAATCTCGCGGCTTAATTATTTTAGAAAAGCTCTTAATTAATTACTTAGATCGGTTATGAAAAAGCGGGGTATTACAAAAGATGCCAACTCAAGAACTCTACCAAGAACACAAGAGAAAACGTGAACCTAAGCACGATGTGAGACAAAACGATCAACTCGATTTTTGATTCAAAATTGTCTGTTGAAAATAGTGTTCTCCAAAGACCTAAATACTACTAGGGTTCGAAATTATCAAGGGCCTGGCCTTGTTAATTTTCGAACTAGGCCTAATCACAAACGGGCTACTAATTAAAATAAATAAGTACTAACTATTGGGCTTACTATTAAATAATACAAAGTCTGAGCCCAAATAAAAACATAAAAACAACTAAATAACTGGAAGTCCAATTTTCGAACCAAAGGACTTGTTCGAAACTAGACGCGTCATAATCATCAATCCTGGGCACTGGTCAAGTTCACGAACTTGGACTTCTTAATCCTAACATCTTCATCTTCCAGTTTCTTCCGGACAATGCACTGAAAATAGCCTTGCAGCTTCTTGGCTCTCAATCTTGTAACTGGACCTCTCAGCTGCAACTCCGGGTTTGAATCATCAGTGCTGGACCCTGGCTCATCAATTACCTTCATTATATAAAATGTATTTGCAATCTAATTTAAAAAAATATTTTTGAATAACAATATTATAATCTACTTCAAAAATAATAATAGAAATAATATCTATTTTTGAAATACGAGATGTATGAGATGCATCTAGGGAATCAAGAATATAAATACAAGGTAAACTATTGATTTTTTGATTTTTTTATTAATATTTTTTATATCAGGATAATTTTCTCTTTGAATAACATGTATTTGAGAAATAAAATGTTTTTGAAGTAAAGAAATATCTATTTCTTGAATTGGATATAAAAATTTAAATGATATATTATTTCCTAAAATATTTGTAGTAATTCCATTACCATTAACTTTGAATGGATAAATTGTAGTTAAAAAAGGGTTTCCAAGAATAACATCTTGATTAAGATTTTTAACTAATATGATTAGAGTTTTAAAACAATATCCCTCATTGCAAATAAATGCATTGGATAATTTATATTTGATATGGAGTGGAGTGGCGTTAGCCGCTACCAATCTTTCATTAGTCTTTTCATAGTATTTAGAAGGAATAAGACCTTCTCTAATACAATTTTGATCAGCTCCACTGTCAATTAGACAGGTAACATTAATTTTGAAATCATCAACTACAAGAGTTATAATTGAATTCCTTTTTTGAAAAGATATTTGTTCAATATTAAATTATTGAAGTATTAATGAATTACAGGAGATATTCGAAACACTTGCAGCTAGTTCACAACAGAAATCTACCCACTCACGACGTGCTGAAGTGAGTGCACTTGCTGAAAGTCCGGACATGAAAAAGCAGCTGGCCAGCATGATGAGAAAGCTGCAGGAATTAAAGATGAGCAAGTCAGGTGTTCCTCCACCTCAACAGAAACCTGCCAGACAAGAGATATTCGTTGAGCCATGTGGGATTTGTGGGGAGCAAGGGCACAATCCTGAAGAGTGCCAGAGAATGGGAGAGCTGAAATATGAAGGAGGAGCAGAAGTCTATGTTGCACAGGGGTATCCTCCACGTCAGCAGTTTGATCAAGGCCAAGGATTCAATCAGATTCAACGACAACAAAACTTGGGATGGCAGAATCAGTCTAATTCTGGGTGCGGAAACCATAATCAAGGACAAGGCTTCCATGGAGGACAGTTTGAACGCTTCCCAACACCAACATCCTATTCAGCAGTATCCTCAGCTGCAGTGGTACCCTCAGCAGCAACAGTTTCCCAACAATTTCACCCTCCTCAAAAGACTTCCATGGAGGACAGTTTGAACGCTTTCATGTAGGAAAACAAGCGAGCAAGGGAAGCTCAAGATGCTACTATCAAGCATCTTGAAACAGCTGTGGGACAGATATCTAGGACTATGAATCAGATGCAGCAGCAGCAGCAAACTGGGAAGATACCGAGTCATGGACAACAACCTCATCAGACTCATGCTGTGTCTATCATTAGAGAAGTTGTTCCAAATTTCATGGAGGAGGAAATCAAGCCTCACAAGATCGAGCGCCAATTTGACCGATCCGTTGCTTTACAAAGCAAACAGAGAGAAGGATCGGTACACATTGTTAACAAGAGGGACACCACAGAGAAGTGGAGGAGCAAAACCGTGAGTGCAATCAAGGCTTCTCAGTTGCCAAATGAACCTATACCACCAGATGCAGTTGAACCACATCAGCTACTACCTAAACAACATGATCCAGGTAGTTTTATCATAAGCATGGACTTGGGTATTGGCGACGAGGTCTCAGGCATGCTAGACTTAGGAGGTGCAGCAATTAACCTGATGCCTTTTAGTATATTTGAGAAATTGGATAATGTTGAATTGAAGCATACGGACATGAAAATAGAATTAGCTGATGGTTCTATTAGTTACCCTCAGGGGATAGTTGAAGATGTTGTGGTAACTGTGAGTCGTATTAGAGTTCTGGTGGATTTTGTTGTGCTGGACACTGGGAGGAGAATAAGGAGTGAGAATGGTCACCTTGTTTTGCTAGGCAGGCCTTTTATGGCCACAACTAAAACTCGCATTGACGTCAGATCAGGAACTTTGAGTATGGCGGTTCTAAGGGTCAATTTAACAATTTTATTGGGCCTTAGTGGCTTTGTGAACTTAAGGCCTATAAGACTGAAATCAATTTGTAATTGGGTGTGAGTGTGATTATACAAACTAGGCTTCATATATCTATTGGGTGTGACCTACCTATTAATTAAGTCTTTTGAGCTAATAGTTCAGTGACTTTCTCTGTCTTCAGTAAAAAGTCAGTAGCACGTGACCCTTTGGTGCAAAATTGCTCCTACGTCAAGATGTTTGACTCGGTGGATGAGGATGATACTGTGCACGAATTCCTGGTTAATCTGCACAATGAGGATGATATCATTCAGGAATTCTTGGCTAATCTGGAAAATGAGGATGACATAGTGCATGATCTTTTGGCGGACCTGCAAAGTGTGAGGAAGTCGAACCGGACATTCAAGTCTGAGTGAAGGGAATAGCAACACAAGCAATGGGTGTTAAGTACCCGAGATTGAAATCATCAGCTGCTACCATAAATGATGTGATAATACAGATGAAAAGGCAGCTGAAGCTTCAGGCAGATTTTGGTTAATGGGTGGTTTCTCGTTCTTTCTCTTTGTTGTGTTTGTTTTGCTTTCATTTGTTTTGTTTTGTTTAGTTTTTGTCTTTGTGTTTTTGTTTCAGGTTGTTGGATAATGATGCTTGAATGATTTCTCGCTTGGAGCTGTCGTACACTCAGTGAAGCCTTCTTTTCTCTCTTCTTTTATCGTCACAATGAGGGCATTGTTTTCTTTTCTTGTGTGAGGGGAGGTACCCTTTTGGGTTGTTTGTTGTCTTGTCCTCATCAGTCTTGGTTTGATTCCAACTGTGGAAGTCCGTGGATTGAATTTGATGTATTATGTCTTGATTGAATTGATAGTCTGAGGATATTTTTCATCATTTTCTTTAAGCATTGTGTTCACTTCATAGTTGACAGTGGGGCATTTCTTTGTATGTGAATATTTGAGGTGAAATTCTTTAATGAGAGAAGGAGGTGAGAAGTTTTTTTTTCTTTATGCGTGGAAATATGTGAATGATGTTTTGTTGTTAAAGTGTAAGTTGAGTCGGGAGGTCTCTGCTCTTCTGGGAACCATGAGCTTGGAAAACCACATGGGGATACTTTAGATGAACTCCAAATGTTTCCACCCCATGAATATTGACCTTATAACTCGACTCTCTTGCCGCTTGTGTAAAGAAAATTGTTGTTTGGCTTAATGTATGATCCAACGGGCTCTACCCCGCTCTCACCATGTCTTTGTTGAAATGCTTAGGAGAGATGGGTATGGGAAACCACTCTAGGAGACCCGGAATACTCCAGAGGATTGACCTAGTGAATTTTGCCCCAGAGATTATGTAAAAATGATTGAATGATGAAAAGGAAATTCCTTTAGAAGTATTAAGGGTGTTAGCGCGTTTAATTTCTTATCTCTTTTCCTCGCATTGTGGTTTGAGCCGATTGAGTTTATATGCAGAGAGACAACTCGTTAATTATGGGGTGAATTGCATTTGGTTAAAGAATGTTGAGAATGTTCTTATGTTGGATATGACGTTGAAGTATGATTTGTCATTTTCGATCTACGTCATGCTTGTTGTGTTTTGAATCAAGATTTGCTTGAGGACAAGCAAGGTTTTGTGTGTGGAGGGTTTGTTACGTTCATTTTTTGTTGCATTTCTGGATGTTTTGCATGCGCGTTTTTTATGACATTTGTTTTGTTTCGCATTATTTTAAAGTTAAAATGTGCGAATGATGTTGTGTCGAGCTATCGGGTTGAAAATGTAGATTTTACTCGGGAATGATAAAGGCAACCACAATTCGCTCAACTTTCGCCGCCGTTGTGAGTTTTCTGCTGCAGCAATAGGTTCCGTTTAGCTTAACGGGACACCTTCAGGAAGTCAGCGGTCTCTCATTTTAAGAGACCGCTGAGTCCAAGAAAATTAGGTTACGTCAATACAGGAAGAGAACTCAGCGGTCTCTCAGCCTAAGAGACCGCTGAGTCCAACGCTTAGTCCAATACAGGGCCAGAAGTCAGCGATCTCTCATCCTAGGAGACCGCTGAGTCCA
This sequence comes from Agastache rugosa, assembly GCA_031470985.1. Taxonomy (NCBI): domain Eukaryota; kingdom Viridiplantae; phylum Streptophyta; class Magnoliopsida; order Lamiales; family Lamiaceae; genus Agastache; species Agastache rugosa. The sequence continues at coordinate 8,301,765 of CM062604.1, read as the reverse complement.
GCGCTCAAGTTAATACAAGGGGAGAACTCGCTCACACTAGGAGACCGCTGAGTTGGGATTTTTAGCGGGCTCGATGAAGTGTACTCAGCGGTCGCTGTGCCTAGGAGACCACTGAGCGTGATTAATTTGTCACACCTATAAATAGTAGACGAGGGTTTTAGAGATGGTTACCACCGTTCCAGACGATTTTTCTCTTTAATTTTCAGAGATTGTTCTTTAGGGTTTTCTTCTAGTTACTTTTGGATATTTTCTAGTTAGTAATTTGATTATCATAATTTTCATTTCGGATTGGAGACTTCAGTCGTTGTAATTTATCATATTCAATTCCAGTTTATCTTCGATTTCGATTACAGTTGTGAGTTTACTATTTCAGCTCTTTATTTATGCTTATTAATTTCTCCTGCAGATTGCTCTCTAGAATTAATGTTAGGAAAGATTAATGCTTTTGTTAGATTAAATTTCGATTCCTGCCTAGGGTTTAATTTATGCATTTTAGTTCTTGCCTAGAGATTAATTTATGTTTAAACCACAAACCAATTGATTTACTGCTTTCTGTTTATTTTCTTTTCGCAATACAATAATTTCCCTGCTAAGTTTTCCTTGAGAGACGACTTGGGTTGGCTTACTTAATATACTGTGATCTCGTTTAATTGCGAGCGACTTAGATTAATTTAGTCGAAACAATGACGTTTTTGTCGTTTCACTATCTTCCCCATTTTTGGCATTATCAACAAAGTGGGAGAGACGGATGACTGTCTTATTGAGCTGTGCAATTTCTTGAATTGCTTCAGCAATCTTTGTTGTGTTGTCAGCTGTTGGGATGTTGAATTCTGTTGTGCTGCGGTTGTCAGCTCTGAACTGTTTGTCCAGATCTTTGTAGAGGTTGTACAGCTTGTGAATATCCGTGCTGTATGAGAGATTCCTCTGTGTGATAGCATCTAGCTGGCTTGAGAAGGTTGACAATTTTTCATTCAGCGGAATTTGGAGTCTTGAAACAATCTCTGGTACTCTCTTTTCAAGATGAATGGATTGATCAATCCTTTGAGAGACGAGAGACTGTCGAAGATCTTTATCTGTGCTTTTCTGTAGATTATGGGCAAATCGATCATGATGGTCCCTGAGCTAGGTATTTGGTGTAGAGGGGGGGTGAATACACCAAATAGATTTCTGAAAACTTTTTCAAGTTAAATAACAGAGTTGGTGAGCTCAGTTATTGATCCAGCTGAGGAGGGTCAGCTGGGTAAATAACTCAGCTGGCGGTGCGGAATGTGGTGGTTTCAAAACTTAGCTCGGTTACTTAGAAAAACTCAGCTTGAAAAGATTAACTTTATGTTTTCAGCTTAGTCAAGTTGTGCAACTTTCTGAGAGACACAGCTGTCTTTGGAGAGCAGCTGCGTATGCAGTTTTGATCAAATATGCAACGTAATGAAAGAGTTAGTACAAAACTGAATTTAAAAAGGAAAGTAAAGAGCACACGAGTTATTACGTGGTTCGGAGTAACACCTCCTACGTCCACGACCAGGTTCACTGGTAAATCACTACCACTTGGTTTCCAAGTACCAAGCAACTTCACAACTCTAACCCGAGCTGTGTTCCAACAGTTTGCGGGCACTGTTAAGCCTAACCTTTCAGTTTACGGGTACTGAAAAAACCTTACACACTTGAATTTCCCGCTTCAAGCAAGCGTAACCTTGACCTAACCTTTCTGGGTAAAGAGGGGTTTGGTTTGGGGTTCCAACTGTGAACGAGTTCTTACAATTAAGAACTTTAGAGTATGATGAACTCGTTCGAAATCTAGGCTTAAGATATACAAAGATTTTGGCCTAGGGATCAGACGAAAAACTAAGCAGTTTCTGAACTAGAAACACTTTAAGATAAAGTGTTCTTTGAACTATGTAGAACTGCTTGAGAGAGCTTTTGAAAGATTGATGATTTCAGAGAATGAAAGCTTGTAGAGAGTTTTTCGTATGTGATCCTGAGGTTGAAGACGGGTTTATATAGGTAGAGATTCAAGACTAGCCGTTGGAGGAGCCGTTTGAATCTTACCTACTCTTCTTAAATTCGAGATCTGCCATTGGGCGAATCTGCACCTGTCTTCATTCGTGTCACATCCTAGGTCCTGAAGTCTAGGATGCTGATTCGGCAATCCCTCATTGGTCGAGGCATGTTGACTTCCTCTGACGCCGGGATCTTCTGTCTTTGGAGCTGGCTTTTGAATTCAGAGCTGGATTGGGCAAACTGACTTGAAGTGATATCTTCAGAGTTAGTTCTCTTTGTTTTGTACAGCTGGACCGGCTGTGTTTTGAACTCAGCTCGAATTCTCTTCAGCTTGATCATGCTCTGCTGGAGGACTCAGCTGAAGGTTGATGCCTGATGTCTTCCGCTAGCTGACTCCTGCTGTAGACACAGCTAGGTCGACTGACACAGCTGGATCGACTGTTTTCTTCCGCTTCCTTAACCTGTAAACCTAGAAAATCTAAAGCTCAAACAGGCGAGCTGGAAAACACAACTTAGGTTGAAGCGATCATCTATTCGGTTGGAGAATCAGTTGGGTTATGGTATCAAATCAAAACCTTATAATTTTCCCAACAATTTCCCCTTTTTTGATGATGCCAAAACCTAACTGAGACAACTTATGATGCAGAAAAACTTGTGTTTTATTAATGTATGAAAATACATTATAACACAGGAAAAAGAAAGAGAGAAAAAAAATCTTCAGTGTTCAATCTTCAATCCCAGTTGGCTGGGTCTTCTCTTCTGCATCCGTTGCTTCTTTCTTTTGACTCGTCTCTTCTCCAGTTGATTATGATTCAGCTGGTTTCTCTAGCTCAACAGTTTGTCTCCTTTGTCTCATTCTCTTCCCCCTTACTTCCCCCTTTTTGGCATGATCAAACAGGGTGGGAGAGATACACCATCGGCTGTTGCGATGTTTTAGTTTGGTGAAACTGTGGTCTTCAGCTCTGAGCAGCGAGGTTTGGAGTCTAGGTGGCTCAGCTGTTGTATAAGCTGGCTCTTCTTCAGTAGCATTAGCCTCAGGTGTAATTGCAGACACAACGTCCTTGGCCTGATTCAGCTGGGACGGTCCAGCTGAGTGCTTGGAGGGATGAGTTGGCACTGGAGATAACATATTCTGAGTCGGGCACAACTTCATTCCTTGCAATTTTGCTTCTTCAGACTTCTTAGATTGAATGAGAAAGTCTGATTCAGCACTTGAGGGACTTGAGTATTCCCCTTCAACTTCGAAGTGGTGGGTATTGGGTTCAGCTCATATCATCATCATCCAGCTGCAGGTGATCATTGGCTGGGTGATGTCTTTCATTTGATCTTGGTGCAGGGGCTTGAGCATCTTTCATCGGAAGATCTCGACGCTGGTGTCCCTGTTGAGCTGAAGGAAATTGAGGAGAAGGCGGTTGAAGTATTCCATCTGTCTTGGGGTTTAAGCTTGGTTGATCAGCTGGAATACGTCGTTGTGGCATTGATGATGACGATGTTCACGCTGGCCCATGAACTTCTTCTTCATCGTGAGAAACCACCGCTTGTGGGCCTTCTGCTCCTCCGAGAGTCGTTACGAATTCTCTCATAATGTCAGCTGACTTCTCGGCTGACTGACTGAGCACCTTTGACTTGAGTCTTCTGTTTGAAGACGGTGCTTCAGCATGTTTTGTCTCCTCAAGTTGTTTCCAATTCCCAGCTGGGACGGAAATAGATGCATGCTGCTTTGTCTCCTGCATCTTTTTTTGTGCCTCCTGTGGTGGAGCAAGAGCTTTGAGACGACTGCTCTTGAAGACTCCGGCTTTATCAACATCTGGTCCAGGTGTGTTGACGTTGATTTTTGCATCCCAGGGAGTTGTATGTCCCGTTCTCTCTTTTATTTTGAGAGAAACAGTGGGGCGGAGGAGGTCTTTTTCCGTTGACATTCCCAGGAAGTTTTCTGTACCTTCCTGGTGAGTGACGTTCTTGAGCTTTACAGTCTCTCACTGCGTTGGACTGGATCTGTTGATGGGCCTCAATCATATCCTTCTTTTCCACGTGATCTCTGATGAAATAATGGCGTACGTCCATATGCTTGCATCTTGTGTGAAGTACTGGATTCTCTGAAATAGCAATCGCACTTGAGCTATCACAGAAAATTGGAACTTGTCCAGTTTTCACTTCATAGTCATCCAGCTGATGTTTCAGCCAGAGAATTTGTGAGCAGCAGCTTCCAGCGGCCATAGATTCTGCTTCTGTTGTGGAGGTTGCGACGCACGTTTGTGATGAGTCAGGGTCCAGATCTGATAAGTCAAACCCGGAGTTGCAGCTGAGAGGTCCAGTTACAAGATTGAGAGCCAAGAAACTGCAAGGCTATTTTCAGTGCATTGTCCGGAAGAAATTGGAAGATGAAGATATCGGGAGTAAGCAGTCCAAGTTGGTGAACTTGACCAGTGCCCAGGATTGATGTTTCAAAAATTGGGCTCTTGTTTGTGTAATTATTTAATGTTTTATTTTATTTGGGCTCAGACTTTGTGGTATGTAATTTAATTCATTAGTAAAGCCCAATAGTTAGTATTTCTTTTAATTTAATTTCGTAGCCCAATTGTTAGACCTAGTTCGAATTGGTCAAGGGATTAGCCCTAGTATTTAAGTCTTTGGAGAACACTATTTTCAGCAGACAATTTTGAATCCAAAAATCGAGTTGATCATTTTGTCTCACATTGTGCTTTAGGTTCACGTTTTTCTCTTGTGTTCTTGGTAGAGTTCTTGAGTTGGCATCTTTAGAACTTGAAAACAACTGTCTCGTTCGTGATATCCAGTCGTATCCGGGTTGGACAAGCCACGAAGATTGCTTCATAGACGCGTTTCGGATTCAAGTCGATCCGGAGTTCGTTTCGGGTAAGTTCTTCTTCCTTCATCTCGTCCTCTCCGTTTCCAGCCATCTCGTCCTCCTTCCACCCATCTTATACAGTCCAATCCACCTCTTTATCCACCTCAACCTCACGCTCAGATCAGATCTCCGCACCAGCAGTTCCGTCGTCCCAAGATTTAGCCTAATCGACCAAAAAGTCAGTCCCGAGACAAATCTCAAACCCCTCGTGCGAATTGGCTGAATTTTTGATATGTTGTTACGGACTTCAATATATAATTCGTGTCAAAATTGGAGCTTAATCGGAATTGTTTTGCTATAGTTTCTAATCGAGTTTCAGTCTAGGGTTTTTTTAATCGTTGTTTGGTTTTGTTTCGTGTGTTGTTCTATTTCTTGTTTAATTTTTGGTTTAGATCAGTTTGTTAGGTGTTTAATCTCTTTTAATTCAGTTTGTATTTTGGATTGAATCAACCTTTTCGTTGACGTTGTTCGAGTCTTGTTTCCGCGTAATTATTGGCCGTATCATAAATTTTGGCATCAAAGCCACGTCAGCTATTGTTGGTCGTGGTTCAATCCAAATTGGTGTGACATTCTAGGGGCAAAAGTGATCGACTAAGTTTAAAAAAAATAAAAAAAAGAAGAATAAGAAGAAAACGAAAAAAAAAAGAAGAATTCAAGTCGAAGCCCTAGGATTGGATCACCGAGTTCGTGAATTTTATTGTTCTGAATCTTCATAATCTTGATTGCAGTTTGTTTGAGTCATGTGTCTTCTTTGTTGGGTAGAGTTATTGTCCTTCGTCGACTAACGATTGGGGACGTCGTTTGGAATTTTATTTCGCATTCTTTGTTTTTTTTTATTGTCGAGTATTTGGTGGCTTAGATTTCGGCCATCTTGGTTTAATAGGGATTGAATTTGGACTGTCCTATTTCTATTAGGATTTGTAGTTATTGCTTTCTTGATTTGGCTCAAATTTGTTTCCTTATTTGAAGTGAAGTCAAATTCGTAACAACTTTCTATCTAAAATTCATCCACTTCCTTCTGATTGTCGGCATTCCTTATCTATTCCCTTGCATAACCGAGCATCCTACAGCCCTTGGTACCGGAAATCCCATCCCAATTCATTTTCTTTCCAATTTTCGGAAGTGGAACGACGCTCTGAGCAAGACTCACTGCTTTGTTGTGAGATATAGGCATTTTTGGCCAAATTCCTTCATCTTCTAGGTGAAATCGCCCTCCGAACTTTTTCGATTTTTTCTGATTTTCGAATTTTTTCATTTTTTTTGTTCAAGTCCTTTCTCCTACACCCCCACATTGCCCATACTTCCCATTACAGCCATCTTCGTGGTTCCATTGTGATCCCGTGGTTCTCTGGAAGTCAAGTCCGAGCTCTTGACTAAAGCTAAAGAGTTGACGACAGATACTACCGGAACATTTTGTGCAGTTAATACAGTTTCCATTTCTCTTCATACTTATACACTGAGTGACATACACGAGTGGTAAAAATCTGAGAGAACAAACGAGTGATTGTGAGTAACTGTGAGGTCCCTTTTTTATTTCTTTACGTTTGTTCACTGTGCAGGTTTAATGGATCCAGGGAAGTCACCGGAGTTTTCAGGCACCCAGTCAGATTGGGATGCCAAGTACCACTTTGATGCTTTGAGTGGTCGTGTACAGGGCCAAATCAGAGAAGTTCAGAACACAATGGCATAATTGTTGGCTAAATTTGAGGAATTCAGTACAGTTACAGTTCAGACACCACCACAGGCTAATAATCCACAGCCAGCACATGCTAATCGAGAAGATGAGTTCGAACTGCATGAAGAAGTATCTGAATCAGAACACTTTGAGGATGAACGAGTTGAGGATAATACAGCTCAGTTCTTCCCGTCTCATAGGGACAGAAACGGCTTTACAGCTCGAGGTAGAGGCCGGGGCCGTGGTGATCAATTCCAACCACGTTTCCAAGGAGCTCGCAGGAATGTCTATCCAGAGCAGCCTAGATATAGTAATACAGATGGTCTTCTCAACAACATCAAGACCACCATTCCAGAATTTGACGGCAGACATGATCCAGATGCCTATTTAGACTGGGAGCGCAAAGTTGACAAGATTTTCGAGTGTTATGACTTCCCAGAGCCTAAGAAAGTGCAGCTAGCTTCCCTTGAGTTCACTGGATATGCAGCAACTTGGTGGGAGTTTCAGCAGAATAGGCGCAGAAGATATAGATATCCTCTGATTGACACTTGGCTAGAAATGAAAGATGTGATGAGAGGCAGATTCATCCCAGTACACTATGAGAGAGAATTGGAGAAGAAGCTCAGTCAGATTCGTCAAAGGTCCAGATCAATTGAGGAATATCACAAGGAATTAGAGACAACATTGAACCGGGTTGGGAAAGAAGAGACATTGATTGCTACACTCAACCGGTACATTGAAGGAATGAACCCTGATATTGCTTGTGAAGTCGAATTGAGGGACTTCAATTCTGTTGAAGCAATGGTTCATTATGCATCTATTGTAGAACGGCAGCTCAGAGATGGAAGTCGTCGATCCTTCTAGTCGATGCCTGCTACGACCCCTTGGGTTCGAGGCGACTCCTCCACGCCTAGGACAGCCCCTACTCGTCCTCCTAGCCAGCCCACACAAGCCGTTCGTCGTTCTGAGCAGTCTGCACCACAGCCCTCTCGCATACCTGACTACGCTTTGCCTGCACCAAACAGAAATGCCCAGAATCGTCCTATGCAGTTTAGTCAGCCTCAGAATGGTACTCCAGAAAGAACACGTGACGTACAATATCACATGTGCAAAGGATGGGGACACTTTCAAGCCCAGTGTCCAAATCACCGAGTTCTCATCATTACCGAGCAGAATGACATAGAATCAGCTAGTGAAGATGAACTCGATGATCCAGTTGAAGTAGTAGATGCCGAACAACCCCTTGAAGAGTCCACCGGCGTCGAAGTTGAAGATGCAAAACCGAAGCAGACTTACCCTAGTCTTGTTTCTATTCGAGCTTTGAGCCTTTTTCAAGAAGAATAGAACGATCAACGTGAAAACATCTTCTACACTCACTGTTCGGTTCTAGACAAGACATGCTCAATGATCATAGACAGTGGAAGCGTTGTGAATGCTATCAGCCAGTATGTAGTAGGGAAACTGAACCTGATTCCACAGAAGCATCCCAAGCCTTACCGTCTACAATGGTTGTCTGACCGAGGCGAAATCCGAGTTGGATATCAGGTACATGTTACATTTTCAGTTGATAGATATACTGACACTGTTTTATGTGACGTTATCCCTATGGATGCGGCACATATTTTGCTTGGTCGTCCTTGGCAGTTTGACAGGAAGGCGATACATGATGGATTCGCCAACACTTATTCTGTGACTAAAGATGGGCGGACCACCAGATTATGGCCATTGGTGCCTAAGGATGTTGCAGAAGACCACAAGAGGATGCAAGAGAAGTTCAAGGAAGAACGGGAGAAGAAGAAATCAGATAACACGGCCACGCTGTCTCCTAGCCCTACAATGAGTTCGGGTAATCCCAAGTCTTCCAAGGCAGCCTCTTCCACGCCTAAAGGATCTGCTAAGTCCGTTCATGATGCCACTCCATCAAGTTCCAGTGCAGTCAATTCAGAACCAGTGCACAAGAACTTGGTTATTAATGCAAAGGGAGTACAGAAAGCAATCCGAGCTGGTAAGCCTATCGTTCTAGTTACTTTTAAGGCTAATGATACTCCTGATATTGTTATTCCTTCTGTTTTGCAGCCATTGATGGAGGAGTTCAAGGATGTATTTCCAGAAGAGATACCAAGTGGTCTACCGCCTATTCGGGGAATAGAGCACCAGATAGACTTCCAGCCTGGCGCCATTCTTCCAAACAGACCAGCTTACAGGACCAGCCCTGAGGAGACCAAAGAAATAGACCGACAAGTTCGGGAATTGCTGGAAAAGAAGCAGATCAGAGAGAGCATGTCGCCATGTGCAGTCCCTGTAATCCTTGTGCCGAAGAAGACGAATGATTGGCGTATGTGTATGGACTGCAGAGCCATCAATAAGATCACGGTAAAGTATCGTTTTCCCATTCCCAGGTTAGATGATATGCTAGATGAGTTGTCTGGAGCGTCTGTCTTTTCTAAAATTGATTTACGTTCTGGGTATTTTCAAGTTAGAATGTCTGAAGGGGATGAGTGGAAAACCGCATTTAAGACTAAGCATGGTTTGTATGGATGGCTTGTGATGCCTTTTGGACTTACTAATGCTCCTAGTACTTTTATGCGTTTGATGAATCATGTGCTGCGTGATGTTATTGGGAAATATGTTGTTGTTTACTTTGATGATATCCTTATCTATAGTACGGTGTTTCTGAGCATGTTAGACATCTTAGGTATGTTTTTGAGTTGTTGTGTGATGCTAAGTTGTATGCCAACCTGTCTAAGTGTTCCTTTTGCATGGATGAGATTATTTTTCTTGGTTTTGTTGTTAGTAGTCGTGGTGTAGAAGTTGATAGAGCTAAGGTGCGAGCCATTGAGGAATGGCCAACACCTAAGTCTAGTTCTGAAGTTAGATCTTTCCATGGTTTAGCTGGATTTTACCGTCGTTTTGAGCGTGATTTTTCATCCATTGCTGCACCGTTGACTAAGTTGAGTAGGAAAGACAAGAAGTTTGAGTGGGGTAAAGTCCAAGAGCATGCGTTTAATTTGTTGAAGTCAAAATTATGTAATGCTCCTGTTTTGGTTTTACCTGACTTTCCTAAGACATTTGAGATCGAGTGTGATGCCTCTGGTATAGGCATTGGTGCTGTTTTGATGCAGGATAGGAAGCCGGTCGCCTATTTCAGTGAGAAGCTGAATGGAGCAGCCATTAGGTACTCTACGTACGACAAGGAGCTGTATGCATTGAAGAGGTCTTTGGAGACTTGGCAGCATTATCTGAGACCGAAGGAGTTCGTGATTCACACTGATCACGAATCACTGAAGCACTTGAAAAGGCAGCAGAATTTGAATTCGAGACATGCCAGATGGGTTGAATTCATTGAATCTTTCCCATATGTGATTAAGTACAAGAAAGGTAAGGAGAACGTGGTTGCTGACGCACTTTCTCGCATGTATACCTTATTTTCTGTGATGCATGCCCAGTGCTTAGGGTTAGAGAATTTGAAGAGTTTTTATGCATCTGATCCTTACTTTGGTGATATTTTCGAGAATTGTCAGTCTAGGTCTAGATCTGTTGATTCATTTTATGTGACTGATGGTTTTCTGTTTAAAGATGCGAAGTTGCACTACTACAAAAATGCTCATAGACAAGGGTTTAGAACCGTTGTTGTAGGCATAAATTGACCGTGGTCGTAGCTCGTGTTGTGGTAGGTTGCTCAAAAACACGCTCATAGACAACGGTTATTAACCGTTGTTGTATATAATTACCACAACGGTTAATAACCGTTGTTTTAGACTCTTTTTGGGTGTTGTCGTAGACAGTGTTGTCATAGGGTCTTGAAAAATAACAACGGTTTTTAACCGTTGTCGTAGATAAATATAGCAACACTCTTCACAACACATTTTTTCCGTTGTCGTATGTATATAAATAGTTGTCTATTTATATTTATTAATTTAAAATATTCTGCACAATTAAAGTTGAATATTCATTAATATAAATCATTCATGTTACAAAGTACAATCATTCATCACAATATTCTTTACAAGTATTAAAGTTCGATCTTGAAAATACAAAAATGGTACACAACGGCCATATGAGAAGGCTGAAGTGCTGCGCCTCGACTTTCTACCATCATTTCTCTTACATCTTCATGGTTCACAATCCATCACACTACTATGATCAGACTTCTAACCGCTGAAACCGACAACTGAAAACAATGTAAGATAAGAATGAAGAAACAAATCATTAAAAATGGACTTTATAATTGACTGACTAAAGATAAGGATGGATGTATAAAATACTCTAGATAGACTCTATCATTGAGGTGTTCAGATGAACCTATCAAAATTGCCATGTTCTTATCATATGCCACCATCATGCCCGGTTTCACAAGCATTCTGAGATAAGTTCTACTGGAAATAGCTAAAGATGATTACTGGTACTTTGCAATCCGATTTAAGTGAAAAAACCATATACGCTACCTTAATTACTAGATAAAAACTATCACCATAACTGAAAAAACCATATACGCTACCTTAATTACTGGAGATCATTGCTGCGGAAGGGATAGTCTATTAGCTCGTATTGGTATAGGATAGCCTCGAGAAGGGATCCTACGGAGCCAACTGCCATGATATAACCAATTATTTGCTGCATATAGCAGGAATGAGAGTCGGAGCATGAGTATTCTCACAAGAAAACAAACAAGCATTTTCTATATGTGGATATATACAAATACATTTGGAACCTAATTTAACAAGATAAGGTTAAGTGTACCTGAGAAAACGAAGGACCAGCAGCTGAATCAGTCACCCAATAGAACGTTCCCTCGGAGATATTCAGACTCAACGAAAAGGACAAGTACATATACAACATGGCCTCCACACGTCTGGGCATTTCAACGTCTTCCACATAGCTTTACCAGCGTTGACGAAGTTCTGGTTGATTTGTTTCAGAAACTGAAAGTTAGTGTTTATGCCAATCATTACAGTTAAGCATTAGGAAGGTACTAGTACCTGTTCGTATGCAAAGCTGGATACCCGTTGTTCCTTGAGCACTACACCAACTAAGAAGACGAGCCCAGCTGGTATTGTTAACAAGCCATATACCCCCTTCAGTTCAGAAGGTATAAAAAGGTTTAACAAACACATTTCCAGTTGCTTGTAGACTCTTAAACAAAATCGGAGAATTCTCCAAAACGATCGACAGTAACATCTGCAATTGCAACGCTGGCACTTGCTGTTGTCAATGAAAGCAATGCTAATACTATATGCAGTCCCGGGTGCAGCGACAAGAACAGCATGGAAACAATTCCCAGAGCACCTGAAAAAGGAAAATTTGATTGCATAATCAAATATATGTGAATTAATTAAAAAAATAGGCACTTGATAAATAAATGTATTAACGAACTTCATATAGAGAAAGAGAGATAATTGTAATTAATGCCTCTCAAGTTTGTGAATGAGGATTACACAGCTAAATAATGTATCAGGAGGATAAGAAAAGGACAATTTCTTCATGCTCCCATTAATCTTTGAGAAGTATTTTATTTAAAGATGCTGCATTTCTGACTGAAAATTGTGCACTAATTAATTTAAAATCCCATTCGAAACTTTGTAAGCAATGAAATAGCTATTATTGTAATCATATGTTACCATAAAAATCTGGTCATCTTCTATAATAGAGATTTGAGAGAGTTAGCCTAAACTACCTTATGCAATTCTTTTGCAAGCATTTTGAACCAATAAACAGGCCTGTAAACAATGCTTCAAATCTCGCTCTCTGGAGGCGGCTGAATCTCCCGCACCTCATCGCTGAGAGTTGGGAGACTTTCGTCTTCCCCCATCATTCACAATCTAGAAAAAGAAAATGTTTCCGGAACTGCAAAAATCTGGACTTTTTTGACAAGATTTATGAAGGGAGTTCAGAAAAGTCAACTTTGAGATGGGTTGGATCTTGATTTGACATAGAAATTATGCAAGAAACAGAAAGAAATGTGCAATTAACATCACATGTAGCAAAATAATTCCTCAAAAACGAGTTAATTTGTGTGGATTTTTGAATTTTTGCTAATTCTCCAAAATTGATTTTGCCCTAACTTAAAATAGAGAAGTCAAAGCCGACAAACCTGGAGCAGCCGGCTACTACGGACGACGGGGAACGATACCGGAGGTGGAGTGACGGAGATCGGGTGGGCGACGGCTGACGGGCGAGTGAAAGTTAGAGTGAGATACAAATAGAGAGAGATTGGGGATAAGGTTCATAATTTCATACTTAAGGCAAAACGAAAGGAATTAATATGGAGAAATCCAAATTAGAAACAAATTAGGGCTCACCTGCGGCATAAAAGACTCAGACGGTGGTGGCGGTGGACTCATGGCGGTGGTGGTGGTGTACTTAGGAAGCGGCGGTAGAAGAGAGAGAGACAAAGAATAGAGCACGCATCAGACTAAAAGGGTGGGGGGAGGAACACCTTTTTAATTTTTATTTTTGTTTTTCTATTTTTTTTCTTCAAAAAGACAACACATATAAAACCCCACGACAACGGTGAATTTAGTACTATTGTTGTAGGTTTTAACAACAACAGAATATAACAACGGTTCTTAAAAACCCTTGTCTATGAGCGCCTTTTTTCGCTGAAAGACAACGGTTTTATTTACGACAACGGTTTTTTGTTCTACGACAACAATTTTTTTGAGAAACCGTTGTCATTCCAGTGTTGTCGTTTACCATTTTTATAGTAGTGTTGTGTGTTCCTACTTGTTCCATGCGAGATTTACTTGTGTTAGAGTCTCATGCTGGTGGTCTGATGGGTCATTTTGGTGTTGCTAAGACTTTGAGTTTATTGCATGAGCATTTTTATTGGCCTCGCATGAAGAGAGATGTAGAGAGAATCTGTGCTAGATGTATTACATGTAGAAAGGCTAAATCTAGTTCTAGTCCATTTGGTTTGTACACTCCACTGCCTGCACCATCTGCACCTTGGATTGACATTTCTATGGATTTTATTCTTGGTTTGCCTAGGTCTAAGTCTGGCAAAGATTCTGTGTTTGTGGTTGTAGATAGGTTTTCCAAAATGTCTCATTTCATTGCATACAGAAAAACTGATGATGCTGTTCATGTTGCTTATCTGTTCTTTCGTGAAGTAGTTAGACTGCATGGCATGCCTAGGACTATTGTCTCTGACAGAGATACTAAGTTCTTGGGACATTTTTGGCGTGTTCTTTGGGGAAAGTTAGGTACTAAACTTTTATTTTCTACTGCATGTCGTCCTCAGACCGATGGTCAGACTGAAGTAGTTAATAGGACTTTAGGCACTTTACTTCATGCATTAGTGAAGAATAATTTGAAGTCATGGGAAGAGTGTTTACCTTTTGCTGAGTTTGCTTATAACCGTGTTGTGCATTCTTCCACTAACATGTCTCCATTTGAGGTTGTGTATGGTTTTAATCCCCTTACTCCTACAGACCTTATTCCTTTGCCTATTGATCCTCTTTCAAGTTTGCAAGGTTCTCGTAGAGCTGAACAGGTTCAAGAGATGCACAAGAAGATCAAGGACAGGATCAAGCTTCAAGGTCAGAAAAACGCAACCAAGGCTAATGCACATCGCAAGCAAGTGATATTCAAACCAGGCGATAGGGTTTGGATCCACTTCAGTCCAGGGCGCTTCCCTAACTTGAGGAAGTCTAAGTTGATGTCTCGAGGAGATGGACCATTTACTGTCGTTGCCCGAGTCAATGACAATGCCTACCGCATTGATCTTCCAGGTGAGTATAAGTGTTCTAATACTTTTAATGTCTCTGACTTATCTCCTTTTACTGTAGATGATTTCGATGCTGAGGAGGAGCCGAATTCGAGGACGAATTCTTTTCAGCAGGGATGGAATGATGAGTCGGAGTCCAGCACTGATAAGTCAAACCCGGAGTTGCAACTGAGAGGTCCAGTTACAAGATTGAGAGCCAAGAAACTGCAAGGCTATTTTCAGTGCATTGTCCAGAAGAAATTGGAAGATGAAGATATCGGGAGTAAGCAGTCCAAGTTGGTGAACTTGACCAGTACCCAGGATTGATGTTTCAAAAATTGGGCTCTTGTTTGTGTAATTATTTTATGTTTTATTTTATTTGGGCTCAGACTTTGTGGTATGTAATTTAATTCATTAGTAAAGCCCAATAGTTAGTATTTCTTTTAATTTAATTTCGTAGCCCAATTGTTAGACCTAGTTCGAATTGGTCAAGGGATTAGCCCTAGTATTTAAGTCTTTGGAGAACACTATTTTCAGCAGACAATTTTGAATCAAAAAATCGAGTTGATCGTTTTGTCTCATATCGTGCTTTAGGTTCACGTTTTTCTCTTGTGTTCTTGGTAGAGTTCTTGAGTTGGCATCTTTAGAACTTGAAAACAACTGTCTCGTTTGTGATATCCAGTCGTATCCGGGTTGGACAAGCCACGAAGATTGCTTCATAGATGCGTTTCGGATTCAAGTCGATACGGGGTTCGTTTCGGGTAAGTTCTTCATCCTTCATCTCGTCCTCTCCGTTTCCAGCCATCTCGTCCTCCTTCCACCCATCTTATACAGTACAATCCACCTCTTTATCCACCCCAACCTCACGCTCAGATCAGATCTCCGCACCAGCAGTTCCGTCGTCCCAAGATTTGGCCTAATCGACCAAACAGTCAGTCCGTAGCTAAATCTCAAACCCCTCGTGCAAATTGGCTGAATTTTTGATATGTTGTTACTGACTTCAATTTATAATTTGTGTTAAACTTTGAGCTTAATCGGAATTGTTTTGCTATAGTTTCTAATCGAGTTTCAGTCTAGGGTTTTTTTAATCGTTGTTTGGTTTTGTTTCGTGTCTTATTCTATTTCTTGTTTAATTTTCAGTTTAGATCAGTTTGTTAGGTGTTTAATCTCTTTTAATTCAGTTTGTATTTTGGATTGAATCAACCTTTTCGTTGACGTTGTTCGAGTCTTTGCTTCCGCGTAATTATTGGCCGTATCAGTTTGCTTATTTGAAAACCATGAAATCAACTTACTTCCTAAGAACTGACAAGTTCCTGAAGTTGATTTTCTGTCCAACCGATCTCCAGCGAAGTCTGAGTCTGAATATCCAGTCAGCTGTAGATTGTCTTCAGCTGGGTACCACAGCCCAACATTCTGAGTTCCTTTGAGATATTTGAGAATGTTCTTGGCTGCTTGCATATGTGCTTCCTTTGGATCAACTTGAAATCTGGCTCATACTCCGACTGCGAATGAGATGTCTGGACAACTTGCTGTTAGATACAGCAGGGAACCGATTATCCCTCTGTATTTGCTGGAATCAACTGACTTCCCTTCAGTTCCTGGTTCAATTTTCCAGTTGGTGTTCATCGGAATCTTTACAGTTCTGCTGGATTGAACTCCATACTTGGCGATCAAGTCTTTCACGTATTTGGATTGATTTATGAAAATCCCTTCTGCTGATTGCTTGACTTGAAGTCCTAGGAAGAAACTCATTTCTCCCATCATGGACATTTGGAACTGCTCTGACATCATCTCTCCAAATCTTTGGCATAAGATGTTTGATCTTGATCCAAAGATGATGTCGTCTACATAAATTTGAACAACCAGGATGTCTTCTCCTAACTTGATGGTGAAGAGGGTTCTGTCTACTGAGCCCTTCTTGAATCCTTTGGATACAAGGAAATTTGACAGAGTGTCATACCAAGCTCGAGGTGCTTGCTTCAATCCATAAAGCGCCTTCTTTAGCTTGTAGACTTTATTTCCTTCTACTTCAAATCCTGGAGGTTGTTCAACGTAGACATCTTCTTTGATTTCACCAATTAAGAATGCACACTTCACATCCATTTGATAGACCTTGAATTTGTGATGTGCTGCATAGGCGAGAAAGAGTCTGATTGCTTCCAATCGCGCTACTGGAGCAAATGATTCTTCGAAGTCAATTCCTTCCTGCTGAGTGTAGCCCTTGGCAACCAGTCGAGCTTTGTTTCTGATGATGACTCCCAAGGTATCCAATTTGTTCTTGAATATCCATTTGAGTCCGATGACTTTGACTTCTTCAGGTCTGTCGACCAATTCTCAGACACAATTTCTGAAGAATTCGTTCAGCTCTTCTTGCATGGTGTTAGTCCAAGGCACGCACTTCAAAGCTTCGAGAATTGATTGAGGCTCTGGCACTTGAGCTACGTAACACGCCATTAGAGCTGTATCTTCATCATAGACCGTCAGTTCTAGCTCTACTGAGAGTTGAGCTGTGTCAGCTGCTTCCTGATGATCCGATGAAGCTTGAGCAGCTGAGCTTCTGGTTTTGACTTGGTCAGATTGTTCTCCAATGATTGCTGATGATGGATGATCTTCAATCCATCTTCTCCTTTTACGAATTTCTTCTTCCAATTGATTGATGCTTGAAGTGGCTAAATTTCGTCTGTCTTGGAGTTGCTCAGGAGTTAAGTCTTGAGAGATTGATTCTCCTTGATTTGGATTTTAAGGTGACTTCTGTAGAGGCTCTGCTGGAGATGGAGCTGGGGATTCAGCTGTGTCTGGATTTCCAGCTGATGGCGTTCTCCCTTGATTTGGCGTTGAAAGTTCTTCTCGATTTCCAGCTGGTGGAGCTTTCCGGTTGATTTGAAGTTCCTCCTCTGGCTCATCATCCCAAATTAGTGGTTCGGCCAGATTCCTGATTCGATTTTCTTGAGCTCTTGTCTGAATCTGTCTTGAAGATTCTCCTTCGTTTCTTCGTTTGATAGAGTCTCTATATTCGAAAGATGTTTCGTCAAAGGTGACATGTGGAGTTACTTCGACTGTTTGAATTCTTCTGTTGAAGACTCTGTATGCTTTACTCACAGCAGAATAACTAAGGAATACTCCTCGGTCAGTCTTCTCGTCGAACGTCTTGAGTTGTGTCTTTCCATGGTTTAGGATATGACATTGAGATCCGAATACCTTGAAATATCCAATGTATGGTATTCTGTTGTTCCATAGCTCATACGGTGTCTTTCCTTGCCTTGATGCGAGTAGGGAGCGATTCTGAGTGAAGCATGCTGTGTTGATTGCTTCAGCCCAGAACTTCTTTGGAATGGCAGAGCTGGCTAGCATTGAGGTAGTTGCTTCTTTGAGTGTTCTGTTCCTTCTCTCTGCTACACCATTCTGCTGAGGTGTGCGTGCTGCAGATGTTTGATGTTGAACTCCGTTCTTCTTGCAGTAATCATAAATAGTTTCATTCAGAAACTCCGTTCCTCGATCTGATCTTATTGACATTATCTTGCACTCCTTCTGTGTTGATAATCTTTCCAGCAGGATAGGCAGCTTAGTCCTGGTTTCGCTCTTCTAGTACATGAATGATACCCATGTGAATCTTGAGAAATCATCCACTACGACCAGAGTATATTTTCTGCCATTGAAGCTTGCTAGAGTAACTGGACCAAAAAGATCCATGTGAAGGAGTTGAAGTACTCGATCAGTTGACTGAACTGGCTTGAGAGAGAATGAAATTCTTGTCTGCTTTCCTTGTTGACACGCGCTGCACATATGACTTTTGTCATATACTTGATCTGGAATTCCATTAGCGAGCTGGTTCATACCAGTTTGTTGATTGTCTTGAAGTTGAGATAATTCAGCCGTCTGTGCCACGACAGTGACTTGATCTTGCTTTTCGATACAAGACAAGTCTCCGGAGGGCTGCTGTTCCAGTCAGCAAAATACATATTTCCTTCTCTTTTCCCTCTTAGGAGTATCTGCTTGGTTTCCCTATTTTTCACTGTGTATCCCTGTGCATCAAACTTGACAGAAAAACCGTTGTCGCAGAATTGGCTAATGGAAAGCAAGTTGTGTTGCAATCCTTGTACATAAGAAACATTTGGGATTATAACATTTTTAGTTTTAAATGTACCATAACCTTTGGTTAGGCCGTTTGAGTTGTCACCAAATGTTACTTGTGGGCCTGGTCGCTCAATATACTCCTGGAGTAGATGCTTTAAGTGCGTCATGTGCTTGGAACATCCACTATCCAAGTACCATAGCATTCTCATCGACTCCTCAGTGATGCGTCGATTCCTTGCAACCTAGAAAAAGATCAAAATTTAGGTACCCAGTTTTAATTGGGTCCTTGAGGGTTAGACAGAGATCATTTGACGACCCAGATCTGCTTGATGACTCGAATTGGGTCATATGATCTGATAATTCTTCCAGCTGAGTCGATATACACATTCTTTGTGTTCTTCGGTTGTTGCTGGCAGGGTCTTGATCTCAGTGTCTTCTTGTCTTGATGTCTTGATTTCTTTTGGTTTCCAGCTGTGTGCCTAGCTGAGACGTTCCTTTGTCTCTGCTATCTCATGTGATGATGTGGCTGGAAATGATTATCAAGCTGGTACTCATATGAGTGATATCCAGCTGGGTATCTCTGATATCTCGGTTGATATCGTTCAATGTGCTGTTGCTGTTGCTGATATCTGTAAAATCCAGCCTGTTGTCTTTGTTGAGGTTGAGCACGTTGCTGTTTGAGTTGGGCTTGAGGTTGTCGCACAGCTGGCCTTCTTGATGCCTGCTGTGTCCTTGACGGAGCTTGAGAATGTTTCACAGCTGGTCTTCCTGACGCCTGCTGTGTCCTCAATGGTTGATGCTGAGTTGCTGGGGTTGGATGTTCTTTTGCCCGTACAAACATTACCTTTGTTCTACTTGTGGAGGCAATGTTTGAGGCGTCCTTTGGTTCATTGTATCCCAGTCCCGCTTTAAGTGCTACTGGACGTTGAGCACTAATGATCTCGTCCATTGTTGAAGTGGCTTTGATGAGAGCTACTATCTTCTTAGATAGTATCTCTTCGGTGCTCTTCAGCTCAATGATCTCAGCTAACTTCTTTTCCGATTCAGCTGTGACCTTTTCCAAATCTTCCATCAGCTGTTTCTTCTCATAGTAGAATTCCTTCATCAGCTGATCTTGTTTCACTATTTTGTCTTTTAGTGAAACAACTTCCTGTTGGAGCTGTGTTGTATCAGCTGTTTCTGATACCTTTGTCTTTTCCAGTTCCGTTTTCAGCTCGGCATTCTCACACATAATGACGTCAAGAATCTCTTGAAGTTTCTTGGAATCGTTCATTACTTTCTCTACTAGACTCCAATCAGGTAGCCCTGATTCTGAAACCTGTGTAGAGTGTTCGTGTGATGGTGAGAGGTTAGATAGATTTTTAGTTCGAGACATTACGTCATCTTCATCGGTGCCGTCGGTTTGTCCCATGAAGTATGTATCCCAATCAGGTTCATCATGGGCCATCAGTGCTTCTTCTTCCGAGTCTGAAAATAGCATGTTGTCATCCATTTTGTTGCACTCTGATTCCTCATCGGCGATGTAAGCTCTCCTTCTGTCAGCTGCCTTAGCTTTCAGTTGGTCTTTGTCTTTCTTGGACAGCTTTGGACAATCTAGCCGGTAGTGTCCTGGTTCCTTGCAGTTGAAGCAACCTTCTTCTGTTCGTTTGTCAGCTGACTTCTCATCAGCTGCTGCGTACTTGTCTCTGTAAGTTCTTGCGAACTTCTTGTCTTTGCCCTTGCTGGTGTTGAATCTGTTGTAGTTTTTGACCAGTATAGCTATTTCTTCAAGTAGCTCTTCCTTGCTCACGTCCTTCTTATCCTTCTTCGATGACTCAGCTGACTGTATGTATGCGGATTTTTCAGAGTTGGCTCTGAACGCAATCTCCTTTGTTGCAGGTGTCAGCTCTCCATCATTCTGATTGCTTGAAGATTCTTTCATGGTAATCTTCCACTTGTATTCGTTGGCTTTGAGCAGTGAGTATAATCTTTCTGTTGAAAGATCACCTAAGTCACTTCGACTTTGGTATACCACCTTATAGGTGTTCCATTCAGCTGTGAGCACTAAAAGAACTTTTAGATTCTTTTCTCACTGGGTGTATTTCCCAGTTCTGATGGTTTATATTTCCACCACTATATTGGAGAATCTGAGTTCCATCCTTTCGATGGACTCGTTGATCAGCTGCTTGAAGTTATCAAACTTCTGGCATGCAATCGTGAATTTATTTTCCTTAATCTCCTCCGACCCTTCGCATAGCTTTGCTATGGTTTCCCACATCTCCTTTGTTGTTTCGCAGTTGATGATTTTGCGGAGGTAGGCGTTGGAGACCGTTGAGGATATGGTGTTCCTCGCGAAGCTGTCTAGTCCAGCCTGCTTCCTTTCTTCTGAGGTGTGCTCACCCTTTGGCTTGGAAATGAGCTGATATCTTGGTTGTTCGCCATCTTAAGTTGGGACAAGCTCGTTCCCTGGTTTGTAGATGATAATAGGTCCGTCTGTTATGACGTCCCACATCATATCGTGATGCGCACAGAGAAAGCTCTTCAGTCTGAACTTCCATATTGCATAATCGTCTACCGAGAAGGTGGGAAGATTCCTGTTAAGATAAGAATCCATAGAAATATGCATTATGTAATATTATGAGTTTTTCACAAAGAGGATCTGTTCAGATACCAATTGATGGTCTCTGAGCTAGGTATTTGGTGTAGAGGGGGGGTGAATACACCAAATAGATTTCTGAAAACTTTTTCAAGTTAAATAACAGAGTTGGTGAGCTCAGTTATTGATCCAGCTGAGGAGGGTCAGCTGGGTAAATAACTCAGCTGGCGGTGCGGAATGTGGTGGTTTCAAAACTTAGCTCGGTTACTTAGAAAAACTCAGCATGAAAAGATTAACTTTGTGTTTTCAGCTTAGTCAAGTTGTGCAACTTTCTGAGAGACACAGCTGTCTTTGGAGAGCAGCTGCGTATGCAGTTTTGATGAAATATGCAATGTAATGAAAGAGTTAGTACAAAACTATATTTAAAAAGGAAAGTAAAGAGCACACGAGTTTTTACGTGGTTCGGAGTAACACCTCCTACGTCCACGACCAGGTTCACTGGTAAATCACTACCATTTGGTTTCCAAGTACCAAGCAACTTCACAACTCTAACCCGAGCTGTGTTCCAACAGTTTGCGGGCACTGTCAAGCCTAACCTTTCAGTTTATGGGTACTGAAAAAACCTTACACACTTGAATTTCCCGCTTCAAACAAGCGTAACCTTGACCTAACCTTTCTGGGTAAAGAGGGGTTTGGTTTGGGGTTCCAACTGTGAATGAGTTCTTACAATTAAGAACATTAGAGTATGATGAAGTCGTTCGAAATCCAGGCTTAAGATATACAAAGATTTTGGCCTAGGGATCAGACGAAAAACTAAGCAGTTTCTGAACTAGAAACACTTTAAGATAAAGTGTTCTTTGAACTATGTAGAACTGCTTGAGAGAGCTTTTGAAAGATTGATGATTTCAGAGAATGAAAGCTTGTAGAGAGTTTTTCGTATGTGATCCTGAGGTTGAAGACGGGTTTATATAGGTAGAGATTCAAGACTAGCTGTTGGAGGAGCCGTTTGAATCTTACCTACTCTTCTTAAATTCGAGATCTACCATTGGGCGAATCTGCACCTGTCTTCATTCGTGTCACATCCTAGGTCCTGAAGTCTAGGATGCTGATTCGGCAATCCCTCATTGGTCGAGGCATGTTGACTTCCTCTGACGCCGGGATCTTCTGCCTTTGGAGCTGGCTTTTGAATTCAGAGCTGGATTGGGCAAACTGACTTGAAGTGATGTCTTCAGAGTTAGTTCCCTTTGTTCTGTACAGCTGGACCGGCTGTGTTTTGAACTCAGCTCGAATTCTCTTCAGCTTGATCATGCTCTGCTGGAGGACTCAGCTGAAGGTTGATGCCTGCTGTCTTACGCTAGCTGACTCCTGCTGTAGACACAGCTGGGTCGATTGACACAGCTGGATCGACTGCTGTCTTCCGCTTCCTTAACCTGTAAACCTAGAAAATTCCTTAACCTGTAAACCTAGAAAATCTAAAGTTCAAACAGGCGAGCTGGAAAACACTACTTAGGTTGAAGCGATCATCTATTCGGTTGGAGAATCAGTTGGGTTATGGTATCAAATCAAAACCTTATAATTTTCCCAACAGATGAACATCATCGATTGATTGGCCTTGCCAGTCGACTTGCCTTTCTACAGCTGAGATTCGCAGAAGAGCTTCTTCGTCTTTCTTGGCGATCTCATCCATCATTGCGGCTGAAAGCACTTGGGTTGAATATAATTATCTCCCGGATTCTGAAGTACTGGGTTTTGATGCCTCGATCTCGACCAGAGTGCGAGTGTCATTGGCAATTGGAGTTTGTGGCTCAGCTGTTGCATTAGCGGGCTCTTCATCAATAGTCATTGCCTCAGCTATGATTGCAGGCACAGCATCCTTGGCAGATTCAACTGGAGCAATCCAGCTGAGTGCTTGGAGGTATGAGTTGGCTTTTGAGATGACATCTTCTGAGGGTGGCACAACATCATTCCTTGATTTTTGAATCAGATTTTGGATTAGTTCGTCTTGATGCATGAATGCATCTTGGAGACTTCCAAATTCAAAAACCTCTTGCAGTTGAACTTCTTCAGACTTTAGATGGTCGAATGAGTATGTCTGAATTAGTTCTTCAATTACGTACCAAGTGCTCATTTTGGTAGCAATGTACAACTTAAAGTCGCTGATGGTGACTAATGCGGCTGGGAGTGATGCTAGCTCCGGATATTGTTGCAGTGCGCTTGAGACTCCTTCCAGCATAAGGTCATCAAACCTTGAGATGAAGACGTCACGTGCAACTTTTAAGGGAGTTAAGTATTCCACTTCCTCAGATGAAGTGGGGGTATGGGGTTCAGCTCTGTTTCATCATCCAGCTGCAAAAGAGCGTCAGCTGGACAGGGCTTTTTATGTGAGATTGGTGCAGGGGTTTGAGCTCCAACTTCTTCATCTTTATTATGAAGTTGGGGTCCCCGTTGAGCTGAAGGAAATGGAAGAGAATGGGGTTGAAGTATTCCATCTGATCTGGGGTTTAAGCTTAGTTGATCAGCTGGAATAGGAAGATGAAGTGGTGGTGATGGTGATGTCCACGCAAGCACATGAACTTCTTCTCCACCATAAGAAACCACAGCTTGTGGCCCTTCTGCTCCTCGGAGAATCATTACAAATTTTCTCTCAATATCAGCTGACTTCTCAGCTGACTGGTTGGGCATCTTGAATTTGAGTCTTCTTTTTGAAGACGGTGCTTCAGCTTGTTTTGTCTCCTCTTGTTGTTTCCTCTTCCCTGCTTGGAAAGAAATAGATGCCTGCAGCTTTGTCTCCTGCATATTCCTCTTTTCTTCAGGTGCTGCTTTCTTCAGCAAGTCAATCAGCTGACTTGGATTCTCAAAGAGTATCCTTGAGATTGGAAACTCTTCCGGATTATGCCACCTGGTGTTGCGCGATCTGGCAATCATTTCTATGATGCAAGTGACTTTGGAGCACAAGTACATTGTCTCCTTGCAGCAGTACCGGGTACATTCTTTATCCTTGTACCGGATTTTCTTTGATTCATTCTCCAACTTGTCCAAAAAGTAGGAGAACCAGTCCATAGGGTCACTTCTGAGGATGGCTATCATCGGCTTGAACTTGGGTATGCTGATCTCTCCTTCAGATCCAGCCATACTGAGAATGCACTTCTGAGTGATGTCCAGAAGTAGTCGGTACTTGGGACGAAGCGGGAGCTTTGACATGCTTGCTCTGAATGGCTTCGGCTTTATCAACATCTTGTCCAGTTCTGACTAGACTTCCTCTCTGGTATATCTCTCAGGGGAGAGATTCCCGAACGTCTTCAGGTTGAACTCCTTTGCCAGAATCCTATTGACGTTGATCTCCACATCCCAGGGAGTTCTGTGTCCCGTTTTCTCCTTTATCTTGAGAGAAACATTGGTGCGGAGACGGTCTTTTTCCTTTGACATTTCCAGAAAGAATTCTGCTACTTCCTGACGAAGAATGTTCTTGGGTCTTGCAGTCACCCACTGCGTTAGACCGGCCCTGTCGATGAGTTTCATTATCTCTTGAAACTCCGACTTCTTTGTAATTTCTGAGAGTTAAGCAACTCTCAAAATGAAACTTTGACAGTAAGACTTCATGCTGATC
Organism: Agastache rugosa; assembly: GCA_031470985.1. Classification (NCBI taxonomy): domain Eukaryota; kingdom Viridiplantae; phylum Streptophyta; class Magnoliopsida; order Lamiales; family Lamiaceae; genus Agastache; species Agastache rugosa. The sequence continues at coordinate 8,277,265 of CM062604.1, read as the reverse complement.
GGCTCCTGGAATCGGCTTCTTTGATGCCATGATCTTCTTCTGTAAAAACTTGTTAGTAGAACGAGTAATATGTAGAAGAAGAAAAGAATATGCCGATATAAACAACTTTTTAGAGATAAGAATGGTGAGGATTTGCGTATCTCTGATATAAATATCAACTGCCTTGTTGGATGAACGGTCAAGATTGTGGCAGTTTGATATGAGGATCTATGGCTGAGAGTGATTCACGCATCATGTCATATTATCGGTCGTACAGTACGTATGATTAAGGCGCGCGTGTGGTAGATGAAACGTTTTGACTTCTACCTCAGAACTCTCATGCTTCAGAACTTTGTAGACTTTTAATTAAATTCGATTTGATACAATGTGATACGATGTGATTGAAACCTTTATTTATTATCTTTTCTGAGATATGCAGAATAAAGAAATATATATATCTTAAAGAATAGGGTTTCGATATCGCAAACCTCTCAGCTGATCATAGTAGTCAGCTGATACCTCGGTTGTGAGTTGATATGCTGAATGAGTTCTTTTTCAGCTGGGTTTAGCGTTGAGTTCCCCCTCAGTTGAGTAATCTTTCAACTTTGATATCCAGTTGAGCTTGGTTCCTCCTCAGCTGGTTTTTCCTTGAAACTGAGTTTGAAATCCAGCTGGGTCTGCATCCTTTCAGCTGGATATATCTTCTTCATCTGGGTTGAGAAATCCGAGTAATCCACATAACATTTTGAATCTTCCTTCCACCAGCGGCTTTGTAAGTATATCAGCACGCTGTATGTTTGTGTGAATTTTCTCAACAATGAGATCCTTCTTTTCCACATGATCTCTGATAAAGTGATGATGCACGTCCACGTGTTTGCACCTTGTGTGATGAACTGGATTTTCTGAAATTGCAATAGCACTTGAGCTATTACAGAAAATTGGAACTTGTCCAGTCTTCACTTTGTAGTCATCCAGCTGATGTTTCAGCCAGAGAATTTGAGAGCAGCAACTTCCAGCTGCCATATATTCTGCTTCTGTTGTAGAAGTTGCGACGTAAGTTTGTTTCTTTGAAAACCATGATATCAACTTGCTTTCTAGGAACTGGCATGTTCCTGATGTTGACTTTCTGTCCAATCGATCTCCAGCAAAATCTGAGTTTGAGTATCAAGTTAGCTGTAGATTATCTTCAGCTGGGAACCACAGCCCAATATTTTGAGTTCCTTTGAGATATTTGAGAATGTTCTTGGCTGCTTGCATGTGTGCCTCCTTAGGATTAACTTGAAATCTGGCACATACTCCGACTATAAATAATATGTCTGGCGACCTATTATCCCTCTGTATTATCAGGGAACCTATTATCCCTCTGTATTTGCTGGAATCTACTGATTTTCCTTCAGTTCCTAGTTCAATCTTCCAGTTGGTGTTCATCGAAATCTTTACTGTTCTGCTGGATTGAACTCCGTATTTTGCGATCAAGTCTTTCACGTACTTGGATTGGTTTATGAAGATTTCTTCTGGTGATTGCTTTACTTGAAGTCCTAGAAAGAAACTCATTTCTCCCATCATAGACATTTGGAACTGTCTTGACATCATTTCTCCAAATCGTTGGCATAAGAATGTTGATCTTGATCCGAAGATGATGTCGTCCACATAGATTTGAATAACTAGAATGTCTTCTCCCAACTTGATGGTGAAGAGAGTTCTGTCTACTGAGCCCTTCTTGAATCCTTTGGATACAAGGAAATTTGATAGAGTATCATACCAAGCTCGAGGTGCTTGCTTCAATCCATATAGCGTCTTCTTTAACTTGTAGACTTTGTTTCATTCCACTTCAAATCCTGGTGGTTGTTCAACGTAGACATCTTCTTTGAGTTCTCCATTTAGAAATGCACACGTTATCCATTTGGTAGACTTTAAATTTGTGATGTGCTGGGGTGTGCGTGCAGCTGAGGTTTGATGTTGAACTCCATTCTTTTCGCAGTATTCATAGATTGTTTCATTTAGAAACTCCGTTCCTCGATCTGATCTGATTGATATTATTTTGCACCCCTTCTGAGTAGTGAGCCTTTCCAGCAGGATTGGCAGCTTGGTTCTGGTTTTGCTTTTTCTGGTACATGAATGACTCCTATGTGAATCTTGAGAAGTCATCTACTACAACCAGAGTATATTTTCTGCCGTTGAAACTTGCTGGAGTCATTGGACCAAAGAGATCCATGTGTAGGAGTTGAAGAACGCGATCTGTTGATGGCATTGGCTTAAGAGAGAACGAAATCCTGGTTTGTTTTCCTTGTTGACAAGCTCTACACATATGACTTTTGTCATATACTTGATCTGGAATTCCGTTAGCGAGCTGGTTTCTGGCCAGTTTGTTGATTGTCTTGAAATTGAGGTGATTCAGCTGTCTGTACCACAGCCAGCTGACTTCATTGCTGCTTTTATATACAAGACAAGTCTCTGGAGGGCTGTTGTTTCAGTCAGCAAAATACATATTTCCTTCTCTTTTTCCTCTTAGTAGTATCTGTTTGGTTTCCCTATGCTTCACTGTGCATCCCTGTGCATCAAACTTGACAGAAAAACCGTTGTCGTAGAATTGGCTAATGGAAAGCAAATTATGTTGCAGTCCGTGTACATATGAAACAGATATTTTAACATTGTTAGTTTCAAATGTACTGTAACCTTTGGTTAGACCTTTGGAGTTATCACCAAATGTTACTTGAGGGCCTGGACGCTCGATGTACTCCCTGAGCAGATGCTTTAGGTGATTCATGTGCTTGGAACATCCACTGTCCATGTACCATAGTGTTCTCATCGACTCCTCAATTATGCATCTTTCCCTTGCGACCTGTAACATAAATCAAAATTTAGGTCCCCAGTTTTAATTGGGTCCTTGTGGGTTAGTTAGAGATCCTTTCACGACCCAGATCTGCGTGATGACTCGTATTGGGTCATTTGATCTGATGATTCTTCCAGCTGTGTCTATATACATATTCTTAGTGTTCTTTGGTGGTTACTGCTGGTGGGGTCTTGGTCTCTGTGCTCTCCCAGTTTGATTTCTCTGCTGATATCCAAATTTTTTTCGGTTTCCAAGTGAATGTACAGCTGAGACATTCCTTTGTCTCTATCTTTGCTGTGTAGCTTGGTATCTCGGCTGGAATTGATAATCCATCTGGTGATCATATGACTGATATCCAGCTGGGTATCTTCTCTGATATCTTGGTTGATATCTTGCCACTCGCTGCTGATATTGCTGATGACTGAATTGTCTAGCTTTATTCCTTCGTTGTGGCTGAGCACGATGCTGTCTGATTTTCGCTTGTGGTTGCCTCACAGCTTGCTTTTTCGAAGTCTGTTGTGTTCTTGATATTTGTTGCTGAGCAGCTAGAGTTGGGTTCTCTTTTGCCTTCACAAACATTACTTTTGTTCCACTTGTGGAAGTAATATTTGTGACATCATTTGATCCAGTGTAACCCAATCTTGTCTTGAGTGCTGCTGGACGCTGAACTCTTATGATTTTGTCCATTGTTGTGGTAGGTTTGATGAGTGTAACCATCTTCGTAGTTAGCGCTTCTTCGGACTTTTTCAGCTCCGTGATCTCAGCTGACTTTCTTTCTAATTCAGCTGTGGTCTTTTCCAAATCTTCCAACCATTGTTTTCTTTCGTAGTAGAATTCCTCCATCAGCTGATCCTGTTTCACTATCTTGTCCTTAAGTGAAACAACCTCCTCTCTGAGCTGTGTAGCATCAGCTGCTTCTGATGCTCTTTTCTTTTCTAGCTCCACTTTTAGATCGGCATTCTCACACATGGCAATATCAAGGATCTCTTATAGCTCCTTGAAGTCATTCATAACTTTCTCTACTAGACTCCAGTCAGGCAGTCTTGATTCTGAAACCTGTGTAGAGTGTTCGTGTGATGGTGATGGGTTAGATAAATTTTAAGTTCTAGAAGTTACCTCATCCTCGTCGAGCCCGTCAGTCTGTCCCATGAAACAGGTATCTCATTCTAGTTCATCATGGCCCATGAGTACTTCTTCCTCTGAATCTGAGAAATGCATGTTGTCATCCATTTTGTTGCACTCACACTCCTCGTCAGCTATGTAGGCTCTTCTTCTGTCTGTTGCCTTAGCTTTCAGAAGTCTTTTTTGTTTCTTGGACAGCTTGGGACAATCCTGCTTGTAGTGTCCCGGCTCTTTGCAGTTGAAGTAGCCTTCGTCTGTCCGCTTTAAGGTGTCCTTCTTGACTTTCTTCTTCTTAGAGGAGCTGACTGCATGTGTGTAGATTTTTCAGAGTTAGCTCTGAAAGCAATCTCCTTTGGTGTAGGTGTCAGCTCTCTATCGTTTTGCTTGCTTGAAGATTCTTCCATGGTGATCTTCAAGTTGTATTCGTTAGCCTTGAGCAGGGAAAATAATCTTTCTATTGATAGATCACCCAAGTCACTTCGACTTTGATGAACTACCTTGTACGTATTCCATTCAGTTGTGAGTGCTGAAAGGACCTTCAAGTTCTTTTCTCGCTGGGTATATTTCCCAGTTCTGATTGTTTCAATTTCAACTATGATGCTTGAAAATCTGAGCTCTATCCCTTCGATAGACTCGTTGGCAATCTGCTTGAAGTTATCAAACTTCTGGCAAGCGATTGTGAACTTATTTTCTTTAATCTCCTCTGACCCTTCGCACAGCTTAGCTAGGGTTTCCCACATCTCCTTTTGATGAGGTAGGCATTTGAGACGGTTGATGAGATGGTATTTCTCGCAAAGCTGTTGAGACCAGCTTACTTCCTCTCTTCTGAAGAACAGAAAAAGAATATAATGTTTAACGTGGTTCGGAGAAACTCCTCCTACGTCCATGACCAGATAAACTGGTAATTCACTACCACTTGGTTTACGAGTACCAAGCAACTTAGCAGCTCGAACCTAAGTTGTGTTCTAACAGTTTACGGACACTATAGAAGCCTGAACCTTTCAGTTTCTAGGTACTGAAGAAACCTTACAAATACTTGAATTTCGCGCTTCAAGCTGGCGTAACCTTAACCTAACCTTTCTGGGTAAAGAAGGGGTTTGGTTTTTGGGGTTCCAACTATGAACGAGTTCTTACAATGAAGAACTTTGAGTTTAAGTTAACTCGTTTGAAATCTAGGCTTTGGATAGATAATGAGTTCTGCCTAGGGATCAGTGTTTCAACTCAAAACATCTTCGAATTGACTCGCAATTGAACGAGGTCAATGTAGGGCGACAAGCTGACCCAAGTCGTATTCTCAAGGAAGGCTCAACAGGGCTAATGCCACTCGTATTATTTACGCAGAACAGAAAATAATCCTAAACATTCTAAACCAAGAATTCAGAGAACAAGAACTAAACTAATCAACGAAATAATAAAATAAACAAATAAATAACAAAAAGAAAAAGAAGAAAGAAAGTGTTAGGGATTAAATTATTCTCATCGATTTCTCACCAAGCTTATTACAGATTAATTCTATTAATTTATCACACATAATCAACTTCAACATAGGGTTAGCATCAATAGCTTTCGCGTCAATCCGTTAAACCCTAAAGACTAAATCACACGATCAAAATTAATAATTAGACATGCGTTTCCGGTCAATCTAATGTTGAGAGAACCATAATCGAGCAGTAGAATCATCCATCGATCTCATCCACTACTTATAAATATTGAATAGCGATCTATTATTCAATATCAAGAAAATCAATTTAATCAACGGGGAATTAATCATAGAACAAGCACGGATTGAAACAATTCGAATATCTAAACCCTAAACAAGAAATTAGCTAAGCATAGAATAAATCATCAAATAAAAATCACAAGAATTAATCGATTAATATCGCAAGAAATAAACGGTGAAGAAATTCTTACAACCAACCGGATGCAATCCTCGGATGATTATCCTCCTTACTCTCGCTAGCCAAAGGAAAAGAAAAGAAAATGAAACTAAATCGTCTGTTGTTGTCGTGCGTGAGAATGCGAGTGTTCTAGTGAAAACCCTAGCAGAAATATATAAATGATTGTGTGAAATGAGCATTACAAGTCACCGTCCAGCGCTCGCCGGAATTCATCGCTCGCTGGACTGAAATCAGCGAAGTCATCTCTAGCGGCCGCTCACTTCCAGTGGCCGCTCACTTCCAGCCACGGCGGCGTCACTCCAGCACTCTCTCCACTCCAGCGATCGCTCACTTCCAGCGCCGGCTGCTGTCTTCTCCAGCTGCTGTTCTTCGCATGTTGCTACTGTGTTCTTCACGGGTTGCTGCTGATGTGCTGTGTTTTGTGCGTCTTCTCAGCGGCATCACTCCAATGGTGGCGACTTCCAACGGCGAATGGAACGGAGCTTCTAGTGACATAAGTTAGCGATTGTTGTTTCATCATTTACGTATTTCTTTCACTTCATTCGCCAATTTCATAATTTTTCAACAACAATCTCGAGATCCTACACAAATGACATGAAAAACCAAAAAGAATAAAACAAAGCCAAAATACGAGTAAACTAAACGGGAAACATAAATACATGCACAGAAATACGACGAACTAAACACTTAAAAATGGCACAAATAACGACTAAACAAACACTCCACACTTAAACCTTTGCTTGTCTTCAAGCAAACACAAACCAACAAAACAGAGAGAAAATTTCATGCAAGCTTATTGTTTCAACTCTAAACACCTAGACTTGACTCGCAAAAGAACGAGGTCAATGTAGGGCGTCAAGCTAACCCAAGTTGTATTCACAAGGAAGGCTAAGCAGGGCGAAAACTCCTAGTATTACTTACGCAGAAATTAAAACGATCCTAAACATTCTAAACCAATGATTTGAGAACAACGAACTAAATAAAAGAGCAATTTCGATGAAGCAAATAAATGACGAAAGAGAGTAAAAGAGATAAACACGAGGTAAAGGTATTAGGGCTTAGATTCTTCTCTTTAATTCCTCACCAAGCTCGACACAAGTTAATTCAATTAATCAATTCGTATAATCCACTTCAATAAAGGTTAACATCAATAACTCTCGTTTTAATCCGTTAAACCTTTAAGACTAAATTATACGATTAAGACTAACGATTAGAAATGCGTTTTAGGTCAATCTAATTATTGAAAGAATTATGATGGGGCAGTAAATTCATCTATCGATCTGTAGTACCCCGCTTTTTCATAACCAATCTTAGTAATTAATTAAGAGCTCGTCTAAAAGAATTAAGTTGTGAGAACTTAGAAAGAAAATAAGCTCCGACAATTTATTTTATTTTCGGATTTTATTTCCATAAATTTTTTTTTAGAGAAAGCTTATATTGGAGTTGGAGAAACTCTAATAATTTTTTATAGTTCAAGAGCTTTTTAATTAAAGCCGTTATTATTAACTGATTAACGTTTGATTAATGAATTAAATAATCAATTTAAATTAATAATTATATGCATAATGTTTAATTCATTAATGTAGTATTTCGTCTTTCTTGAGTATTAAGATTTATTAAATTAGTAAGAAAGATAAGATTTCAGTAAAAGAAAAATTTTCGTTCAGAACATTTATCCGGCAGATATATTCTACCGGAAAAATGAGTTTTAATTAAGAATGATCGTCTCGGTTAATCCGAAACGAAGAAGTTTTTACATTTATCAATAAATGATAAATGTTTAGTTATAAATTGACTGAAAGAAGAATTTAATTTGATTACGTGAAATTTTACGTAATTTATCGCTTAAAAATTTAGTTTCGGTCGATTTGAAAATGCTTCAAATCTCCGATTCTTTACGTGAAATTTTTATCTAAGGTTCGTGAAACCTTAAACTTAATTACCGTGTTGAGAAATTAGAGAATTATTAGAAGATTAATTAGTTATTAATTAATTGAATTAATAACTAATTAAATGAATTAACCAAAACTTAGCTATTAAGTTTTAATTTTATAATAAGCTATCCTATACATCTAAACCTAGGGTTATAACTAATATATGTATAGCTATTTCACTCATTTCTCTCATCTCTCACCACACGCACACACACAACAAACAACAGCAAACAGCAGCCTCTCTCTCTCCCTCTCGATCATCTCTTCTCTCTCGATACATACACACACTCGCACACACTCCATTGATGATCAATCTTTGAGCTCAAGAAGCAAGATCAATTCATCCTTAAATCTATAATCAAGGTTGGATCTATGTTCTTCCAAGTTCTTAGTTTTCTTTCCATGGTGGAAATCTTTTCTATATATATATATATATGTATATATTTTCAAAAATTAGGAAAAAGTGTGGAAGTAATTGGATGATGTTCATATCTTAGTATGATGTTTATAAAATGTTTATATCATGATTAGATGATCAATTATGAATTTAAATAATGCATGAGAAACCCTAGCTCATATATATATATATACGATCGATCATTTTTGGAAGAAATTAAGAAATGGTTGAATGATCTGAAAATGATAGTATGATGCTTATATGATGTCTAGATGATCATTGGTATGATTAAATTAAGCATGAAGAACCCTAAACCTAATTTTCTATTATTTTTCGAATTGTAGCTTAAATTTAGGAGTTTTTGATCCTTTGATCCTATGATGAAATTGATGATGGATTAATGTTTATGAAGTTGAAATAAGCCTAGAATGAATTTTTAAGTAATTATGTTATAATTGAGGTTTATAATTTAAATTAACATGATTGGAAGTGATTAGAATGAAATTTGGATTTTAAATTCTTAATTTATCAAAAGGACCGAAATATATATGTATAATAAAGCCATGTATTTGATTTTTAATGAAGAAAATAATGATAGAAATGGAATCTACGTTAAAAATTAAGTGACGTAGAATTTTTCGGAATTTTAATACAAAGTTTTGAAATTTAGAGTTCTAGAGTTTAAATTGCTGGAATTACTCGAAATTTGGATCCGGTCAAATTGGAATTACCATTTGAACTCGATCATTGGAATTACCAAATTTGAACTCGGTCATGTTGGAATTACCATTGGACCCGGTCAGTGGAATTACAATTTGAACTCGGTCAATTTGGATTTACCCAGCTGGACCCAGTCAGCTGGAATTACCCAGCTGAACCCAGTCAGCTGGATTTACTGTGACTCGGTCAATTTGGATTTGTTGGACCCGATCAATTTGGATTAACTCATTGGAGTCCGGCCCGGCTCGGTTTTCCGGCCCGGCTCAGTTTTCCAGCTAGCTCAGTTCTCCAGATAACTCAGTTTTTCCAGCTAGCTCAGTTTTCCAGATAACTCAGTTTTTCCAGCTAGCTTGATTTTCCAGACAGCTTGATTTATCCAGCTGATCTTTGCTCAACTTGTTTTCAGTTGTTTATTTCGTAAACTCAAAAGTTAAAGTGTTAGCTATTTTTCCTAATGATAAGCTTAAGTGGTTAATGATGAAATATGTGATTTTATGTTTCTAAGTGTTTCCTGAAGTTGTAATCGATTAGCTATCGATTAAAGAGTTAAGTAACGTAGAAAAAGTATTAGAAAAGTTAAGTTTTACATTGCCAAGAGAAAACTTAGAAAGCCGAGTCGAAGTAGAGAATTCGTATTATGGCAGCAGTGCATCGCTTATTTCTTTGTTTAATTCTTCTCGCTCTTATGTTAAAACCAAATTCTTAAATGAAGGCTCGAGCGGGACCGTAAATTGAGGGAAAAGCCGAGAAGCAAAAGTGTAGTTAAAGTAGCTTCAATTCAGGTGGGCTTTTCTAACTAAAGAAATGACAAATGATATACATATATATGATTATATATATATGTGATGTTTTTAAGTTGATTAACTTGCCTAATGTTTGTATGATACCATCTACTGTAGCAAGATGAATTCAGTCCTACGCAAGGTAGGATTTGTGTACACTTAGATGTAATCATGTGCCTTCATAAAGATGGGCCGATTACAAGTGTTTGAGAAGGAGGCCTCCTTCTCAACACTATCACTATGTGATTATAGATCTGGTACATACCTCATAAAGTATATGTCTGGCCAGACAAATATGATTTACAGAAAAGAAAATGTTGAGCATGCACAGGTTTGTTTTTGAGAAAAATTACTTGTGCTTATGCTCTATGGCAAGTTTAATCCCTAACTCCAAGAAGTAATTTTTTTTTTAGTATTTTTGGCATGTGCCCACTGAGTACTTTGTACTCAGCCCCTTGTATATTTTTTTTTAAATGTACAGGTTAGCTGGAATGAGGATGATGTGTGCTGGATGGATGATGTTGTTGTTAAATACTTAAAGGTTGTTTTGAAGTGTTTAGACCTAGAATATATGTCTTCATACATATATTCTCTCGTATTCCGCTGCAAGTTTATGAAGTTTGATATTGTATAATGATGTTGGATTTTAGAGTCGATGTTAAAGTCGAACTCTTTTTCTTTTTGTCAAGTTCTTTTGAAACTCAGCCACTTGATTATATATATATATGTTGTTTGTTGTTTGAGAAAGCTTTGTCGAACTTGAAACGATTTTCTTTATCGTGCTTTCTTGATCCTAAAATCAGCTTGTCGTCTTCTTGTTTCTTGTTGATAATATGTTTGAACAGGTCTATTGAATTCCGAGCTGATTAAGTTATATTCGTTGATTTTGAAACATGTATCTCATATTTATTCTAAGTTGAGAAATCATTGAGCATAAGTGTCCTTTGTTCTTATTAACTGATAGCCGGGTCGCTATCTTATCCTTTGGTTAATCATAAATTGTGTACGTCGTGGGACCCACCGGCTTTGTCATCTAAATTCTAGGCCGGGTCTGCGACAGTGGTATCGGAAGCGGGTCTGTTCGCTCGAGTTATTTCTTGAAAGTCTAGTCTAGTTTAATTCCTAGACTAGTCGAGAGCAAGGTCTGTTGCTCTAAGTTCATATTCCTTCAAGTCTAGTCTGGTTTGAATTCTAGACTAGTCGAGTTTTAACAACAACGAAATTCCAGCACCTCATCTCATCCGGCAAACCAGGTACGCATTTAAAAGTTTTCTATGTTTAAAAAGTTTAAAATTTGAAGTTCCATGTGACTGACGGACTGTTATGTGGACTTGATCAACCCACATAACTAGAAACTCAGTAATATGGTTCTTCCGCTTTTATAATGAAAATAAATAATGAGATGAAGTTAGAAAGTTTGAGATATGAGATTGTGTAGTGGAATTGAGACCTTAATGAGGTTGTAAGTTGGCGAATAATTGTGCAAGTAAGTTGGTAGTTTAACTTTGGAATGTACCATGAGTTTGGTACCATCGTTTGTAAGCGAAATTAGCTTCTCGAAGTGACGAGGCCATGAGAGAGTTTCAGCATATGCGTATGAGTACATAGAGACGTTAGCTTCAGCATGTTTCCATCGTGGTTGCATGGATATTAATAAGACTATTATTTCAGGAGTTCTCGAAATATTAAGATTAATTCCTCTTTTTTTTTTCCCGACGAGTGAATGGAGCAGGACTTCAAGAATCGATGTCGCAAGACAACCCAATTCCTTTTCTTATTCCTCAAGGGAATTTCGAACCGTTATTTCTCTTCGTCCTAATGATTATAGTTTTGATGAAAGCTTATTTATTTCTCAGCCGTTGTCGAATGGCTATGTTTCATCTCCACCTTTATTAAATATTTTTGTTTCTGTTTCCGAGCCTTTTGCTTCGGTGAACAGCTTGGTTCCAGCTCCCTCTATTGATATAGTTCCATTAAATCCTTCTTTGGATACTCTTCAAGTTTTGAATTCTTCAAAGCTTGATTAATTCTTTGGAACTCGATTTGTTTCTTTCGTTTCTACGAGAGGAGTACGTCTGGACCGCATCATCATTTCAATAACGAGGAGATCGTTGACCCCGAGGTCAAAGAAACCGAAGGATATTTTTATCTTCGTTGTATGCCGTTTAGCCGTCAAGGATTTCAGCCTAGTTTTAGGCCTTTTTCGGGTATGGTCGACGTGAGTGTTGTCCGTTTGACGTTACATGAAGTGGAGAAAGCCGAGGAGAGTACCGAGTTTGAAAGTAAGGAAGAAAAAGAAGAAGAAGATCCATTAGAGGATAAGCAGAGAGAGAGGGTTCGAGAGTGGCGTTAATTTAATAGATTAATAATCGAACAAATTTTACGCTTGTTTAGTAGGTTTTCGTATAAAGATGCATAAAATGTTAAGTTTTCAAAGATTCGGTAGCGATGAAGAATTCCGCTCCGAGAAAGTAGTTTTGTGTGATGCCCTAAAATCACGGTTAATATGGGGAGTTTTTGTATAGAGAAAAATCCCTCGTTTTTGAAAAAGTTCTCGAAGAGGTAAATTTTTCCGTTATAAGAAGAAGTATGGCCAAAGCAGTCATTTTAGAAAATTTTTGAGTTTTGTATTTATGTCGGATATTATATCTTAAAAATGAATTATTGAAACAAGAATTTTTTTAGTAAATAAAGCGTTAAAACAAGGATTGAAAGATAGAAAGTTCGTTGAGAGCATAAAGAATCGAAGGATAAATTTTCAGTCATAAAAGTCAGAAACGGCTGCACTTCAGAGATTTCTCGAAATTAATACAGGGCGAGAAGTCAGCCATCTCCTAGACTCAGCACTCGCTGAAGGAAGCAGGACACCGGAACTCAGCGTCCGCTGAGGTCGAGCGGTCGCTGACCATGGCGGGTCAGCCGCGGCTGAGTCCCAGCGGTCGTTGACCTGGGCGGCGGCTGTTCTGCCACCTTTTACTCCGGAGGCCATAACTTCCTGTTCGTTTAACAGAATTCAGATCCGTAAATTGGGTTAGAAACTAGACATCCGTGGCTTTCTAATGGTACCCTGGACGCCCCCTGGTTCTAAGTATTCTGTTCTGAAATTCAGTTTCAATCTGCTACAATTGTGCAGATTTTTTTTATAAACTATTTCTTTCAAGTTTAATCAATTTATTTTGATTTCTTGGAATTTTCTAAATCAAATTCTTACTCATCGATGTAAGCTTGAGATCCTTTATGAGAGGAGCTTTCGTAAAGCGAGATGATGAATTAATTTCAAGCAAGGCGATTATTTATTGTTGGGAAGTAAAGTGATCGGGAGACACCGTTGGAAAACGACAAGAAGATGAAAGCAATCGGAGAAAAAGAAGAAAAATGAGTATGAAAAAGAGAATTAAAATAATGAAGGGTGAAAACATAGCTTAAAGTATGAAAGATCGAAAGAAGCAATACAGTAACTCGACTCAGCGTCAGTTGGGCAGGAGCGACCACTGACCATGAAAGGTCAGTCATGGTTGAGCCCAGCAAACGCTGGACTTGGGCAGGTCAGCCCAGGTTTTCTTCGTCCATTCCATTCTTCGTTCGTTCCATTCGTCGTTGTTTCATTTGTCGTCCGTTATTCATTTCATTCATTGTTAGTTTAGTTCTTGGTTGTTTTGTTGTGTTCTTGTTTTATTTTCCGTTAGTTATATTCTAGTTATGATTTAGAAAAAGGTTTGAGATGAAGTTAATATCTCAAAAGAATTTATAATGAAGTTTATATGTCAAGATGATGTTATTCAGAATGCATGAGCTAATTATATTTAGCAATTTTGAGCATGAAAAATAATTGCTACTTGAATTATTTTTATGCTTAATTATTGAAGTGATTATATGAAGAAAATGAATCGTGTGATTTAATATTTATGATAATGAGAGTGAATCGTTTGATTCATTAATTATGATGAGCATGTTATGTGTTAATGATGTGATTAAGAATTTTTCTAAAGTTTTTAAAACCTAGAAAAATTTTATCTCTTTAATTTAAAGAAAGTAAGAATTTTACTAATTAACCAACTTAGAAAGTAAAATTCGTTTTAAAGAAAGTAGAATTCTTGACAAATCCTTAGTTGTTTAATCAGAATGCCACCAAGAAATATACCAAGAGGCAGAGGAAGAGAAAGGGTGGATGGCGAGCAAGAAAGAGAACCTACCCCACCTCCTCAGCCTGAAAGGAGGGTCGAAGAACTTTTTCTTCGACAAAATCCTCCGACCTTCGACGGAAAAGGAAATCCGTCAGTAGCAGAAGAGTGGATCCGCGCTTTAGAACGAATCTTTAGGTTTCTTCGATGTGATGACCATGAGCGTCTCACATGTATGACATATCAGCTAAAAGGATGCCGACTGCGGTGGGAAACCCGTCAGAGAATCTATACTCCCGAACAGTTTGAAAATCTCACTTGGGAGCAGTTCAAAGAAGCCCTCTTTGAGAAGTACGTTCCGAGAAGTTATCGCAAGCAAAAAGAAAACGAGTTTGCAAGTCTCAAGCAAGGAAATAAGACGGTGTCAGAGTACGATCGTGAATTTTGTGAGTTAGCTCGTTTCGCCCCTGATAAAGTTGATTCAGATGAGAAGATGTCCGAGCTCTTCCGTGCCGGACTTAGACAAGATATAAAAGTAGTCTTAGCAAGTCAGAGTGCTATGACCTACGCTGAAGCGTTAAATCGAGCCTTAGATATGGAGTTGGCGATGCAGCCAGAAAAACCAGTTCAAATTCCAGCACCTTCACCAAATCAATCCACAGTGAACGTTAAATCACAAGATTCGCACCAACCTCATATTCAAAAGGGAAAAAGGAAGTGGAATGCTGAAAATCAACCTAGCAAGAAGTCATGGTATGAGCAGAGTCATCGACAATCGACTCAAGAAAAATATAGATCTCCTATTGTTGGTCAAGGTAGCTCGTCTCAGAGACAGCAAGGAATTTCTCCATGCTCTAAGTGTGGAAAAATGCACCAAGGAATTTGCAGAGCAGGAAGTAACAGCTGCTATGCATGTGGGCAACCCGGTCATTACTCTTATCAGTGCCCAAATAAGCAAGAAATGACTGGTGGAGGAAGACCAAATCAGTCTCAGCCTCAGCCTCAGCATCTAAAGGCCATGGAAGGAATCCCTCAGCCAAATCAGCAGCAGTCACCACAGCAAGAGGAGCAGCAACAACATCAGAGAGATTTTGATCTCAATCAGGAAACATGCATCAAGGATCAGGGCATTCTGACAGGTATGGGTTGGATGAGTGTCGTACCTGTAATAATTCTTTTAGATACTGGTGCATCACATTCCTTTATATTGAGTTCATGCGTAGATACTCTTAGCCTTAAGTTAGAACTAGCTAGCCAGAACTTAAGAGTATCGACCCGATAGGTAAAGCTACCTCATCCACACATGTTTGCCCTAATCTAGAATTTGAAATTGATTCCCTTAAGATGTCAGCAAATCTTCTTGCCATACCTCAGAAGAGTTTATGTTAAAGCCAATACCTCAGGGTAATGTGTATAGACTACAGAGAGTTGAATAAGTTGATGTTGAGGAATTGATATCCTTTGCCATGGATAAATGATCTGTTTGATCAGCTCAGAGGAGCCAGTATTTCCTCAAAGATTGATTTAAAATCTGGTTATCATCACTGGTAGAATCATCAAGAAGGAGTGGCCGTAGAACCAAACCTCAGTTATGAAGAAAAAAAAAAAACTAGATGCGATATTGGATCAAAAGGTCCAGCTGTGTAAAAATAAATCGATCGCGTTAGTAAGGGTTAAATAGAGACACCACGGGCCAGAGGAAACAACGTGGGAACTTGAAGATAAGATGAAGGAAAGTATTTCCGAGCTTTTCCCTCGAGATAAGTAAATTTCGGGACGAAATTTATTTTTAGGGGGAGAGAATGTAGTACCCCGCTTTTTCATAACCAATCTTAGTAATTAATTAAGAGCTCGTCTAAAAGAATTAAGTTGTGAGAACTTAGAAAGAAAATAAGCTCCGACAATTTATTTTATTTTCGGATTTTATTTCCATAAATTTTTTTTTAGAGAAAGCTTATATTGGAGTTGGAGAAACTCTAATAATTTTTTATAGTTCAAGAGCTTTTTAATTAAAGCCGTTATTATTAACTGATTAACGTTTGATTAATGAATTAAATAATCAATTTAAATTAATAATTATATGCATAATGTTTAATTCATTAATGTAGTATTTCGTCTTTCTTGAGTATTAAGATTTATTAAATTAGTAAGAAAGATAAGATTTCAGTAAAAGAAAAATTTTCGTTCAGAACATTTATCCGGCAGATATATTCTACCGGAAAAATGAGTTTTAATTAAGAATGATCGTCTCGGTTAATCCGAAACGAAGAAGTTTTTACATTTATCAATAAATGATAAATGTTTAGTTATAAATTGACTGAAAGAAGAATTTAATTTGATTACGTGAAATTTTACGTAATTTATCGCTTAAAAATTTAGTTTCGGTCGATTTGAAAATGCTTCAAATCTCCGATTCTTTCTGTGAAATTTTTATCTAAGGTTCGTGAAACCTTAAACTTAATTACTGTGTTGAGAAATTAGAGAATTATTAGAAGATTAATTAGTTATTAATTAATTGAATTAATAACTAATTAAATGAATTAACCAAAACTTAGCTATTAAGTTTTAATTTTATAATAAGCTATCCTATACATCTAAACCTAGGGTTATAACTAATATATGTATAGCTATTTCACTCATTTCTCTCATCTCTCACCACACGCACACACACAACAAACAACAGCAAACAGCAGCCTCTCTCTCTCCCTCTCGATCATCTCTTCTCTCTCGATACATACACACACACACACACTCCATTGATGATCAATCTTTGAGCTCAAGAAGCAAGATCAATTCATCCTTAAATCTATAATCAAGGTTGGATCTATGTTCTTCCAAGTTCTTAGTTTTCTTTCCATGGTGGAAATCTTTTCTATATATACATATATGTATATATTTTCGAAAATTAGGAAAAAGTGTGGAAGTAATTGGATGATGTTCATATCTTAGTATGATGTTTATAAAATGTTTATATCATGATTAGATGATCAATTATGAATTTAAATAATGCATGAGAAACCCTAGCTCATATATATATATATACGATCGATCATTTTTGGAAGAAATTAAGAAATGGTTGAATGATACGAAAATGATAGTATGATGCTTATATGATGTCTAGATGATCATTGGTATGATTAAATTAAGCATGAAGAACCCTAAACCTAATTTTCTATTATTTTTCGAATTGTAGCTTAAATTTAGGAGTTTTTGATCCTTTGATCCTATGATGAAATTGATGATGGATTAATGTTTATGAAGTTGAAATAAGCCTAGAATGAATTTTTAAGTAATTATGTTATAATTGAGGTTTATAATTTAAATTAACATGATTGGAAGTGATTAGAATGAAATTTGGATTTTAAATTCTTAATTTATCAAAAGGACCGAAATATATATGTATAATAAAGCCATGTATTTGATTTTTAATGAAGAAAATAATGATAGAAATGGAATCTACGTTAAAAATTAAGTGACGTAGAATTTTTCGGAATTTTAATACAAAGTTTTGAAATTTAGAGTTCTAGAGTTTAAATTCTTTGGAATTACTCGGTGGATCCGAAATTTGGAATTACCCAGTGAACTCGATCATTGGAATTACCCAAATTGAACTCGGTCATTGGAATTACCAATTGGACCCGGTCATTTGGAATTACCCAAATTGAACTCGGTTGGATTTACCCGAATTTGGACCACTGGAATTACCCGAATTTGGATTTACCAATTTGGACCCGATCAATTGGATTAACTCAGCTGGGTCCAGCCAGCTCAGTTTTCCAGCCAGCTCAGTTTTCCAGCTAGCTCAGTTCTCCAGATAACTCAGTTTTTCCAGCTAGCTCAGTTTTCCAGATAACTCAGTTTTTCCAGCTAGCTTGATTTTCCGAACTGACTTGATTTATCCGAGTGATCTTTGCTCAACTTGTTTTCAGTTGTTTATTTCGTAAACTCAAAAGTTAAAGTGTTAGCTATTTTTCCTAATGATAAGCTTAAGTGGTTAATGATGAAATATGTGATTTTATGTTTCTAAGTGTTTCCTGAAGTTGTAATCGATTAGCTATCGATTAAAGAGTTAAGTAACGTAGAAAAAGTATTAGAAAAGTTAAGTTTTACATTGCCAAGAGAAAACTTAGAAAGCCGAGTCGAAGTAGAGAATTCGTATTATGGCGACGTGTGCATCGCTTATTTCTTTGTTTAATTCTTCTCGCTCTTATGTTAAAACCAAATTCTTAAATGAAGGCTCGAGCGGGACCGTAAATTGAGGGAAAAGCCGAGAAGCAAAAGTGTAGTTAAAGTAGCTTCAATTCAGGTGGGCTTTTCTAACTAAAGAAATGACAAATGATATACATATATATGATTATATATATATGTGATGTTTTTAAGTTGATTAACTTGCCTAATGTTTGTATGATACCATCTACTGTAGCAAGACGAATTCGGTCCTACGCAAGGTAGGATTTGTGTACACTTAGATGTAATCATGTGCCTTCATAAAGATGGGCCGATTACAAGTGTTTGAGAAGGAGGCCTCCTTCTCAACACTATCACTATGTGATTATAGATGCCGGTACATACCTCATAAAGTATATGTACGGCGAGACAAATATGATTTACAGAAAAGAAAATGTTGAGCATGCACAGGTTTGTTTTTGAGAAAAATTACTTGTGCTTATGCTCTATGGCAAGTTTAATCCCTAACTCCAAGAAGTAATTTTTTTTTTAGTATTTTTGGCATGTGCCCACTGAGTACTTTGTACTCAGCCCCTTGTATATTTTTTTTTAAATGTACAGGTTAGCTGGAATGAGGATGATGTGTGCTGGATGGATGATGTTGTTGTTAAATACTTAAAGGTTGTTTTGAAGTGTTTAGACCTAGAATATATGTCTTCATACATATATTCTCTCGTATTCCGCTGCAAGTTTATGAAGTTTGATATTGTATAATGATGTTGGATTTTAGAGTCGATGTTAAAGTCGAACTCTTTTTCTTTTTGTCAAGTTCTTTTGAAACTCAGCCACTTGATTATATATATATATGTTGTTTGTTGTTTGAGAAAGCTTTGTCGAACTTGAAACAGTTTTCTTTATCGTGCTTTCTTGATCCTAAAATCAGCTTGTCGTCTTCTTGTTTCTTGTTGATAATATGTTTGAACAGGTCTATTGAATTCCGAGCTGATTAAGTTATATTCGTTGATTTTGAAACATGTATATCATATTTATTCTAAGTTGAGAAATCATTGAGCATAAGTGTCCTTTGTTCTTATTAACTGATAGCCGGGTCGCTATCTTATCCTTTGGTTAATCATAAATTGTGTACGTCGTGGGACCCACCGGCTTTGTCATCTAAATTCTAGGCCGGGCTGCGACACGATCTCATCCACTACCTAACAATATCAAACAATGGCCAATTTATTCAATACAAATGCAACAATTCAATCATAACATAAATACATGCACAGAAATACGACGACTAAACACCTAAAAATGGCACAAATAACGACTAAACAATCAGACGAAAAACTGGACAGTTTCTGAATTAGAAACACTTTAAGATAAAGTGTTCTTCGAAAGAGTAAGAACTGCTAGATAGCTTTTGAATACTTGAGAATTTCAGAAGATGAAAGCTTGTAGAGCGTTTTTCGTTTTTGATCCTGAGGTTGAAGACTGGTATTTATTGGTAGGGATTCAAAACTAGCCGTTGGAAAAGCCGTTTGAAACTCACTTACTCTCTGATCTTCTCGATCTGCCGTTGGGCGTATCTTCACCTGTCTTCATCAGTGTCAGATCCTAGGTTCTGCACTCTAGGATGGTGATTTGGCAATCCTTCATTGGTTGAGGTAAATTGTCTCCCTCTGACATTGGGATTTTTGACTTCAAGCTGGTTTTTTAATTTGGAGCTGGATCTGCAACTCTGACTTGAACTGATGTCTTCAGAGTTGACATTCTTTTGGTCTGGACAGCTGGATTGGTTCAGCTGTGTCTTCTTGCTTTGACTCAGCTCGGTCATTCTTCAGCTTGAATCTGCTCAATTTTGAACTCTGCTCAGCTGGAAACCTCCTCAACTGATATTTTGACTCCGGCTGGTAACACAGCTGAATCTTCTGTTATCTTCAGCTTCCTTAACCTGTAAATTTAGAAAATCTAAAGCTCAAACAGGTGAGCTGGAAAGTACTACTTAGGTTGATGAAATCATCTACTCGGTTAGAGTAAGTTGGGTTTTGGTATTAAATCAAAACATAGAATTTTCCCAACACAGGGTGCCTCCGTTGGGCTTCTTTTGGACTTCTTATCCACTGTATGGGCCATATCTAACTCGTTATTGGGCTGATTCACTCGATTCTTATGTCGTTTGAAAGAGCATTCACAGGGCTACGACCACCAGTTGCTAAATTGGAGTTACCTACCATTTATTGTGTCAAAATTATTAACGGTTTGAGTGATCCATTCAACACTTCTCCAAGCATGCGTCATTGTGAGGGCCATATCACATTCATTTTATACCCGATTCACTCTATTCTTACGCCATTGGAAAGCTTATTCAAAGACCTACGACCATGTGTGGAGGAGATTTGATAATTTTCAATAAACTGGGCCAAAAACATTAAGGATTTGAAGAATCGTTGGATTTCGTACTATTTTTGACCAAATCTCCCTCGTTACACATCTGAATCACTCACTTCTTTTGTCGTTGTAATGTTAATACGTAGGGAAATGTGTGACGAAGTTTTCACACCATTTTGTGTCGGGTCAAAAATCGAGATTTCTCCTAGGGGTACCCCTAGGGAAAATGAGTAAAAATAGGAAATCAAGCTTGTTACACTCTAATCAAGATTTAGACCTTTCCTGGCTGTAGGCCTTTGAATAAGGGTTCCAATGCCACTTCAATCACCCCAATTGGACGAGTAACGAAAAAGATATGGTCAAATTACTGAAAGGTCACAAACGATTCCGCGGCGACGCAATTGCAGGGTGCCTCCGTTGGGCTTCCTTTGGGCCTCTTGTCCACAGTATGAGCCATATCTCACTCGTTATTGGGCAGATTCACTCGATTCTCATGTCGTTGGAAAACTTATTTAGAGGGCTACAACCACGAGTTGCTAAATTGGAGTTATCTACCATTTATCGACTTCCTGTAGCACGTGTCATTGTGAGGGCCATATCTCATTCATTTTATACCCTATTCGCTCGATTCTTACACCATTGGAAAGCTTATTCAGAGACCTACGACCATGTGTGGAGGAGATTTGATAATTTTCAATAAACCGGGCCAAAAACATTAAGGATTTGAAGAATCGGTGGATTTCGTGCTATTTTTGACCAAATCTCCCTCGTTATACGTCTGAATCACTCAATTCTTTTGTCGTTGTAATGTTAATATGTAGGGAAATGTGTGACGAAGTTTTCACCGTATTTTGAACCGGGTCAAAAAGTCGAGATTTCTCCTTGGGGAAATGAGTGAAAAATAGGAAATCGAGCTTATCACACTCTAATCAAGATTTTGACTTCTCCTGGCTATAGGCCTTTGAATAAGGATTCCAACGCCACTTAAATCACCCCAATCGGACTAGTAACAAAAAAGATATGGTCAAATTAGTGAAAGCTCACAAACGATTCCGCGGTAACGCAATTCGTTTCAACTCTAAAGCTTATTCGGAAACGTAAGGTTGAATTCATAAATTCTGAAAAAAGATGATCAACCTGCAATCTACAAAAAATACAAATGCTTGGGCCCTATAACGAAGACAATCCATAGTAGGCAGTGGGACTTCTTACTTAACTTTCATCAGTAGAGAGTTCAAAAAGAGAGGAGCATGAAGATAGTTCAGTTCTTGATGCTCTCGTTCGGAATGATTTTGTAGATGATGCTTGCTCCTTGTCTACAGGTTTGCTCTACTTTCGAAAGAGCTTCCTTTAAATCAAGACAAAAGGCGAATTTCGGCTATGACCAATGCCCCTCTAGCTTAATAGGCGTAAGAAAGCTACCTGAAAAAAGGCAACACCTAGACTTGACTCGCAAGAGAATGAGGTCAATGTAGGGCGTCATGCTAACCCAAGTCGTATTCTCAAGGAAGGCTACGCAGGGCAAACACTCCAAGCAACGAATAAAGGACAAGAAATAACAATTAGAGACAAACACGAAGAAAAGATATTAGGGCTTAGATTCTTCTCTTTAATTCCTCACCAAGCTCGGTATTTGTTAATTCAATTAATCATTTCGCATAATCCACTTCAACAAAAGGTTAACATCAATAACTCTCGTTTCAATCCGTTAAACCTTTAAGACTAAATTATAAGATTCAGACTAATGATTAGGTATGCGTTTCCGGTCAATCTAATTATCGAAAGAATTATGATCGAGCAGTAGAATCATCTATCGATCTCATCTACTACCTAACAATATCGAACAATGACCAATTATTCAATATAAAGCCAAACAATTAAATCAATAAAGAATTCACATACACCAAGCAAGGATTGGAATTAAATCGAATATCTAAACCCTAAATAAAAAGTTATCTATCCATAGAACAATGCATCAAAGAGTTACAAGAGGAATTCATCAAATTAACCGTGAGAAATAGATTAAACAAGCAAACCTTACAAAATGTGATGATAATCCACAAACGATAACCTTTGATCTTGTCTTTCGTAGCCACAACGTGAAAAATAAGGAAAATATGATAAAGAGTGTAGAAAATCGCCCAACAGCAGCCACAAGTCGAGAGAGAATCAGAAGTGAATTGAAACTAAACCCTAGCTGAAGTAATAAACACGCACAACCGTTACACATTTCCAGCGCTCGCTACTTCCCGTTTCTGCGAAGTCGCTCCCAACATCCGCTGGGTTCGAGCGACCGCTGGAACCCAGCGCGCTCTCAAGTTGAGCGACGGTTGGCCGCTTCCTTCACGCCCAAACTTGCTTCTTTCTTGTTCTAAATCCATACCTTTTCACTGCTTTCTCCTTTCGAATCTTCAAAACCTACAACTACCATAAACCAAACGACAAACAACCAAGGGTAGCCAAAACGAGAAATAAAAGACGGAAAACATGCAAACACACACGGAAATACGACTCAAAAACAACATAAAAAAGACACAAGAAACGACTAAACAAACCCTCCACACTTAGCACTTTGCTTGTCCTCAAGCTAAAACAATAATTTGAGGAGAAAATCATAAGAAATCAAAATCAAAAGATCATGCAAATCAATTACTTCCACAAAGCTTCAACGCTAGAACAATCATCAATCTCAAAATTAAGCAATAATCCAATTTGACATGTTGCCCGTCTAATGAGAATCATCAATCAGAAAAGGAACCAACAAGTCATGACAATTGTTCTCTTTAACATTCAAGCACGAAAATTATTTATTTCTCATTTTTAAATAATTTTTCTTTTTATAAAGGACTAGAGGATAGCACTTAGGACTAAATTCATTAGGCGAAGCCATCGGACAAAATATCCGAGTTTCCTAATGTGGTTTCCCATACTCATCATGCAAGATTTCAAAGAAAAAGCTACGCACGATAAGAGTAGAATCCATGTCACATCCCCTTATTTATGTCCCCCTTTTTTTATTTAATTAGAGGTACTCCGATCAAAATTCACAAGGTTTACCCTTCGGGGTTATCCCCAAATCTCCTTGTGTGGTTTCTCATGCTCATAGTTTACACTAGAGGAGCAGAGATCCTTATTACCCCTTTTTGTTTCTTTTTTTATACAAGAACATCAGAGAGAACAAAAGTCAAAACAAATAACATTATCCTCGTCAATCCAATTCTCAAAAGACAGTACCCCACAACACAAATCATCACACTACTCAATTTTAAAATGACTCAAGTTCTAGAGCTAAAACCACGAGAACCAATTAATAAGCATGATCAATCAATAGAGATTACAAATGATTAATGCCTCAAATCATAAAAGTTCACTATTGGAAAAAAACTACTAAGTGCAACAAAAACACAAAATACAAAACAAAAAAACGACAAAATATACAAAAGCGGCTCAAAATATAAGAACGACCCCCCACACTTAAAACTAGCATTGTCCTCAAGGCTAACAAAATAATCAGACAATGAAAGTACAAAGTAGAGAGAGATACGTCCCTGAGTGTGTAGACCCGGCAACGGTGGGAATCCCGAATAGTGGTAATCCCGAACGAACAAACTGAGACTCCTGAAACATAAAAAAAGAAAAACAAATGACAAAAACAAACCACAATAAAAAATACCCAAAACACGACACACACAAGGGACCAAAATAGCTAACCCCTGAGCAGTGAGAAGTCAATGCTCGTCTGGCTGAAACGGTAGTGGTGGTGATGGTGGTGGTGAGTGAGCAACTGTCCATGCACTCCATTGGGCCTCCAATGCCGACATCCGCTGCTCCTGAGTATTGAAGCGATGATAGACCTCTTGGCAGAACTCACCAAATTCGTGCTGGAATGCAGCCTGAGTAGAATCATTATGGTCACGAAATGACCTCAAGTTCTCACGCAATATCTAGAAGTCATATGAAGGCATGGTGGTATGGAATGGATCGGATACTGGAACGGGAGAATTAATAGCAGTCTGGGGCTGCGCAACTGAGGTTCCTACTCCGGCTTGACGGTTAGCAGCTATAATCTGATCATTGAGGTACTCCCTAACAAATGGCGTTGTTCATGAGGAACCAATCTTTTTCTAACAAAGGCAATCTGAGCGCCCTTAAGCTCACTGAGGTCTATCAAATACCGGCGCACCACTGTTTGACCTTGAGGCACAGGCCCTGTTTAGTCGTTATTTGTTTCGTTTTTATGTGTTTATTTTATCGTGTTTGCGTGCATGCAGTTGTATTTCTCGTTTATATTTCTCGTATTTTGATTTATTTTGTTTAGTTTTGGTTTTTCATGTCGTGAGGTTTTATAAGCTTTTAGCGGAAAAAATCATGCAAATTGTGAAAGAAGCTCGTAGACAAGGACAACGTACGGCGATCGATACGAAGGTTTAGAAGAAGAGACGTGACAATCGAACACAGCTACTTGGATAGCAGACTTGGACGGCAGCTATATATTTTATTTTGTCCTGCTTCGTTTCTTTCACGCTAATGCTGGTGGGGGTGACACAAGCTGGACAGCAGCAGCTCTTGGGGAGAGCAGCAGCTTCTCGATCATTTATTGGGTGCTGTGAACAGCGGCAGGAGACGAGCAGCTCTCTCTCTTGGTTGACAGCAGCTCACGAGCAGCCACAACAACTTGACCACAGCTGGAGAAGAACGACAGCAGCAGCAACACGTGAACAAAACACAGCAGCAAACCCACGCATAGCAGCTTCACGCATAGCAGCTTCACGCACAGCAGCAGGAAGTGAGCGGCCACTGGAACGCCGCCTCCGCTGGAACGCCACTGTCGCTGGTCTTGAGCTAGCGCTGGAGCTGCTGTAGCTGGAGGCCAGCCGGCGCTATGATGCCGCGATGGTTCAACTTCGCAAATCTGGATCCAGCGAGCGGTGAGTTCGAACGAGCGCTGGATCGGAGCCTTGTAACGCTTAATTCCTGCGCGATTTAATAAGTAGCAGCTAGGGTTTTATATATAAAGAGGAATAAGGATTTTCTGGGGGGGAACTCTCCGCTCATTCTTGAACACAAACAGTAGCAGCTGCACTCTTCTCTTTCCTTCTCTTTTCTTCCTTTTCATTTTCTTTTTCTTTTCTTTTTAGCTTGGCTTGAATATTGAGGATCGTTATCCATGGATTGCACCCGTTTTATTGTAAGGATTTCTTTACCGTATATTTCTTGCAATTTAATCGATGAGTTCTTATGATTATTGTTCGATGATTTATTCTATGCTTTGCTAATTCTTCTTTAGGGTTTAGTGATTTGAATCGTTTTTCGATCCGTGCTTGTTCTTTGATTAATTCCCCATTGATTGAATCGATATTCTTGATATTGAATAATTGATCACTATTCGGTATTCCTAAGTAGTGGATGAGATCGATGGATGATTCTACTGCTCGATTGTGGTTCTTCAACATTAGATTGACCGGAAACGCATGTCTAATTATTAATCTTGATCGTGTAATTTAGTCTTTAGGGTTTATCGGATTGACGCGAAAGCTATTGATGTTAACCCTATGTTGAAGTTGATTATGCGTGATAAATTAATAGAATTAATCTGTAATAAGCTTGGTAAGAAATCGATGAGAATAATCTAATCCCTAACATTTTTCTTTCTCTTATTTTTCTTGTTATTTATTTGTTAATTTATTGCTTTTATTAGTTTAGTTCTCGTTATTTCAAATTCTCTGGTTTAGAATGTTTAGGATTGTTTATTTATTTTCTGTGTGAATAATACAAGTGGCATTAGCCCTGTTGAGCCTTCCTTGAGAATATGACTTGGGTCAGCTTGTCGCCCTACATTGACCTCGTTCTCTTGCGAGTCAATTCGAAGGTGTTTTGAGTTGAAACAGGCCCCGCAGAAGGGAAAACACCGAAATGATGAGCCAAACCAGTAATTATTCCGCACAGGGAAGTATGAGAACCTTGTCGATTCTGCATCCCTTCCATTGCTCTCCAAATCAAACTGAAAGGGCAAATTCTGATATTTGCCATGGCACACCGTAACAGACAAACCTCAGTAAAATTTACTTTGTTAGCTTGCTCCTTGCCCGAGACATTGTATGCAATGAATTTGTGCACAACGGCCAATGCTGGGTCTTTGATAAACCCATTCGCCGCACCGTTGGTTTTCCAATTCTCTCACCCTGTAATCTCTTGCCATGAAGTTTCAACATCATACAACTTTGGCCTTCTCCCAATGTCAGTAATTGAAAAACCAAACACATCTTTCATGGTGTTCAAATCCACTGTAAATTTGTGCCCTTGAATCTGACAAGTAATCTCCTTTATTTCCCCCTTGACTTCGACATTCACTTTCATGGTGCTCAAAAATTCATAACATAAGTGTTCATACCCATCCAATTCCATTTTAGCATAAGTGGACAATCCGATATTTTTCAATAATTGAAATACCCTTTTATCAATTCCCAAACTCTCCAGTAAATTCCAATCTAATAACCGAGGATGCGTAATTTCAAATTGATCAAATTTCTGGAATAGGTTACCTTCAAGATCAGTATAAACTGGAAATGGGGTATTGTATAGAGCTGATTTGTCTTTGGGCATTTCTTTCTCGAAATCATTCATCTCCTCGTCACTCACATGAGTTGTATGAGCGTTCTTAGTACGAGGTATAGTTCAGCAGAGGAAAAGATAACTGAATGGAGGGTAAGAACTAGAGCACACGGCTGCTGATCTTGAGCGGCAGCTAGAAGTGAGCGGCGGCTGCAAGTGAGCGGTCGCTGAAAGTGAGCGGCGGCTGGAATTTGGCGGATAGCTTGGGCGCTTGGGCGCTGACTGAGCACGATAGAAAGCGGTAGACGGAAAGAACAGGCGGCGGCTGGTGAACCTAGACCACGGCTGGAGAACCTGGACGGCGGTGGCTGGAATAAGAGGTTGTGGAACACGGCGACCGATGAAAGTGGTGGTGGAAGACGGCGATGGCTGGAATTAAGCGGTGACTGGAAATTTGTGCGGTGAGATGAACGAGTGAAGGTGCGACTGGAATCGGGTGGTGGTGAGAGCGAGCGGCTATTGTTTAAAATGAAATTAAGGCACAACCATCTGCCCTTTTATAGGAAAGGAATGCACCGCGCGCTGGATCCCAGCCGTCCCCGTATCTTCGGCAAGGATTTATTTTCCAGCATTCACTAGACTAAATTTTGCGAAGTCGCTTCCAGCGGTCGGCGCTTTTTTTTTTGACAAATCTCGCTTCCTCATGCCAAGGACTCCCAGCACTACAAAACCATAAGAAATAAAACAAATCATGGGTTGCCTCCCATGCAGCGCTCATTTTCGGTCTCGAGCTCGACCCTAGTACACTTCAATGAAACCATGTCGGGTCCAGCAACATTGACTCGGCTCTCGTGATCCACAATTCTTCAAAAAAAAGTTATCTCTTCTCTGGCGGCTGTGGCGGTGGCGGTTGACTTTGTATCCCCCTACAATCAATTTGAACTCCTTCCATCATCTCAATACAGCGTACATGCCCATTCCCTTCACAAGCATCTTCTCTTGGATCCTGTTTCGGTAAGAAGGTATCCTCGACGAAGGGATTAAATGCTATTATTGAAGAGCAATTAGCAATATGAGCAATAGTAGGTGGAGCCTTAACATTTCGAGCCGGAAAATAGTCTGTCTTCCCTAATACAGTCATTTTAATTTTTCCTTCATTAACATCTATTAGGGTATTAGTTGCACCCATGAATGGTCGACCTAATAACAGTGTATGATCATCTTTTCCTTTTCTCTCATCTACCATGTCCAATACAACGAAATCAGTTGAGACTAACAAATTACCCACTCGAACCAAAACATCCTCAATTATCCCCTTAGGATGTCTGATAGTTCTATCAGCTAATTGTAAGCACAAACGAGTATGTTTTAAATCCCCTAGCTGAAGTTGTCGAAAAATAGAGCTTGACATCAAATTTATTCCAGCACCCAAATCTAACACACCAGACGCTTGTTTACCATTACCAAAAGCAAGATTCAAAATAAAGCTACCTGGATCATGTTGCTTCCGCGGTGGTTGGTGCTGGATCGTTTTTTTCTCCGCTTCCTCCTTTGGGATCTTCTCATCCTTTTGTGTTGTCTTCATCAATCGACTCGGAAAAGGAATCGGCGGAACATAAACTCTGAGAGGCCTTGTCTCCTGCACACTGGGCTTCTCTCCTTGATCACTTGCAAGAACAGTGATAACATGGACTTACTTTAGTTGCACAGGCTTTTTCTGATTTTGGTTCTGCTGAACCAATTCTCCCACAGTACTAGTCAACAGCTCCACTTGAGTCTCGATGCTTTTAATCGATGCTTCCATATTCTTAAATCTCTGGTGACTCGACTGAATAAACGCCTGCAATGTATCTTGCAAGGATGGTTGTGTAGATTGAGCTTGTTGACTCTGGTACTGTTGATTTCGGAGCAAAATTGTTAGCTGATGTGCTTGTTGTGTGTACTGTGGGGCTTGACTTGCTCCTGCTTGCTGAGGTTGCTTCCACGAGAGATCGGGATGATTTCTCCATCCAGGATTATAAGAATGAGAGAATGGGTTATTCTATTGTCGAGGCTGAAATCCCTGCATAGCAAGAACCTGCTTCTGTGGATCTACAGACTGCGCCTCCTCATCAAAACTAGTCTCACCCGTCCTCTGATAAATATTGGCCCCATGACCATACTCTCCACAAATTCCGCACGTCTCGGCAGACATAATCTGCTAAGGTACCCCCTCAAGTGGCCTCAATAAATCCATTTTCCTAGTTAGCTCAGCCAATTGCTTAGTCACATCATAGCTAGGATTTGCTTCATTCACATAAGCACGCTTCCCTCTGACACTCTTTTTTTGGGAGGTAGTGGCCATTGTCTCAAAAATATTAGAGACATCCTCAGCGGTGTGGTTGCCAATGTCCCCTCCAGCTGCATTATCAACCATGTACTGAAAGGTTTGAGATAAACCATCATAGAAGAACTGGTTTAACAATTCTGTCGGCAAGTGATGGTACGGACACTGCTGTTGCAGACTCCTGAAACAATCCCATACCTCATGAAATGATTCACCCGAGGCTTGAGCAAATGTTACTATCTGAGCTCTTAAATCCTGTGTCTTCTGATTCAAATAGTACTTGGCCATGAACTTCTCGTACACATCATTCCAATTTGCTAAAGAGTTCGGTTGAAGAGACATAAACCATGTCTTGGCACGATCCTTCAAGGTGTAAGGAAAACACCTCATCTTCAAGTGATCCTCGTTCAGACCTTGTAACGAAAAGGTCTGAACCACAGCATAGAACTCCCTGATGAAGTTCAGAGCATCTTCAGCTGGCATCCCATAAAAGGATGGCAATTGATTGAAGTGGATGTTCTTCAATTCATAATTCCTGGTTGTCTCTCCCAAGACAATGCAAGAAGTTTCTGCCTCAATCACTGGATGAGCAAAATATCTCATATTTCTGACATTATTAGCAGCCATATCTGAAACTTGGGACTCGTCACTAGAAGAATGATTTTCACTGGATTCTTCTTTCTCCAAATTGGGCAACACTAATCCTCTTGGTCTGTGTATGTTGTCAAAAATGGGAGCCAATCTCCTTCTA
This sequence comes from Agastache rugosa, assembly GCA_031470985.1. Lineage (NCBI taxonomy): Eukaryota > Viridiplantae > Streptophyta > Magnoliopsida > Lamiales > Lamiaceae > Agastache > Agastache rugosa. Next base: position 8,247,292 of record CM062604.1, on the reverse strand, counting down.
AGACTTCGTCTACCTTGCATACACAAACACAAAACACAAAAGAATATCATGCACACCTGTTAAAGAAGCATTGACGAAACAAAAGTAAAAATAAAAAAAACACGGAAAATAAAAGTAACACTAAGAGATAATTCGCCTAAAGCCTTCCCCGCCAACGGCGCCAAATTATGTTTCAACTCTAAACACCTAGACTTGACTCGCAAGCGAACGAGGTCAATGTAGGGCGTCAAGCTAACCCAAGTCGTATTCTCAAGGAAGGCTAAACAGGGCAAACACTCCTAGTAATACATACACAGAAGTTAAAACGATCCTAAACATTCTAAACCAATGATTTGAGTGATCAAAAAGTAAAAAAACGAAAGAATTCAAGCAACGAATAAAGGACGAGAAATAACAATTAGAGACAAACACGAAGAAAAGATATTAGGGCTTAGATTCTTCTCTTTAATTCCTCACCAAGCTCGGTATTTGTTAATTCAATTAATCAATTCGCATAATCCACTTCAACAAAAGGTTAACATCAATAACTCTCCATTTAATCCGTTAAACCTTTAAGACTAAATTACACGATTAAGACTAATGATTAGATATGAATTTCTGGTCAATCTAATTATCGAAAGAATTATGATCGAGCAATAGAATCATCTATCGATATCATCTACTACCTAACAATATCGAACAATGGCAAATTATTCAATACAAAGGCAAACAATTCAATCAATAAAGAATTCACATACACCAAGAAAGGATCGGAATTAAATTGAATATCTAAATCCTAAATAAAAAGTTATCTATCCATAGAACAATGCATCGAAGAGTTACAAGAGGAATTCATCAAATTAACCGTAAGAAATAGATTAAACAAGCAAACCTTACAAAACGTGATGATAATCCACAAACGATAACCTTCGATCTTGTCTTTCGTAGCCACAATGTGAAAAATAAGAAAAATATGATAAAGAGTGTAGAAAATCGCCCAACAGCAGCCACAAGTCGAGAGAGAATCAGAAGTGAATTGAAACTAAACCCTAGCTAAAGTAATAAACACCCACAGTCGTTACACATTTCCAGCGCTCGCTGCTCCTGTTTCTGCAAAGTCACTCCCAATGACCGCTGGGTTCGAGCAACCGCTGGAACCCAGCGCGCTCTCAAGTTGAGCGACCGCTGGCTGCTTCCTTCTCGCTCAAACTTGCTTCATTCTTGTTCTAAATCCATACCTTTTCACTGCTTTCTCCTTTCAAATCTTCAAAACCTACAACCACCATAAACCACACCACAAACAACCAAGGGTAGCCAAAACGAGAAATAAAAGATGGAAAACATGCAAACACACACGGAAACATGACTAAAAAATAACATAAAAAAGACAAAAAAATGACTAAACACAATTGCAGAGTGCCTCCGTTGGGCTTCCTTTGGGCTTCTTGTCCACTGTATGGGTCTTATCTCACTCGTTATTGGGCCGATTCACTCGATTCTTATGTCGTTGGAAAGCTCATTCAGAGGGCTATGACCACGAGTTGCTAAATTAGAGTTATCTACCATTTATCGAGTCAAAATTATTGACGGTTTGAGTGATCAGTTCGACACTCCTCGTAGCACGCGTCATTGTGAGGGCCATATCACATTCATTTTATACCCGATTCGCTCGATTCTTATGCCATTGGAAAGATTATTCAGAGACCTACGACCATGAATTGAGGAGATTTGATAATTTTCAATAAACCGGGCTAAAAACATTAAGTATTTGAAGAATCGGTGGATTTTGTGCTATTTTTTACCAAATCTCCCTCGTTACACGTCTGAATCACTCAATTCTTTTGCCGTTGTAATGTTAAAACATAGGGAAATATGTGATAAAGTTTTCACCCCATTTCGAGCCAGGTCAAAAAATCGAAATTTCTCCTAGGGGTACCCCTAGGGAAAATGAGTAAAAATAGGAAATCGAGATTATCACACTCTAATCAAGATTTTGACCATTCCTGGCTATAGGCCTTTGAATTAGGATTCCAATGCCACTTGAATCTCCCCAATCGGATGAGTAATGAAAAAGATATGGTCAAATTAGTGAAAGGTCACAAACGATTCCGCGAACGGCGAAGCCATTACAGGGTGCCTCCGAGGGGCTTTCTTTGGGCTTCTTGTCGAATGTATGGGCCATATCTCATTCGTTATTGGGCCAATTCACTCGATTCTTATATTGTTGAAAAGATCATTCAGAGGGCTACGACTATGAGTTGCTAAATTGTAGTTATCTACCATTTATCGAGCCAAAATTATTAACGGTTTGAGTGATCCGTTTGACAGTCCCCGTAGCACGCGTCATTGTTAGGGCCATATTTCATTCATTATATACCCGATTCGTTCGATTCTTGCGCCATTGGAAAGCTTATTCAGAGACCTACGACTATGTATGGAGGAGGTTTGATAATTTTCAATAAACTAGGCCAAAAACATTAAGGATTTGAAGAATCGATGGATTTCGCGCTATTTTTTACCAAATCTCCCTCATTACATGTCCGAATCACTCAATTCTTTCGCCAGTGTAATGGTAATATGTAGGGAAATGTGTGACGAAGTGAGTGAAAATAGGAGATCGAGCTTATCGCACTCTGATGGTCCCTGAGTTGGGTCTTTGTGTAGGGGGTGAATACACCAAAGATAGATTTTTAAAAACTTTTTCAAATTTAAAACAGAGTTTGTGAGCTCAGTTATGAATCCAGCTGAGGAAAGTCAGCTGGGCTAATAACTCAGCTGGCGGTGCGGAAAGTGGTGGTTTGAAAACTTAGCTCGATTGCTTAGAAAAACTCAGCTTGAAAATATTCTTTACGTTTTCGACTTAGTCAAGTTATGCAAGTTTATAGACAAAACACAGCTGTCTTTGGGGAGCAGCTGAGTATGCAGATTTGATAAAGATGCAATATGCAAATGGAATTAGTACAATATCTGAAAATAATGAGAAAGAAAATAACACGAGATTTTACGTGGTTTGGAGTAACACCTCCTACGTCCACGACCAGATTCACTGGTAATTCACTACCACTTGGTTTCCAAGTACCAAGCAATTTCACAACTCTAACCTGAGTTGTGTTCCAACAGTTTACGGGCACTGTCAAGCCTACACCTTTCAGTTTGCGGGTACTGAAAAAACCTGACTTACAGTTTCCGGGTACTGTAAAATCTAACCACTCGAATTACACGCTTCGAGCAGGCTTAACCTTGACCTAACCTTTCTGGGTAAAGAGGGGTTTGGTTTGGGGTTCCAACTATGAACGAGTTCTTACAATGAAGAACTTAGAGTTAGATGAACTCGTTCGAAATCTAGACTTAAGATATACAATGATTTCTGCCTAGGAATCAGACGAAAAACTGGGCAGTTTCTGGACTAGAAACACTTTAAGATAAAGAGTTCTTTGAACTATTTAGAACTACTTGAGAGCTTTTGAAGGCTTGATGAATTCAGAAATTGAAAGCTTGTAGAAAGTTTTTCGTATATGATCCTGAGGTTGAAGACGGGTTTATATAGGTAGAGATTCAAGACTAGCCGTTGGAGGAGCCGTTTGAATCTTACCTACTCTCCTTAAATTCGAAATCTGTCGTTGGCCATTTCTGCACCTGTCTTCATTAGTGTCACATCCTAGGTTCTGAAGTCTAGGATGCTGATTTGGCAATCCCTCATTGGTCGAGGTATATTGACTTCCTCTAACACCGGGATCTCTGCCTTTGGAGCTGGTTTTTGAATTTAGAGTTGGATTGGGTAAACTGACTTGAAGTGACGTCTTCAGAGTTTGTTTCCTTTGTTCTGTACAGCTGGACCAGTTGTGTCTTGAACTAAGCTCGATTTATCTTCAGCTTGATCCTACTCTGTTTTGAACTTAGCTCAGCTGGAAAACTCAGCTGATAGTTCACTCCTGCTATAAACACAGCTGGATCTTGACTCCTGCTGTAAACACAGCTGGATCTTCTGCTGTTTTGAGCTTCAGCTGTCTTCCGCTTCCTGAACCTGTAAACTTAGAAAATCTAGAGCTCAAACAGGCGAGGTGGAAAACACTACTTAGGTTGATGCGATCATCTACTCGGTTGGAGAACAGTTGGGTTTTGGTATTAAATCAAAACTTTATAATTTTTCCAACAATTTCCACCTTTTTGATGATGCCAAAACCTAACTCAGATACCTTATGAAGCTTCCCCTTAGCTTCAATTCTTCAATCTTCAATCCCAGCTGGCTGGGTCTTCTCTTCTGCATCCGCTGCTTCTTTCTTTTGACTCGTTTCTCTGATTCAGCTGGTTCCTCTAGCTCGGCAGTTTGCCTCTTCTTTGTCTCATTACCTTCCCCCTTTTTGGCATGATCAACAAGGCGGGAGAGACACACCATCGTCTTATTGAGCTGTGCAATTTCCTGAATTGCGTCAGCGATCTTCGCTGTATTATCAGCTGTTGCGATGTTTAGTTTGGCTATGCTGCGGTTGACAGCTCTGAGCAACGAGGTCTGGAGTCTTGGTGGCTCAGCTGTTGCATTGGCTGGCTCTTCTTCAATAGCATTAGCCTCAGCTGTGATTGCAGACACAGCTTCCTTGGCCTGTTTCAGCTTGGGCTGTCCAGCTGAGTGCTTGGAGGTATGAGTTGGCACTGGAGATGACATCTTCTGAGTAGGGCACAACTTCATTCCTTGCAATTTGGCTTCTTCAGACTTCATTAGATTGAATGAGAAAGTCTGATTCAGCACTTCAGTTGCGCTTGTGACTCCTTTAAGCATGAGGTCTTCAAACCTTGAGATGAAGGCGTCACGTACAACTCTTGAGAGACTTAAGTATTCCCCTTCCACTTCTGAAGTGGTTGTTATTGGGTTCAGCTCATGTTTTCATTATCCAGCTGCAAGTGATCATCAGCTGGATGATGCATTCCACTTGAGCTTGGTGCAGGGGCTTGAGCTCCAACTTCCATAAGTTGATTTTGAAGCTGGTGTCCCTGTTGAGCTGAAGGAAATTGAGGAGAAGGCGGTTGAAGTATTCCATCTGTTGTGAGGTTTAAGCTCAGTTGATTGGGGTCTAAGCTTAGTTGATCAGCTGGAATACGTCGTTGTGGTGGTGGCGATGATGATGTTTACGCTGGTACATGAACTTCTTCTCCACCGTAAGAAACCACCGCTTGTGGACCTTCTGCTCCTCGGAGAGTAGTTACGAATTCTCTCTCAATGTCAGCTGACTTCTCGGCTGACTAACTGAGCACCTTTAACTTGAGTCTTCTCTTTGAAGACGGTGCTTCAGCTTGTTTTGTCTCCTCAAGTTGTTTCCTCTTCCCAGCTGGGAAGTAAGTAGATGCATGCTGTTTTGTCTCCTGCATCTTTTTCTGTGCCTCCTGTGGTGGAGCAAGAGCTTTGACATGTCTGCTCTTAAAGACTCCGGCTTTATTAACATCTCGTCCAGTTCTAACTGGGCTTCCTCTCAGGTTGAATTCCTTTGTCAGGATCTTGTTGACGTTGATTTCCGCATTCCAGGGAGTTGTGTGTCCCCTTTTCTCTTTTATTTTGAGAGAAACAGTGAGGCGGAAGAGGTCTTTTTCCTTTGACATTCCTAGGAAGAATTCTACAACTTCCTGGTGAATGTTGTTCTTGAGCTTTGCAGTCACCCACTGCATTAGACCGGATCTGTCGATGAGCTTCATTTTCTCCTGGAACTCCGTCTTCTTGTGGTTCCTGAAAGTTAAGCAACTCTCATAGTGAAGCTTTGACAGACTCTTCATGTTGAACGGCTTCTGGAGATATCTTTCGAGATTTCATGTTCTTCTTCTGCAACTTTTGCGTATCTCTTCAATCATATTTATATCAACTTTCTTGATGAATGGACGATCAAGATTTATAGTTTGATAAGAAGATCTACGACTGGGAGTGATTCTCGCGTCATGTCAGTTTCTTGTTTAGAAAATGCGAGTTAATACGCGTGAGAATGCGGTTGAGGCGTTTTGACTTTTGCCTCGAAACTCCCATGTTTCCGTTCTTTGCAGACTTTTAATTAAATTTGTTTAGATATGACAAGATATGATTTGACTGATGTCTGTCTAAAACAGAATGAGTAGGTGTATGTAATGATGTTGCAAACCTCTCAGCTGATCATCGTAGTCAGCTGATACCTCGGTTATGAATAGCTGTGTTGAGTTATCGTTTTTCCAGCTGGTTCCCCCTCAACTGAATAATCCTTCAACTTAAGCGTCTGGCTGAGCTTGATTCTTTCTCAACTAGGTTCTTTGAGATTGGTTCTGAATTCCAGCTGGGTCTGCTTCCATTCAGCTGGATGTAGCTTCGTCTGGGTTGAGTAATCCAAGTAATCCGCACAGCATATTGAATCTTGCTTCTATCAGCGGCTTTGTGAGTATATCAGCCCGCTGTATGTCTGCGTGAATTTTCTCAACAATCACATCCTTCTTTTCCACATGATCTCTGATGAAGTGATGGCGCACGTCCACATGTTTGCATCTTGTGTGATGTACTGGATTTTCTGATATAGCAATCGCACTTGAGCTATCACAGAAAAATGGAACTTGTCCAGTTTTCACTTTGTAGTCATCCAGCTGATATTTCAGCCAGAGAATTTGTGAACAGCAGCTTCCAGCTGCCATATATTTTGCTTCTGTTGTGGAGGTTGCGACGCACATTTGCTTCTTTGAAAACCACGAGATCAACTTGCTTTCTAGGAACTGACATGTTCCTGAAGTTGATTTTCTGTCCAACCGATCTCCAGCGAAGTCTGAGTCTGAATATCCAGTCAGCTGTAGATTGTCTTCAGCTGGGTACCACAGCCCAACATTCTGAGTTCCTTTGAGATATTTGAGAATGTTCTTGGCTGCTTGCATGTGTGCTTTCTTTGGATCAACTTGAAATCTGGCACACACTCCGACTGCGAAAGAGATGTCTGGACGACTAGCTATTAGATACAGCAGGGAACCTATTATCCCTCTGTATTTGCTGGAATCAACTGACTTCCCTTCAGTTCCAGGTTCAATCTTCCAGTTTGTGTTCATCGGAATCTTTACTGTTCTGCTGGATTGAACTCCATACTTGGCGATCAAGTCCTTCACGTACTTGGATTGATTTATAAAAATCCCTTCTGCTGATTGCTTGACTTGAAGTCCTAGGAAGAAGCTCATTTCTCCCATCATAGACATTTGGAACTGTTTTGACATTATCTCTCCAAATCTTTGGCATAAGAATGTTGATCTTGATCCGAAGATGATATCGTCTACATAGATTTGAACAACCAGGATGTCTTCTCCCAACTTGATGGTGTAGAGTATTCTGTCTACTGAGCCCTTCTAGAATCATTTGAATACAAGGAAATTTGATAGAATATCATACCAGGCTCGAGGTGCTTGTTCCAATCCATAAAGTGCCTTCTTCAGCTTGTAGACTTTATTTCCTTCTACTTCAAATTCTGGAGGTTGTTCAACATAGACATCTTCTTTGGTCTCTCCATTTAAAAATGCACACTTTACATCCATTTGATAAACCTTGAATTTGTGATGTGCTTCATAAGCGAGAAAAAGTCTGATTGCTTCCAATCGTGCTACTGGAGCAAATGATTCTTCGAAGTCAATTCCTTCTTGCTGTGTGTAGCCTTTGGCGACTAGTCGAGCTTTGTTTCTGATGATGACTCCGAGGGTATCCAGTTTGTTCTTGAAGATCCATTTGAGTCCTATGACTATGACTCCTTCAGGTCTGTCGACCAATTCTCAGATACAATTTCTGAGGAATTCATTTAGCTCTTCCTGCATGGCGTTTGTCCAGGGTACACTTTTTAAGGCTTCTAGAATTATTTGAGGCTCTTGAACTTGAGCTACATAACACGCCATTAGAGCTGTGTCTTCATCATAGACAGTCAGTTCTAGCTCTACTGAGAGTTGAGCTGTGTCAGCTGCTTCTTGATGATCCGATGTAGCTTGAGCATCTGAGCTTCTGGTTTTGACTTGGTCAGATGGTTCTCCAATGATTGCTGATGATGGATGATCTTTAATCCATTTTCTTTTTTTACGAATTTCTTCTTCCAGCTGATTGATGCTAGAAGTGGCTAGATTTCGTCTGGCTTGGAGTTGCTCTGGAGTTAAGTCTTGAGAAAGAGACTCTCCTTGGATTGAGTTTTGAGGTGACTTCTGTAGTAGCTCTGCTGGAGATAGTGTTGGGGATTCAGCTGTGTCTGGATTTCCAGCTGATGGCATTCCCCGTTGAGTTGGCGTTGGAGGTTCCTCTTGATTTCCAGCTGGTGGAGCTTCCCGATTGATTTGAGATTCCTCCTCTAGTTCATCATCCCATATTAAAGGTTCAGCCAGATTCCTGATTCGATTCTCTTGAGCTCTTGTCTGAATCTGCCTTGAAGATTCTCCATCATTTCTTCATTTGATAGAATCTCTATATTCGAATGATGATTCGTCAAATGTAACATGTGGAGTTAGTTCGACCGTTTGAGTTCTTCTGTTGAAGACTCTGTATGCTTTACTCACAACAGAGTAACCAAGAAATACTCCTCGGTCAGTCTTTGCGTCGAACGTCTTGAGTTGTGTTTTTCCATTGTTTAGGATATGACATTTGGATCCGAAGACCTTGAAATATCCAATGTATGGTATTCTGTTATTCCATAGCTCATACGGCGTCTTTCCTTGCCTTGATGTGAGTAGAGAGCGATTCTGAGTGAAGCATGCTGTGTTGATTGCCTCGGCCCAGAACTTTTTTGGAATGGCAGAGCTGGCTAGCATTGAAGTAGCTGCTTCTTTGAGTGTTCTGTTTCTTCTCTCTGCTACACCATTCTGCTGAGGTGTGTGTGCTGCTGAGGTTAGATGTTGAACTCCGTTCTTCCCGCAGTATTCATAAATAGTTTCATTCAGAAACTCCGTTCCTCGATCTGATCTGATTGACATTATCTTGCACTCCTTTTGAGTTGACAACCTTTCCAGCAGGATTGGCAGCTTAGTCCTTGTTTCGCTCTTCTGGTACAGGAATGACACCCATGTGAATCTTGAGAAGTCATCCACTACGACCAGAGTATATTTTCTGCCGTTGAAACTCGCTGGTGTTACTGGACCAAAAAGATCCATGTGAAGGAGTTGAAGAACTCGATCAGTTGATTGAACTGGCTTGAGGGAGAATGAAATTCTTGTTTGTTTTCCTTGTTGACGCGCGCTGCAAATATGACTCTTGTCATAAACTTGATCTGGAATTCCATTAGCGAGCTGGTTTCTAGCCAGTTTGTTGATTGTCTTGAAGTTGAGATGATTCAGCCGTCTGTGCCACAGCCAGCTGACTTCATTGCTGCTTTTCGATACAAGACAAGTCTCAGGAGGGCTGCTGTTCCAGTCAGCGAAATACATATTTCCTTCTCTTTTCCCTCTTAGTAGTATCTGCTTGGTTTCCCTGTGCTTCATTGTGCATCCCTGTGCATCAAACTTGACAGAAAAACCGTTGTCGCAGAATTGGCTAATGGAAAGCAAGTTATGTTGCAGTCCTTGTACATAAGAAACATTGGGGATTATAACATTTTTAGTTTTAAATGTACCATAACCTTTGGTTAGACCTTTGGAGTTGTCACCAAATATTACTTGTGGGCCTGGACGCTCGATATACTTCTGGAGTAGATGCTTTAAGTGCGTCATATGCTTGGAACATCCACTGTCCAAGTACCATAGCGTTCTCATCGACTCCTCAATGATGCGTCGTTCCCTTGCAACCTATAAAAAAAATCAAAATTTAGGTACCCAGTTTTAATTGGGTCCTTGTGGGTTAGACAGAGATCCTTTTACGACCCAGATCTGCTTGATAACTCGAATTGTGTCATTTGATCTGATGATCCTTCTAGCTGAGTCGATATACACATTCTTTGTGTTTTTCGGTTGTTGTCGGTGGGGTCTTGATCTCAGTATCTTCCCAGCTTGATGTCTTTGTTGATGTCCTAGTCTTTTTCGGTATCCAGCTGAGACGTTCCTTTGTCTCTGTTGTTTCTTGTGATACCTCGGCTGGAATTGGTGCTCCAGCTGGTGATCATATAAGTGATATCCAGCTGGGTATCTCCTTTGATATCTCGGTTGATATCTTTCGACGTATTGTTGATGTTGATGGTATCTGAACTGTCCAGCTTGCTGTCTTTGTTGAGTTTGAGCACGTTGTTGTCTGATCTGTGCTTGAGGTTGTCTCACAGCTGGCCTTTTTGATGCCTGTTGTGTCCTCAACGTTTGTGGCATTCCTCGATTCATCGTAACCCAGTCCTGCTTTGAGTGCTGCTGGACGTTGTGCACTTATGATTTCGTCTATTGTTGTTGTAGCTTTGATGAGAGCTACCATCTTCTTAGATAGTACCTCTTCGGAACTTTTCAGCTCTATAATCTCAGCTGACTTCTTTTCTGATTCAGCTGTGGCCTTTTCCAATTCTTCCATCAGCTGTTTCTTTTCGTAGTAGAAGTCCTTCATCAGCTGATCTTATTTCACTATTTTGTCTTTTAGTGAAATAACTTCCTCTTGGAGCTGTGTTGTATCAGCTGCTTCTGATACCTTTTTCTTTTCCAGTTCCATCTTTAGCTCGGCATTCTCACACATTATGATGTCAAGGATCTCTTGAAGCTCCTTAGAATCGTTCATAACCTTCTCTACTAAACTCCAATCAGGTAGCTCTGATTCTGAAACATGTGTACAGTGTTCGTGTGATGGTGAGAGGTTAGATAGATTTTGAGTTCTTGACATTACCTAGTCTTCATCAATTCCGTCTGTCTGTCCCATGAAGCATGTATCCCATTCAGGTTCATCATGAGCCATCAGTGCTTCTTCTTCTGAGTCTGAAAATGGCATGTTATCCTCTATTTTGTTGCACTCCGACTCCTCGTCGGTGATGTAGGCTCTCCTTCTGTCAGCTACCTTAGCTTTCAGTTGGTCTTTATCTTTCTTGGATAGCTTAGGACAGTCTAGCCTGTAGTGTCCCGGTTCCTTGCAGTTGAAGCATCCTTCGTCTGTTCGTTTGTCAGCTGACTTCTCATCAGCTGCTGCGTACTTATCTCTGTAAGTTATTGCAGGTGTCAGCTCTTCATCATTCTGATTACTTGAAGATTCTTTCATGGTAATCTTCAAGTTGTATTCGTTGGCTTTGAGCAGGGAGAATAATCTTTCAGTTGAAAGATCACCCAAGTCACTTCGACTTTGGTGTACCACCTTGTATGTGTTCCATTCAGCTGTGAGCGCTGAAAGGACTTTTAGGTTCTTTTCACGCTGGGTGTATTTCCCAGTTCTGATGGTTTCAATTTCTACCACGATATTTGAGAATCTGAGTTCCATCCCCTCGACGGACTCGTTGACAAGCTGCTTGAAGTTATCAAACTTCTGGCAGACGATTGTGAATTTATTTTCTTTTATCTCCTCCGACCCTTCGCGTAGCTTGGCTAGGGTTTCTCACATCTCCTTTGCAGTGTTGCATTTGATGATCTTGCTGAGGTAGACGTTGGAGACTGTTGACGAGATGGTGTTTTTCGTGAAGCTGTCTAATCCAGCTTGCTTCCTTTCTTCTGAGGTATGTTCATTCTTTGGTTTGGAAATGAGCTGATACGTTGGCTGTCCACCATCTTGAGCTAGAACAAGCTCGTTTCCTTGTTTGTAAATGATGATGGGTCCGTCTGTGATGACGTCCCACATCATGTCATGATGCGCACAAAGAAAGCTTTTTAACCTGAACTTTCAGATTGCATAATCGTCGACCGAGAAGGTGGGAAGGTTTCTGTTAAGATAAGAATCCATGGAGATATGCCAGATTGCATAATCGTCGACCGAGAAGGTGGGAAGGTTCATGTTAAGATAAGAATCCATGGAGATATGTACAGTATGAAATAATATGAGTTTTTCCAACTGAGGATCTGTTCAGTTGACCACTGACAGATTTTCAAGACAAATCTCTTGATTCAGAAACAGCGGTCTTTAGAACCACTGCTCTGATACCAATTGATGGTCCCTGAGCAGGGTCTTTGGTGTAGAGAGTGGGGTGAATACACCAAAGATAGATTTTTAAAAACTTTTTCAAATTTAAAACAGAGTTTGTGAGCTCAGTTATGAATCCAGCTGAGGAAGGTCAGCTGGGCTAATAACTCAGCTGGCGGTGCGGAAAGTGGTGGTTTAAAAACTTAGCTCGATTGCTTAGAAAAACTCAGCTTGAAAATATTCTTTACATTTTCGACTTAGTCAAGTTATGCAAGTTTATAGACAAAACACAGCTGTCTTTGGGGAGCAGCTGAGTATGCAGATTTGATAAAGATGCAATATGCAAATGGAATTAGTACAATATCTGAAAATAACGAGAAAGAAAATAACACGAGATTTTACGTGGTTCGGAGTAACACCTCCTACGTCCACGACCAGATTCACTGGTAATTCACTACCACTTGGTTTCCAAGTACCAAACAACTTCACAACTCTAACCTGAGTTGTGTTCCAACAGTTTACGGGCACTGTCAAGCCTACACCTTTCAGTTTGCAGGTACTGAAAAAACCTGACTTACAGTTTCCGGGTACTGTAAAACCTAACCACTCGAATTACATGCTTCGAGCAGGAGTAACCTTGACCTAACCTTTCTGGGTAAAAAGGGGTTTGGTTTGGGGTTCTAACTATGAACGAGTTCTTACAATGAAGAACTTAGAGTTAGATGAACTCGTTCGAAATCTAGGCTTAAGATATTCAATGATTTCTGCCTAGGAATTAGACGAAAAACTGGGCAGTTTTTGGACTAGAAACACTTTAAGATAAAGTGTTCTTTGAACTATTTAGAACTGCTTGAGAGCTTTTGAAGGCTTGATGAATTCAGAAATTGAAAGCTTGTAGAAAGTTTTTCGTATATGATCCTAAGGTTGAAGACGGTTTTATATAGGTAGAGATTCAAGACTAGCCGTTGGAGGAGCCGTTTGAATCTTACCTACTCTCCTTAAATTCGAAATCTGCCGTTGGGCGTTTCTGCACCTGTCTTCATTGGTGTCACATCCTAGGTTCTAAAGTCTAGGATGCTGATTTGGCAATCCCTCATTGGTCGAGGTATATTGACCTCCTCTGACACCAGGATCTCTGCCTTTGGAGCTGGTTTTTGAATTTAGAGCTGGATTGGGTAAACTGACTTGAATTGACGTCTTCAGAGTTAGTTCCCTTTGTTCTGTACAGCTGGACCAGCTGTGTCTTGAACACAGCTCGAATTATATTCAGCTTGATCCTGCTCTATTTTGAACTCAGCTCAGCTGGAAAACTCAGCTGATAGTTCACTCCTGCTGTAAACACAGCTGGATCTTGACTCCTGCTGTAAACACAGCTGGATCTTCTGCTGTTTTGAGCTTCAGCTGTCTTCCGCTTCCTGAACCTGTAAACTTAGAAAATCTAGAGCTTAAACAGGAGAGCTGGAAAACACTACTTAGGTTAATGCGATCATCTACTCGGTTGAAGAACAGTTGGGTTTTGATATTAAATCAAAACTTTATAATTTTCCCAACACACTCTAATCAAGATTTTGACCTTTCCTGGATGTAGGCCTTTGAATATGGATTCCAATGCCACTTGAATCGCTCCAATCGGACGAGTAACGAAAAAGATATGGTCAAATCAGTGACAGGTCATAAACGATTCCGCAGTGACGCAATTACAGGGTGCCTCTATTAGGCTTTCTTTAGGCTTCTTGTCCACTGTATGGGCCATATCTCACTCGTTATTGGGCCGATTCACTTGATTCTTATGTCGTGGAAAGCTCATTCAGAGGGCTACGATGGCTACGGCGGCGGAAGCTAGGGTTCAGGCGCCGCTCTCCTCTTGACGCTTTATCCATCTGTTCAGCACACCGACTTTGTACAATGGCTTTCTCTTTAGGTCTGTGGTTTACTACTCCTCATTGTTAAAGATTATTCCCACCTCAATTTCTTGCTGCAAAATGGGACCGCTCTTATTGAACTGTTGCTCCACTTATTACACTTGAACATCATCATTCTGTAGGTGTTTATGGCTTCCTCCTCTGCTGTTGTTAATTAGGGTGGGTAGCAGCTGGTTTTGGTGTTGGCTTGGACTATTTTTTAGCTAATTTTGGGGTTATTTTGTTAACTGTTGGTGCCTCTTCTTTGGTGGTGTCTGCTATTCTGTTTTCTAGCAAACTTTTCACTTTCTTTTGCTGTAATTTTTTCTGCTGTCAAGTAGTGCTTATGATCTCCTTACCAGCTGGTCTTTGTGCAACATTTGTGTCGTGGCTACTTTGTATGCTGCTGTGTTCTTTTGCTTTGAATTGGTGGTGGTGCTGGCTATTTGGGGCTGATTTTGAAGATGTTTTAGCTATAGCTTTGTAATTTTATGTCCGTAACTGATGTGATTCATTGAATTGGATATTTGACAATTTCGATTGTTAGTGGCCTCAGACTCCTACAACTAGTCCTTGGTTTTGTATGGGGCTGTCTTGTGTAGACTTTGGGACTATTTTGGCAACAGTTACTACATCTTTAAGTGCATATCTGGTATGTTGGTTGCCATATATGCTGTTGATGTGTCTTCTTGCATTTCTATGGATTTTTTGCTTGACTACCTTGCATTTGATTGCGTGTAGGATATCAGAAAAGTCTGGAGATGGAACGCGATCTTTTCTCATACAAAGGGGGAATCATTTTCTTCACCTTTGGGAAATCTGAAATAGATAATTATTACTCATATAAGTTCTATTTTTGTTGTTCATCCTTGTGCTCAGATACTAAAAGGCCTTGAGATGGAAATCAAAACAATGACATGAGGAGAAAAGGCAGTAATTTATGTCATCAAGGATTACTTAACTCAAAGACTTCTGATTCCCTCCATTGAAAGTGCTGGTGAAGTATACTTTAAAGTGGAGTTGATGCATTTCCTTTTGGTAAATTGGCAAATTAAATTTATCTTTCTCACTAGTATTACAAAAGAAATATGGGAAATAATTATATAGCTAGCTAGTCTTAATTCACTAAACTAGATTACCTGCTGAGACTGTTAAGCCTTACAAATCGATCTATTCATATTTTTATGGATGCACAATCACTCTTCATGAAGAATTTTTATACTATATTGTTGTGTTTCACCAAGACTACCAAAGTTGTAGATACAAATGATCAGCTCCTAGCATCCCTCAAGACAGAGAAAAAAGAACTAAAGTCATCGCTCAAGGTAGTTCTTTATTATTTTCTTGAGCAGTTCTTTATTATTTTGCAGACACTCAACCTAAAGAATTAACAGAAGCTGAGACTCGGAACACAAACTTGTACAAGGTAGTTCTTTATTATTTTGCATTATATTGCAGTTGCATTATAGAGCAGAGTTCCGTTTCATGTTTGTATTAGTATATACTCCCTCCGTCCCAATAGCAAGGTCTCGCTTTTCTTTTTTGGCTGTCCCAATAGCAAGGTCTCATTCCAAAATGGAAATAATTAACTCTTCAAAAGTTGTAGGACCTACCACTTTTTCTCCTTTTACTCTTGTTTCTTAATAACCGTGTCCAAAGCAAGTGAGATCTTGCTATTGGGACGGAGGGAGTACAATATAGGTAAGGCACTGGGTTTCAAATTTTAGTTTTGTATATACTATATACTATATACTATAAAATGTAGGTAGAAAGGAAAAGCATCGTTCGAAGACCCTGGATTATCAGTGTAAAATTTAGTACATCTATTTGCGCAATCTAGCACTAGCCAGAATATTAGTTTCTCTTCGACCAGTTAGAGTTTTGTAAATTCGAGCTCTTTAAATTTGGTTATTGATTGATAATATGTGTATTATTTCTCATTGCTCTTTGTGTATAGGATTATGGTTGGGTTGAAGGAAGGAAATGACTCGAGTGAAGAAGCTAGCCATGATAGCAAGGAACCGAGGCGCACTCCCGGTGAAGATGGAGAGGTGATGTTGGTGAAGTGGATGAATATGAGTTTGAAACAAGCAAAGTTTAGTTACTTATATAATATTTGATGATACTCGTATAGATAGAACTTTTTGTGAAATATCGATCATGTATCATCTTGACTATATTTGGATGATAATATATGTAGACTATGTTTGGATGATAATAAATATTTATTTTAAAGTATTATTTATTAGTTTTTCGAATTTAAAATAGGTCAATTGTAAAAGAAAAAAAAACAAAAGAATAAAGATATTGAAATCTGGACGAGAATACATAACGGTTGTAAAACTGTTATCTAATGGAGTAAAAACGTTTTCTATAATGACAATACATTACGTGTTAAATATATTTTATAACGGTTAAAAATCGTTATTATCACTATTATAGATGATGGATAATAATTGTTATCTATGGCATCACAACGTTATGTATAAATACAATACATAACGGTTATTAACCGTTATATATGAGCGCACTTTTTATATCACCACTTTATATGTCGGTCTTTAGTGCCCATACATAACGGGTAATACATGTTATGTATGAGCGAATTTCTAGTAGTGGTTGTTGATAAGGAGTTAAGTTAAGATAGAAAAGTTGAGTTCTAGTTGCCAAGAGAAAATCCTAGAAAGCCGAATCGAAGTAGAAAGTTAGTAGCAGCATCGGCATCCCTCATTCCTTGTTAATTCTTCTCACTATTATATTTAAACCTAATCTTTAATGAAGGGCCGAGCGGGAACGTTAAGTGAGGACAAGTCGGGAAGCTAAAGCTTAAGTACAGTAACATCAGTTCAGGTGGACTTTCTAAACTAAAGAAATGACGAGTGTGATTATATGATTATATATGTGATGTTTTAAAATGATTGACTTGCCAAATGTTTGAAGTTTTGTATGATACCATCTACTGAGGAAGACGAATTCGGTCCTACGCAAGGTGGGATTTTGTGTACACAGTATTGTAATCGTGCGCCTTCCTTTAGGTGGGCCGGTTATAAGTTTTTTTGAAGGAGGCCTACTTCTCAACACTATTAAGTTATGGTAGACATGGTTCATACTCATTATCTAAATGTCTGTAGACAAATTATGCTTTTATAACAAAAGAAAACATTTGAACATGCATAGGTTTTTTTATGAAAGTTTACTTGTGTTATGCTTTATGGCAAGTTCAATCTCTAGCTCAAAGCAGCAGTTTTAAATTATTTTGGCATGTGTTCACTAAGTACTTAGCTCTGCATGTTATTTTTTCTAAAATGTGGAGCTTAGCACGGATGGAGATGGAGTGTGTTGGGCGGACTTTTGTTTGTTTAAACTCTTCTGAAAGTTATTTGAGCTTGAGCATGGTTATATGTTTTCATACATGTAACCTAGATATGTCTTCCGCTGCAACACTCTGAATTTCATTTGGTTTTGTGTTGTTATTATGATACTCATATTATGAACATCTAGACTTGGTTATCAGACTGTTAGATTTTGATACGAGATGGTGTAGTCTCTTGACCATTCTCGAAAATCCTTGGTTGAACTTTAAAGGTTGTCGGCATTTCTAAATAATTAACGTCGTTGTTTGATGTTTCTGTTGGTTTCATTATATATATATATTAGCATGATTGTTATGAAAATTGTTCGAAGTCTTCGTATCATCGTTGTTGTGTTTTTATTTGGTTAATCATAAATTGTGTACGTCGCGGGTCCCACCGGCTTAGTCATCTTCATTTTAAGTCGGGTTGCGACAGTATAAGTGGGAGATTATTGGGGTTACATACTGAAAAGCATACTTTTATAGGTGCTTTGTATATTGACTATTATTTCCTATTTTAATGAGAATATTATTGTCACATGATTTGCATATTTATTCGCGTTATGGTTATACAAATAAAGTCCAATTACTTTATATTATAGATAATATGGTGTGTTGTGTCACGCGGAAGATCATATCATCGTAATGCTTACAAAGTAATAAAAGAGTTCACAATCTAAATAATTAATTGACAATTATTTGATAGATTGTAATGAAATAGTTGGTCTTGGCTATTAGCTTATGTTAGTGTATTTCGTATACATTGGACTTGATCAACAGTGAGATTAATTATCCTATATTAACCTAAGTAGATAATTAAATATCTCGATTAATTATTATTTCGTAATTCTAGTTGTATAATATTTAATTATATATTTATAATTATTATTGCTTTGATTTATCAATGAGTGAGAGTTAATGCAACTCAACATCCTCAATATTTTGGATAATATTATTATTTATATGATAATTAATTTATAGCTAGAAATCGTGTCTCGGTGTACCGAGTTGATAATGTCCCCTTGAAGAGCTCAAAAGGATTATTATTATATTAAATCTTGCAAGTGGATTAATTTTCGATATAATAATAAAGTTTGAGTTGTACTACTCTTGGATAAGACATTAATTAGTCAATAGCTTAAATTATTTAATGGACACGCGATATCTTAAACACGAAAAATAATTAATTGGAAAGGAGCCCGATTCGTAAATCGGATTGAACGGGTAGTTCAATATTAATTCTTTAATGGAGTGAATTAATATTTTATTTTATTTAATAGTGTTTGGACTTAAACACTTGGATTAAATTAAATATGGAGCCCCGGTTCTAATCCTCCTAGGAATCCCTAAGATAGCCTAAATTATCCTATAAATATACTCCAAAAGTGTCGTCCATCTTGGTGATTAACTTGAGCAATGTTGTGAACAATATTAAAGTTAATTAAAGAGAGAAATAGGCGTGAGTTTTTGGAGGTTAGGGTTTTACGGATTATCGTCCAATCGATAGGCAAATTTAGGAGGGAATATCTTAGAAGATTCGTGAGTCCAATCATCAATTAATACAAGAGCTAATCTCGTGTGTAGAGATTAGTGCGTAGATCATCCTCTACTTTAGATTCGTTTTCTACGTTCATCATAAAGGTTATATTCAATTTATGGTTTCCGTAATCTCATAAATTAAATTACGTGGCTTTGCATGTTAATGAATCGATGAATAATTAAATTATATTAATATCCTAATGTTCCTAACACATGGAATCTTTAATCAGTTCCAACACCAAGAACCAAAGCAGTTTACTAGACTACCCATTGATACCTGCAAGTGGAAGAACCAACCGTAATTCGAGAGAAGGCGTTCTGCACTAAGATTGACTATCTATTCTACCCAGTAGAATAGCTACTGACTGTATGCTTTTAATGAGGATTTGAGGATCACTGAGATATTAGGAACAGACCTGATCAATATTTAGAACTAATGTTTGTTTGGTCATAGGACTGTGTCCCGAATGAGAACAAATAAGACTGTTTGGAAGATTCTGAACAAAAAGAGTGAAGTGGGAAATGCTTCAAACAACAGTCAAAACACCAGACCGATCCACATTCGTACTGGAATATCTAAGAACTTTGCAAACTAGGACTTATATTCCTCAAATCAAATATTTAACTTCGGTTAAGCTATATTGTTTACTTACCCTGTTTAGACTCATTTCCAACTCGTTAGTCCTTTGTCTTAAATGTAATGATACAAGAGTATGATAGAAACTTCTTCTGGTATATACTGAATGAAGCTTTGCTCACATTCCTGAACACATATTTCATTTCATAGGCAGCTGTGCACTTTTCTGCAGTTTGCATTTACAATGATCTGCTCGTGAGATCTTCATGACTTCTGCCAATCCTTTGGTACCAGTAACGGAGAAAAACTTTGGAAAAGTCCGTAGTAGGATTTTCCTGCCAAGAAACGAAAAACGTTAGATGAAGACTGTACGTAATACTAAGCCATGCCTTTTCCATATTGGTTGCTAATTGCCTAGATAATACAGGGTGAAGTGGAAGATGAACATATATTCACAGTACCTGATAGTTGAGTCTCAAGTTTTTTCATGTAAGATCTGTTTGTATCAGCAATTGTGATTGATGGAATGTGGCCAACTTTATGAGCGTCCTCTCCCCCTTCCTCCTGAACCTTCTGAACCCTGCTCTTAAAGGTATCGAGCATGTTAACAATAACCAATTCCCTGAGTGAAACAACAAATCTGATTCCTTCCGGAACCATCCTCAAGTTTATACATTCATCAATTTTTAAAGAATAAAGATTAGGCATAGCTCCTTCCTCTATTCTCCAGTTCTCTAAATCAGTCAGCCCCTGGAGCTCCAGAGTAGCGAGACTAGGGAAACCCTGAGAAGAACAGCAAATATCACGCCCCACAAATGCGTTCTTACGTAATATCAATGTATGTAGACTAGGGAGTTTCTCTAGAGTAGCCATAGGATCTTCCTTGAGTTTGCTGATCCTCAGAGTTAGTTTCGTGAGGCCTCGACCAAAATGGCAGTGCTCTGGTAGCTTGTTTATAATGCCAATGAGGTCCAGTTTTTGAAGATGGACTGACCTTACTACTTCTCTCAAAACAGTTAACTCTTTTTCTGACTGAAAATCATAGCGGATACGGAAAGAGGACTCTCTGATATGCAAATCATCCATCTTGAGGTGATTAGTTAGAGCTGATAGATGCTCTATCTCCAAAGATAAAATTCCAGCTAGTTTCTGAAGCTTCGTTAACTTGGTGATATCTCTGTAATCTGAAACTCTGGTATTAAAGTTTTTTAAAACTTCCAACTTGGTTAAGCTATTTAGCTGCAGTTTGCTGGTGCAGTCATGAGATGGAGGGAGATAGAGATGTTTCAAAAGATTCAGCTTCCATATGACATTAGGGATGGTCAAGCATACCAGGAAAGGTATCCTCAGGTCAAGTGTTTGTAAGTACTTTAAATTGCCAATGGACGATGGTAATTTATTTAGCTGACAACCTCTTAAACTTAGGTATCTGAGGTGAATCAAATCTCCTATACCCTTACATAGCTTATCTCCAAAGTCGAACCTTTCAAGGTCTAACACTCTTATCAGTTTGAGCTCATTGCAGACGAACTCCAATGCAGGCTGAAGATTTCTTCTGTTGCTGAGCCTGGAAAAGAACAACGCTGATCTAACTTTTTCAAGGTTCTCCTTTATATACTCAAGGGTCTCCTTTCTAGGAGGAAAATACGTGTCAAAATCATGATCAACAGCAATGGAAAGCCTGCGTGTTTTACTGATTGGTGCTGCTATAGCTGATGGAGAAGGTGTACTTGGTAGTTCAATTTCATATCGTAAAGGAATCTTTTTTAAAAAATTCTCCTCCTTACCCTTTACAAGGCATAGTTCTCGGGTAAGGTCATGAAGTTGACAGGACTTGAACCTGCCAGTTGCTTCGTCTACTCTCACTTGAACCATGCACCTTTGCACAAGTTCTCCTAGATAACGTTCTGCTATGTCCATGGTCGATTCCTCCTCTTCCAATTCTTGTGATATGAATCCTTCAGCTAACCACAACTGGTACAACTTCCGAGTTGGAATCTTAGAATCCTCTGGGAAGTTGCCTAAATGAAGAAAACATGGTTTGAGCTGATAAGGTAGATCATGATAACTTAGAGCTAACACCTCATGAACTCTTCCATTCTCTCGAGAACCTCTTCCCATCCGTAAATAGGAATTGAAATTTTGATGCACGGTTCTCCACTCGCTTATGGTAGACTTTGTCATCAGAAGTCCTCCTAGCACAACTATTGCTAACGGTAATCCTCCACACTGTGCAACCATCTCCTTTCCTAATCTTTCCATGTCCATTTGATTTCTGAGATCTTGATAAATTGAAAACAAAAGTTTAAGAATTTATAATGAGTGGTGAAAGAGAAACTGTTCTGTTCAGATTGCTGATTTTATGAAGTAAGCACAATAGAGATCTTCATTTTTCTACATTTTTAAGTTGGGACCTTCTACATTAAGTAATCAAAACAATTGAGATCTGCAGCAAGATATAGTAGGTAAATCACATAGGAAAACTGATTCTTATCTGCCATGTGCTGTAGCATATCGTTTTTATCATGCAGTTAGACACGCAATAGATTATAAAATTCTCTTACCTTGAATTGTATCTTCAGAACTTGAACTGTGAATCCGACTTATGAGTTCATCGTCCTCATCACTGAAGCACGAGTGAAAGCTTTCTGCTCGTGATAATATTGCATCCTCATCCTCAAACCCAGAGGAGTACTCATGCTCTTCTACAGACCTGCTACTGCGTTGACTCCTATCAAGTGAAATACCTAAAATTTGAAGCATCATCATAAGAGCTTACTAACTCGACTTCCTATCGAGTGAAATACCAAAATATTTGAAGCATCATTGTACGAGTTGCACATTTTACTTCTCTCAGTCGAAATAAGTGAAAATTATAAGCATCATTGTACGAGTTGCTACTTTTTACTTCTCTCAGTTGAAATAAGTGAAAATCATAAGCACCATTCATCATTGTACGAGTTGCTACTTTTTACTTCTCTCAGTTGAACTAAGTGAAAATCATAAGCATCATCGTACGAGTTGCACTTTTTACTTCTCTAAGTTGAAATAAGTGAAAACCATAAGCATCATTGTACGAGTTGCTACTTTTTACTTCTCTCAGTTGAAATAAGTGAAAATCATAAGCATCATTGTAAGAATATTATCTAGGACTGACTGAATATTACCTACTTACTGCTTTCACATGATCTTCTACTGCACAAGGCATGGCACCAAGAACTTATAGGATTGATATGGATGATACTTCAATTAGTTTGTCGAATATGTTGAAAAAATATACCTGCCAAACTCAGAGTGCGGGAGACTTTCTTCTTGAGTAGTTCCCAGCTTTCCTCTTCATCCAGATGCCTTTGCTCGTAGAGATAACAGCGAGCATCGATATCTATGTAACGAGCGAATTCTCGTTTGCGTGTGGTGAGCAACACCTTGATATTCATCTGTCTGCTCAAAACTCTGTTGTGGAAGACAGGTTTGAAAATAAAATCCCAGGCGTCCATATCCCAAACATCATCAAGCACGATGAGGCATCTTTTCCTCCTCTGGACTTGAATAAGCTCCTCAACAAGGTCCTCGAGTTTCATACTATTGATCGCCTTCTTCTTCTCAGGTTCAAGCTTGCCGAGGATCCTCTGCAGCACATCCTCCGGCTGCCATTGTTGCGACACGCACGCCCACGCGAAGGCGTGGAAATGGCCGCGGACGAGATCGTGATGGTAAATCCGTTTGGCGATGGTGGTTTTCCCTATCCCGCCCATTCCTGTGATGGAGACAACCTGATAGGTCTCGTCGCCGTCTTCATTCACCAATTTGGCAACCAATTGCTCGACGTGGTCATCTAGCCCGACGAATTCCTCCTCCACAAAATGAGAATACGTCCGCCTCTGCTGCTGTCGTCTCCGAGAAATTGGATTAGGGCTCCCTCGTTGGCGCGGCCTAATGTTGCGGACGCGCAGATCTGATTCGAGGGCGGAGACCTTAGCTTCGATGAGTTGGATCTTGGGGTCGAGAAGGTGGAGGTTGGTGGCTTCTCGGAAGAGACTGCTGTACTTTCTCCGAGTGCTGGCTTCCTTCCTTGAAGAGAGCACGACAAGGAGGAGATCTTCGATGTCGTAGGCGACTTCTCTGGTTTCGGCGATCCAGTTGCGGATCCCTTCGTCGACTTCTTGTCTGGCGTCGGCGATTTCGAGTATGGACTGCAGCTGCCGGAGCTTCATTTGGATTACTTCGATTCGTCCCCGCACTAGGGGGACGTGTCTCGCCTCGTATACGAGCAGTTCGCTCAGACTGCGTATTACGCAGAATACCACGTATTCCGCCATTGATGATCTCCAATTTCAGCGGAGGGAGGGGATTTGAGGTTGTAGCTATCCCTTCTTCTTCTTCTTCTTGTTTGAACTCAGAAAATGCTTGTATCCGTTGACTTTGAAAATGATGCAAAACCGTGTTGAATGTTCAGACCAAATTATTTCATTGTACGCTAAATTAGTGCAGAACTCCTAAATTACTATCACCGTCCCAGATTATCAGTTCAACCAATATCTTATGCCTCGCAATAAATCAAATATGCATCACATTTTTGGGGATGGAGGGAGTAATATTCGGAGTATAGATTGAATTTTGGAGGGTGTGGACAGTCATGATTCATAAAAGGTTTTTAGTTTGTAGAGGTTGCAAATGCAATGTGACTGATAATCCCGAAACGAGTTTTCGGTGTAGACAGGTGAATACACTGAGATGAAAACTTTTGAAGATTAAAACTTTTGAGTGAGCTTATAAATCCTTCTGACTTCTTTTGGAAGATGGGCAGCTGGACTAATAACTCAGTTTGTTGTGCAGAAGGTGGTAGCTTGAAAACTTAACTCGTTTACATTTTAGAAAAACTCAACTTGAAAAATTATACTTTCACTTTTCTCTTAGTCAAGTTGCATGCAGTTTGATGAAAACACAGCTGGCTGGATCACTCAGCCAGAGAAAATAAACTTTGAAATATGCTAAGCTTGATGATTGGTTAGTTCTTCAGGAAAAAAAATAAAGCAATAAGAACACCAAAAGTTTAACGTGGTTCGGAGAGAACTCCTACGTCCACGAACAGAATCACTCTGGTAAATCCACTAAGGATGATCATTTGCTTTACGAGTAGCAAGCAAACTTCTCAGCTCAAACCAGAGCCTTCACCTACAGTTTTCGGGCACTGCAGAAGCCTAATCTTCAGTTTACGGGTACTGAAGAAACCCGACCACTCGAATTACGCGCTTCGAGTAAGCGTACCTTAACCTAACCTTTACTGGGTAGAAGGGTCTGAGTTTGGGATTTTCCAACTATGAACGAGTTCTTATAGTGAAGAACAAAAATGTATGATGAACTTGTTCAAACTAGGCTTTTGATATTACTATGATAAACTGCCTAGGACTGAAAGTTATGAACAACAAAGAACAAAGGAGGCTTTGGCTGTGTTCTTGACAGATTTGATTTTTGCGAGTGTTGTTCGTTTTTCTCTTTTCTTCAATCGTTCACCTCCTCTCTTTGTTGTTGATGAAGATTCCTATTTATAGGGAGAGATTCGAACTAGCCGTTCTAAAAGTCTCACTTAATCTTTGACATTATGTCATGTAGTCTAACTTTCTTCATCCGCTTTTTCTATGTGTCAGATCCTAGGTTTACTTTCTAGGATGCTGATTTCTCGAAGCCTCATTGGTCGAGGTTGGTTATGTCCTCTGACACTGGGAACTTGTCTTGGAGCTGGCTTCGACATTGAGCTGAGTCTTCAAGCTTTGGTTGTGTCTTAATCAGCTGGAAGCTTTGTTGGTTCAGCTCCGCTTGATCTACTCAGCTGGATCCGCTCTACTAGATTCATTCTGCTTGAGTCAGCTCTGCTGGATTTACTCTGCTGGATCCACTGGCTGGATCTACTCTGCTGGATCCATTCAGCTGGATAGACTTTACTGGATCCACTTGGCTGGAACTCCTGCTGATCCCTTCAGCTCAGCTGGATCCTCTGGCTGTCTTCAGCTGCTTCACCTGTAAACTTAGAAACTCTAGAAGCTCAAACAGGCAAGCTGGAAACATCTAAGTTTTAAGCAATCATCTACTCGGTTGGGGTCAGTTGGGTTTTGGTATCAAATCAAAACACTTAGAATTTTCCCAATAATTTTTCCCTTTTTGATGATGTCAAAACCTAACTGAGAAAAACAGAGTAAAAGAAGATAAACGTATTAAGCATATAAAACTTCATAGCCTCGACAAAAAGATATTGTCATCAGGGTGAGTTTGAGAGAAAAAGAATGATTTTATTCTGTACCAGAAAAAATGATTACAGATTACAAAAGAATTTGCATTCAAAATCCCAGCTTGCTGGGTCTTCATCTCTTCCTTTGATGCTTCCTCTCTTCTTCAATTTGATTATCAGTTTTCACCCCTATAATACCCCGTCTTTTCACAATCAATCTTAGTAATTAATTAAGGAGGTTACTTTAATTAAGCTAAGTTAAGAAATTAATTAAGCATAAGAAAGTTCCGTCGAATAAATTTCTCGATAATTTTAAGTGCCGTAGAAGAAGTCTAGCTAATAAATATTATCCTGTCTCGGATAAATCCGAGATAAAGAGAATGAGGATATTTATTAATTAATTATGTGCTTGTGTGTTTGTGTTCAATGTGGGAAATTATGATTTCATTTCCAATTTAAATTTTCTGGAAATAATAATTTTGTGCCGTTGAATTTATTATTTTTCCAGTAATAATTTCTATGAAGTAATGTGAGAGTTTAAATTAAGTGTGAGAGATTTCTTTAAGGATTTAATTTTAATGATAGGATTAGGAGAATAATTTAATTAATATTCCGTCGAGATTTAATGAACGAAGTTGAAGAGATATCCGAATAATTTATCACTGTAGATACATTTCATCATTTATTACCAAGACAATATGTTGGAAGCATCCATTAATTGATGCATATCCATTTGCCACCTCACCCCTTCTTCGTTAATTAAATTTAACCAGCTAGGTTTTCGTTGGCATAAGTGTTACTTTGGTTGTTGGTAACATATGTTACCAACATGCCTGATGATAGTGAAAACCGTTATTCTTATTTAATTGTACATTATTTTATCTTGTCTTGTTTTTCCTTTGCATGTTTCATGTGCAGATAAAAGAACAGCTGAATGATGGTTATCAGCAGAAAGAGTGGGGTTTAAGGCGAGGTACAAGGTGGTTTTTATCCATGACATGTTAGGAGATCATGGGAATAACTACCTTGTGTAACCGCCACTTCCCACTACTTTCTTAACCGCTGGATTGAAGTAGAACTGTAGATTGTGGACGTCCAAATGATGAGAGGGTGGAAATAAACTGCTTAGCATTTGGAGGAGTATAAATACTGCACGAGTTTCATTTTCAAGGTTGCGCATTTTGAACGAAGATCACACTTAGCAAATTTTAGATTCAGCTTTCGCCATTCTGTCTACCTAGTGTTAGCAACATCACAAACCAACACGCTGTGGAGGATTGGGTTGTGTAGAAGCAATTCACTAAGGTAGATAGTCTTATCTAGATTAGTCTTCGAAGAGATTAATCTCTATTTTAACATGTTCTGATTCTTAGGCAGATTGATAGGCTGTAAAGGTTCGAACATGTTTGTGTAGTTGATTAGATTAGTGTAGATTTAATCTTCTACCCATTCGATACTTAGAGCTTATTGCTATATGGATCGAATGGTTTGTTTTCTCTGTATTGTAATCTTTGGTTTAAATATAGTGTTTTGCCGTAAGGCACCGGTAGGTTTAATCACCTGCCAAAAAGTTTAATTTGTGTATTTGTTCAATTTTTGCTGCACGTTAAATCTGTTGTTGTTAACATATGATTTAACACTCTTATTTTAACAAAATGCGTGATTTTGTTGTAATAGCGGGCACTGGATTATTTCAAGTGGTATCAGAGCCTCAACTTGATATACTAAGTTCTGATTCTGTGTGCAGATTACACCATGGACGCTACTAGAAGGCCTCTTATTTTGGATAGAAATGGTAAGATCTATCCTTTGTGGAAGTCACGCATGAGGATGTTTATCAAATCAATTGATGAACGAGCATAGCTTTCTGTTGTAAATGGTTGGGTTGCACCACGTTAAGAAGTTGATGGAATTTCAACGTTAATCCCTGAGGGACGTTGGACAGCCGATGAGAGAATTGTCTCTAACTTTAATTCTCATGCTTTGAATGCGATTTTTGTTTCTGTAGATGTTTCTTCCTTTCGGTTGATTTCCAACTGTGTTAAGGCTCGTAATGCGTGGAATATCTTACAGGAAAAGTGTGAAGGCTCTGAAAGTGTGAAGAGAACTAAGTTTAGAATGCTCACAACTAAGTTCGAAAATTTGAGGATGTTGGAGGATGAGTCAATCTCAACATACTCCGATAAGATCACTGAAATAGCTAATGAAACTGTTGCTCTTGGTGAACCAATTGGAAATGATCGCTTGGTTAGTAAGGTTATGAGATCCTTACCTGAAAGATTTAACATGAAGATCTCGGCAATTGAGGAAGCTAGAGATGTTTCTAGGTTGCGTGTAAGTGAGTTATTCAGTATCTTACTTACTTTTGAGATGAACTTGAACCAACAAAAAACTGGTATGAAAGGCAAGAGTGTTGCCTTCCATGTTGATGCTGTCAAGACTTCAAGTGTAATACCCCGCTTTTTCATAACTAATCTTAGTAAATAATTAAGATAATTATTTAGAATAATTAAAATGCGAGAACTTAGAAAGAAAATAAGTTCTGGAAATTAAAAATTTTCGGCAGCCTTAAATTGCCGAATTTTGATAATTTAAGATTTATTTTCGTTTCAGTTAATCCAAAATAAAATACTGAAGATGTTATGATTATGCGCTATTATATTTGCATTATTTGAGAAATATGTGCTATTTTTGAAATATTTGATTTTCTCGGGAATTATGAATTTTCTCCGGGAATGTTATTTAATTTTCGGATTTTATTTCCGGAAATTATTAGAGGAAATTTATATTAGGGTTTGAGAAACCCTAATAAATTTTTATAGATCGCGAGCTTTTTAATTAAAGCCTCTATGATTATTTATTTAAAGATTGATTAATTAATTAGAGAATTAATTGATCAATTAAGATGAGATTTATATGCTTAATGTTTAATTAATTAATTAGATGTTTAATTAATTAATTAAGCTAAGTTATTAAGCATAATTTTTCCTAGGAAATAAAGCTTGTATCATAAGCTTGATTATTATTTCCTAATTAATTTATATCTAACAATAATTAGTGATTAATTTAATTACTAATATATATATTGTTAGTAATTTAATTGCACATGTGTTAATTGCTAACACTAAGGTTTATTTTATTTATTTATTGGAGCCACCTCATCATGTTTCCAACATAATAATTATATATGTTGGACATGTGGCATGCAAGAATTAATTAAATGCCATGTATTAAGGTTGAGAGAGTAAGGTAAATTCATGCATCTTTCTTCATTCTCTCATCTCTCTCTCTTAACACTACTCACGCAGCACACACACTCATCACACACACACACACAACTCCATTAAAGATGAAGATTCAAGCTCAAGTCATCAAAGGAAGTAGTGCTTAAATCAAGTGAAAAGGTTAGATCTAAGGTTATTTAAGCATTTAGATTAAAGTTTGAGCATGAAAATCCATCTCCCCTTCATCTCCAAAAATTTTGAAAGTTTTGTATATGTTGATAGATGGATTTGATCTCTAAGTATGATGTTAAATAAGTGATTTAAAATAATTCTAGCCCTAATTTCCATTTTTTTTGAAAACTATGGAAATAAATTAGAAAAATTTATTCTTTGATCCTATGATCAAATTGATGAATTAAGTGAGCTCCAATGATGATTATAAGCATGAGAAATTAGTTAATTGAGCAAGAATAATCAATTTTATTTTATTTGTCAAAATGGCCGAAAGTTGGCAAAAATTGAGATTTTTAGAATTTGATTTTCTATGATCAAATTGATGATTGATATGAGCTTATATGATGTCTATGAGTATGTTGGATAATTGAATTGAGAAGAATTAATCAATTTCCTATTATTTCTTGAAATAGCCGAAAGTTGTGGCTAAAATAGAAATAATTGATTTTGATGTTCTATGTTTGATTTGATGATCAATATAGGCTCAATTGATGTTATTGAGCATGATGATATATGATTTTAATGAGTTGGAATTCTCCTTGCCCTAATTTGAATTAATTTCGAATTATTAGGGTTTATAAGTGAGAATTTTTGAGGATGAATTTTTATGATGAAATTGATGATGGATTTGAGTTTAGAATGATGAAATAAGGTTATAATGAATTTATGAGAATTTTTGAAGCTCATATGAATGAAGTTGGAAAAATAAAGTTTGCTTAAAATTAGGGGTTTTTAATTCAAAGCATAATTTGATGAAGTAATGATATATTTGAGCTCATGGTATTTATTTAAAATATGTGGGAATTTTGGTAGAATTTTTGGAGCTCAATTTCATAATTTTAGAAATTTTCAGCAATTAAAAATAAAATAAAAATAATTATTTAGAGCTTAAATTGATCAATTGAGATTATAATTAATCTCTAGAATATTAATTAAACATGTTGTAATTTGAAATGGATAAAAATAAGCAATTGTGCCCTATTTCTCATAAAAGTCGAAATATATATAATAGGGTTTTGATTTTTATCCAATTAAATTAAGTGATTAAGCTATAAATATAGCTTATAAATTAAATTAAGATGTTTGAAATTGATTAGAATGAAATTGGGTATTTATTTTCCAATTTCTAAAAAGGACCGAAATATATATATATATT
Organism: Agastache rugosa; assembly: GCA_031470985.1. NCBI lineage: Eukaryota > Viridiplantae > Streptophyta > Magnoliopsida > Lamiales > Lamiaceae > Agastache > Agastache rugosa. The sequence goes on along the minus strand of CM062604.1, from coordinate 8,217,148 downwards.
AAAAGGCCATGTATATGATTTTTAATTAAGAAAATAATGATGGAAATGAATTCTACGATAAAAATTAAGTATCGTAGAATTTTTCGGAATTTTAATACGAAATTTTGAGATTTTTCTATTTTCCGGCCATTTTTCGAAGTCGGAGGTTTATACGTATAGAAAATCTGTTTTAATGATGTGATTATGAAATTATGTCACATTTAGTATAAAAAGTATAAGGAATTAATTTGAAATTTTTCGGAGCTCGTTTGACGAGTCGAAAATATTTTTTAAGTTAAAGATATGAATAATAGAGATTAAATATATGTTAAATAAAGGATAATGAAGATAGTAATCATCAATTAAATGTTAATGATGATTTTAGCTATTAATTATATATGTTAATGGTCATTAGTTACTAATGACGCGTTAATGACGAATTAAGTATTAATGATACGTCATTAATAAATACATATGTCAAGGACATATTTTATTAATATAATGTTATGATTATTTATTAATAAAGAAGTTAAGCATTTTAATATGCTTATTAAATTAGAATAAGAGTTTAAGTGTTTAAATAAACACTTATATGATTAAATGATATGTTTAATTTCTTTAGAATGATAATATATTTAAGAATAAGTTTAAATGATGGATGAAATGATTAATATGAGTTTAATTATTAATTATATGCTTATATGCATTTATGGAGTTAAATGATGACTTATGTGATTACATGTTTATTTATGGAGTTAAATGAGGAATTATGTGATTACATGTTTATTTATGAAGTTAAATGAGAAGTATATGGATTTATGTTTTAAAATATATCCTAAAGTTATAATCGATTAATTATCGATTAAGAAGTTAAGTAAGAAAGATGAAGTAATTAGAAAAGTTTAGTTCCTAATTGCCGAGAGAAAAACCCTTGAAAAAGCCGAGACAAATTAGAGAAATTTTAAGAATAGCAGCAGCAGTCCTCATTTGAATATTTAATTTTCCTCTCTCTTATGTTTAAATTTAATTATTAAATGAAGGAACGAGCGGGACTGAAAAGTGAGGGAAAAGCCGAGAAGTTAAAGTATAGATAAAGTAGCTTCAGTCCAGGTGGGCTTTCTGAACAAAAGAAATAAAGAATGTGATATTATGATTATATATATGTGTGATGATTTTTAAAGTGATTGACTTGCCAATTTTTGAAGTTTTTGTATGATACCCTCTATCAAGGAAAGACGAATTCGGTCCTACTTAAGGTGGGATTTGTGTACACTATATTGTAATCGGGAGCCTTCCTTTTTGGTGGGACGATTACAAGTGTTTGAGAAGGAGGCCTACTTCTCAACACTCAAAAGTTATAGTAGATGTGGTACATACATAAAAAGTATTTTGACTGCAGTCATTTATATGAAAGAAAAAGGTTTTGGCAAGTACAGGTTTGTTTTTAAGTATATATATAAATACTTGTGCTATGCTTTATGGCAAGAGTCAATCTATAGCTCTAAGCAGCAAATTTTCAATTATTTTGGCATGTGTCCACTGAGTACAAAAGTACTCAGCCCTGCATGTTATTTCTAAAATGTGCAGGCTAACTTGGATGATGATGGAGTGTGCTGGGCGGACTTTTGTTGTTGACCTCTTGAGACATTGTTGATGTTGAGCAGGATTATATGTCTTCATACATATAATCAAAGATATGTCATGTTATTTCCGCTGCAACACTCTGAATTTATTCAGTAATTGTTGTCTTATTGTGATGTTGAAGCTATGACTTGATAAACCTTGTTTCCGTTGCTAAACTCTGATACGAGATGGTATTGTCTTTTGACCATCCTCGGCTATTTTGGTTTGACTTGAAAGTATGATTTATTGTATGATGGTTTTTGTTGGATAACTGGGTCGTTATCTTGTTCCTTGGTTAATCATAAATTGTGTACGTCGTGGGACCCACCGACTTGGTTATCTTCCTTCTAAGTCGGGCTGCGACAGAGTGGTATCAGAGCAGCTTGTCTGCTCTAAGTCTAAAATTTTTCTCTTGAGTCTAGTCTAGACTTGAATCCCTAGACTAGTTAAGTCTTAAACAACAAAAGTCCAGCACCTCATCTCATCCAGCAAGGTCAGATATGTATTAAAAGTTTTCTAAAGATTAAAAGTTTAAAGTTTGAAGATATATTGTAAAGTTTTGATGCCTTATGAAGAGTAAAGCATAGACATTCCATTTACTCTTTTTGATGAGAAAGGCGTTATTTTAAGTGAAGACTCGATTCGTGGAAGTCTTTGGAATTAGGAAATAATACGGGAGTAGCAATTTCACGCAAATCTCTAAAAGAACCTTGAATTTTCTTGAAGAGTTTGTAATCCCGTATGACAAGATTGTTGAACGTATGAGACAGAAGTTCCATGTGACTGACGGACTGTTATGTGGACCTGATCAACCCACATAGCTAGAAACTCAGTAATATGGGTCTTCCGCCTCCATAACGAAGTTAATAAATGAAATGAAGTAAGAAAGTAAAGAAGGAGAATTTTATGAAAATAAGTTATGATTGATGTGTTAAATGTTTAAAGTTAAGTAAAGAAAGTTAAATTATTCCTGACAATTGTTTAATTGTTAAGGTTACAAGTCAAGATAGCTTGCTGCTACTTGAAAAATTAAGAAATGTCTATGAAGTTAAGTGCTTTAATATTGATTGCCATGCTGATGAAAGTGTATGAAATTAAGTTGCTTCGCTATTGCGTGATTATTAAGTTAAAGTTATGAAAGTAATGATTATGTAAATGTGTGTGTGTAAATATTTGATGCATAATATGACGTAGTTAGATCTGTAACGGAGTAGTAGTCCGTACCACTAATGATATTTTTGTGTGATGTCCTAACATCATAGATGATCTAGGGATAGCTTTTGCTGTATATAAATCCTTTCTTTTGAAAATACCTCAAAAAGGCAATTTTTCAAGTATATTGAGTAAAATGACCAAAACAGTTATTTAAGATAATTTGATGTTTTCCTAAAGTATTTAAGTAATACGAAGAGATATGATGAAGTATGAAGAAAAGGAAAGCATAAGTAAGAAAAGAAGTTATATGAAGAAGAAGGATTAAAGATGTTATTTAAATTAAGTTGATGCTTCCTTAAAGTGTAAGATGTGAAGTAATGATGCTCTATGAGAAAAGAAATGTATGAGGAAAGATAAGTAAGATGATGAAGGAAGGAAGTAAAGGCTTTCATGAAAATGAAAGAAGAAAATATTTCTTTAAGAGTTAAAAGTTAAGTTATTAAGGAAAGTTAAATAATGAGATGAAAGTATAAAGAATATTGTGAAAATAAATTAAGAATGATAGAAGTTAAAGTCAAGTTATAAAAGACAGATAATTTATTCTGTCAATTTATAAGTCAAGTTATTCTGCTGCTATTTAAGACAAGTTTATAAAGCTGAGTGCTTTATTAATGATTTCCTAATTAAGAAAAGATATAAAGCTAAGTACTTTAATAATGATTAAGAAAAGTTATGAAGTTCAGTTATGTTGTTATTACATGACTACTAAGTGAAGTTATGTAAGTGATTATATTATGATGTGATGTGAATGCTTGAATGTTAAGATCTACGATTTAAGAATTTGCTTGTGAAGTATTTGTTTATGCAATAAAGAATAAGATGAAAAGGTGCTTAAATGCAAAGCTCGATAAGAATAAAGTCATTTCGTGATAGTTTTATAGTTTCTTAAAAACTAGAATGCCAAAGAAGAAATAGGGTAGAGGAAGAAGTAGAAGAAGAGCAGCGAGATCCTACCCTACCTCCTCAGCCTGAGAGGAGAATCGAAGAATTATTTCTTCGACAAAAACCCCCAACCTTCGACGGAAGAAGAAATCTGTCAGAAGCGGAAGAATGGATTCGTGATTTAGAGCTAATTTTTTTTAGATTTCTTCGATATGATGATAGCGAGCGTCTCGCACGTATGTCATATCAGCTGAAAGGATCTGCAGACTGCTGGTGGGAAGCTTGCCAGAAGACTTATCCCGAGCAGCTTGAACATTTCACTTGGGTGTCTAATGAAGCCCTTTTCGAAAGATGTTTCGAAAAGCTTTTGCAAGCAGAAGTCAAGTGAGTTCGTAAATTTAAAGCAAGGAAAAAAAGATAGAGTCAGAGTATGTCCGTGAATAATGTGACTTAGCTTGTTTCGCCCTGTCAAAGTTGATTCGGACAAGAAGATGTCTGAGTTTTTTCTTCGAACTCAGGCAAGACATAAAGAATAGTACTAGCAAGTCAAAGTGTTTTGACTTATGTTGAAGCATTAAACCGAGCTTTAGATATGGAGCTGGCTATGCAGCCAGAGAAGTTAGTCCAGACTCCAGCACCTCCCCCGATTCAATCCTCAGCGGCTGTTAAACCGCAATCTTCGCACCAAAGCCAGTTTCAAAAGGGAAAAAGGAAATGGAATGCTAGGAATCAACCTAGCAAGAAGCCATGACATGAGCAGAGTCAACAACAATCGACTCAAGAAAAAAAATATAGGCCTCCTGTGATTGGTCAAGATAGCTCGTTTCAGAGACAGTAAGGAATTTCTGCATGCCCTAAGTGTTGTAAAATGCATCAGGGAATTTGCGCAGCAGGAAGTAACAGCTGCTATGCATATGGGCAACCAGGGCATTATTCTTATCAGTGCCCATGTAGGCAGCAAGGGACTGGAGGAGAAAACTTAATCAATATCAGCCTCCACATTTAAAAGCCATTGAAAGAGTCCCACAGACGCAGCAGCGTCAACGTCAAATTCCTCGGCCTCAGCAGCAGAAGCTGAAGCAGCGAACACCGCAGCAAGAGCAGTATCATCACCAGAAGGTTTTTGCTCTTGAGCAGAAAGTGAGTGTCAAAGATCAGGGCAATCTGGCAGGTATGGGTCAGATAAATGATGTACCTGTTATAAATCTTTTCGATACTGGTGCATCACATTCTTTTGCATGCGTAGATACTCTTGGCCTTAAATAGAGAGAGATAGCCAGAACATAAGAGTATCGACCCCGGTAGGTAAAACTACCCCAATCACACATGTTTGCCCTAATCTAGAATTTGAGATTGGTTCCCTTAAGATGTCAGCCAAAACCCTAAATCTAATTCGAATGTGGCACGTAGACATCATTTTGGGAATGTATTGGTAAGTGAAAAAGAGTAAATTTCGTGTGTTGCTGCCGTTCAAGAGTCTACTGCTGTCCGTCGAGAGAGAATGTGAGAATATGTTTTTTTTTTTAAAAAGAATGCCGATTATTTCGGCAATTCAAGGAAGAAGGTTGTTGAGAAGAAAAGATGTGCAAGTATATCTTGTTTATCTTAATAAAGAGGAAAATCAAGGAAAGAAAATTGATGATGTAGCCGTAGTCCAAGAATTCAAGGATGTATTTCCTGAAGTTTTGCCAGGATTACCCCAGACAGGCAATTGGAGTTTACCATTGATCTTGAACCTGGTTCAGCTCCAAGATCAAAGGCGCCGTATAGAATGGCCCAAAAGAATTTCAAGAACTAAAGATCCAGCTACAAGAATTGTTTGATCTTGGTTTTATCAGGCTTAGTGTTTCCTCGTGGGGAGCACCAATTTTGTTTGTCAAGAAGAAAGACGGTAGTCTAAGAATGTGTATAGATTACCGAGAATTAAACAAGTTGACATTGAAGAACAAGTATCCTTTGCCAAGGATAGATGATCTATTCGATCAGCTCAGAGAAGCCAGTGTTTTCTCAAAGATTGATTTAAAATCTGGCTGTCATCAGTTGAAGATTCGTCAAGAAGACATTCCAAAAAATAAAAATAAAAAAAATTTAAAAAAAAAATTTGCCTTTCGAACGAGATATGGCTACTACGAGTTTGTAGTAATGCCGTTTGAATTGACAAATGCTCCGGCAGTATTCATGGATATCATGAATCGAGTTTTTCATGCATTCTTGGACAGATTTGTCATAGTTTTTATTGACGACACTCTTGTGTATTCAAGAAGGGAACCAGAGCATGAAGAGCATCTCTGAATTGTCTTAGAAAAGCTGAGATCAGAAAAATTGTATGCCAAATTCAGCAAGTGTGAATTTTGGCTAAGAGAAGTAAGTTTCTTCGGTCATGTTGTTTCTTCCGAAGGAATTAAAGTAGACAATTCTAAAGTTCAAGCAATTCAAGAATGGAAATCTTCAAAGTCACCCCATGAGATTCGTAGTTTCTTGGGTCTAGTAGGTTACTATCGGAGATTCATTGAAGGATTCTCTAAGATAGCAAGGCCAATGACCCAACGTTTCAAGAAAGAATCGAAGTTTAAATGGTCTTCTGAATGCGAAGAAAGTTTCCAAGAACTTAAAAGAAAGCTAACCAATGCTCCAGTTCTAGCAGTGCCAGAAGCAGGCAAGGATTTTACTGTTTATACGGATGCATCAAAGAATGGATTGGGTTGTGTCCTGATGCAAGATAGCAGAGTTATTGCGTATGCATCACGACAGCTCAGACCTCATGAAGAGAATTATCCAACTCATGATTAGAGCTAGCAGCAGTTGTGCATGCTTTAAAAATTTAGAGACATTATCTTTATGGAGCCAAGTATGAGATCTTTTTGGATCATAAGAGCCTCAAATACTTTTTGAGTAAAAAGAGTTGAATATGAGGCAAAGAAGATGACTCGAATTAGTAAAGGACTACGATTGCAAAATTTCCTATCACCCAGGAAAAGCAAACGTAGTAACTGATGCTCTAAGCAGAAAGAGCAGAACCGAGTTAGGATTTCTGCTTACTCAAAAAAAAGAACTTATTAAAAAGTTTTGGAAAGCTGAAAATAGAAGTGGTTTTATAATCACAATTTACAGAGCAATTAATTGCAGCTTTGGAAATAACTCCAGATTTGAAAATGAGAATTTCAGATGCTCAAAGAAAAGATGAAAAGTTAGAGAATTTGCAACTTAAGATTCGTAAAGGAAAAGCAGAAGATTTTCGTGAAGTTGGAGATAACTCTCCTATTTAAAGAAAGGATTTGTGTTCCAGATAAAGAAGAATTAAGAGCTGAGATCATGAGAGAAGCTCATGAAACGTCTTATACAGCTCATCCTGGAAACACCAAAATGTATCAAGACTTGAAACAGAAATTTTGGTGGAAAGGAATGAAGCGAGATATAGCTTAGTTTGTAGAGCGATGTTTAGCCTGTCAGCAAGTTAAGGCTTTACATTAACGGCCTTATGGAAAATTCCAGCCGTTAGAAATTTCGGAATAGAAATGGGATGGTACCACTATAGACTTTGTAACTAGGTTACCTAAGTCTAAGAAAGGAAATACATCAATATGGGTAATAGTGGACAGACTGACAAAATCTGCTCACTTCATATCAATTCCAGAAACATATGGATCGGATAAGTTAGCTCAGTTGTATGTCAAATAAATAGTGCGATTGCACGGCATGCCCAAATTGATCACTTCAGATCAAAATTCAAAGTTTACCTCCTGTTTTTGGAGAAGTTTACAAAGTAAGATGGGTACCAATTTAAATTTCAGCACTGCTTTTCATCCTCAGACGGATGGTCAGTCCGAGAGGATAATTAAAATCTCAGAAGATATGCTCATAACTGTTGTATTAGATCGAGGTAACTAATGAGAGCAAGTTTTATCTCTCGTTGAGTTTGCATACAACAACAGTTATCAAATGACAATTGACATGGCACCCTATGAAGCTCTTTAAAGAAGAAAATATATGTAGTATCCCGTCTTTCTTAAGTAATTAAAATAATTAATCTTCCGAGAGAGACAAGAATTTTAATAAAATAAAGATTTTCTTTCCGAAAATTTTACCCGGCAGATATATTCTACCGGAAAAATGAGTTTTAATTAATTTTTATCGTCTCGGTTAATCCGAAATGAAGAAGTTTTTACATTTATCAATAGATGATAAATGTTTAGTCATTAATTGACAAGAAGAAGAATTTAATTTAATTACGTGAAATTTTACGTAATTTATCGTTTAAAAATTTAGTTTCAGTCGATTTGAAAATGCTTCGAATCTCCGAATCTTTCTGTGAGATTTTTATCTAAGGTTCGTGAAACCTTAAACTAAATTACTGTGTTGAGAAATTAGAAGTGTATTGAAAGATTAATTTGTTATTAATTGATTGAATTAATTAAGGAATTAATTATTAAACCTAACTTAAGAATTAAGTCTTAATATAATACTACTCTATCCTACATCTACCTATATATATATCAACACCTCTCTCCACTCTCTCACCCCCCAAAACTCACGCAGCTCCCTCTCTCTCCATCTCTCTCGATTTCTCACTCTCAAACACACACACACTCCATGGTTGTTCATCTCAAAGATCCAAGAATCAAGAACAAGTCCTAGCTAATCATCTCCAATCCATTAAAGTGAGAATATATTCTTATTCTTTCAATTTCTTATTTTCCTTTCAAGTTAAAATCATCCTTCATATATATATATAGGATCGATTATTTTGGGAGGAAATTGATGAAGTGGTTGGATGATGTTTATGTAATAGTATGATGTTTATATCATGATTAGATGATGAATTGTGTGATTAAATCAAGCATGAAGAACCCTAAACCTAGTTTTATTATTTTCGAAATTTTTGGAAGAAAATGCTAAATTTTGATTCATGCATTGAATGATGATTTGTTCTTCATGAATTATGCTTAGAATATGATTATAAGATAAATTATGTAATTAGATTAAACATGAGAAAACCCTAACCCTAGTTGAGAATTTTCGACAAATACAAGAAATAAACAAAATGTTGATGCATGTCTTATATATTCATTTTGATGATATAAATGAATTTAGATAGTTGTTTTAAGAATGTCTCATGTTGGAAGTAATTAAAAATTTCCAACCAATTTCATTTTGTGAAAATAATCGATTAAATAAGAATATAAATTAGGGTTTAATAATGTAATGTTATATGATGGATTTGATGATTCAATTAAAGATATATGATATTAATGAAGTATATTAGATCAAGAGATAATGAAAAATGAGCTTGATTAACCCTAGAAACCCTAGAAAATCGAATTAGGGTTCTTAAATTAGGGTTGGAAGATTAATACTAAATTGAATGAAATTAAATAAAGAAATGAGCTTAAAATAATAAATAAGTATATTAGAAATTGAAAAGAAGAGAAGATAAATAAAGAAATGTTAATTTTTATAAAAACCGAAAATTCAAAATAAATAAATAAAATATTAATTAAATTTTAATTAAGAAATTAATTGCATTTATAAACTTCTTAATAAAAATTAAGTGTTATATAATTTTCTAGAAATTTAATTCAAAATAATAAAGATTTTCTATTTTTAGATGATTTTCCCGATTTAAGAGTTTATATGATTAATTGAGATAATGTGTGTATTTAATGTATAATTATGTTTGTTATAATTAAATAAATGTATAGAATTAAATTGAGAATTTTCTGAATCCGTTAGACTGATTAAAATCGATTTAGTCAGTTGTGATGAATAGTAGTTTATAAATGTTAATGTTGTATGAGATTTGATTGATGTTGATGCTTAATGAGGAATTTAGATAGATTAAGATAGATTAAGAACGTTTGAAAAGTTAAGATAGGAATTCTCGAATTTCGTCAAGTTACGGCATAGAAATTCGAATAGAATTTCGTTAAGATTATCGAAGTCGTTAGTCGATAGAAGCTCTCGTTCTAAAATCGTTATTCCGTTTCGATTTAAAGGAGCTAGCGGAAGCGGGAGCAGAAACGTGAAGTAAAAGGATTTCAAACGATAAAGTTAAAGTTTAAAGCTTAAGTATATCAGGTGGGCTTTCTAAACTAAAATATGTGAAAAGCATGATATCGTATGTTTTACAAAGTTTTGATACTTGCCAAATGATTTTAAAAATGTTTAAGTATGTTACCATCTACTTCAGAAAGACGAATTCGGTTTCACGCAAGGTGAAATCTGTGTACACATTGGTAATCGTGCGCATTTCTATGATAGGCCGATTATTCATAATCGTGAGCCTTTCCTTGATATGCCGATTACAAGTGATTGAGAAAGAGGCCTCTTTCTCATCACCATTATTTATTTGAAGATATGGTTCATACTGTTATAATTGTCTGCAGACAAATGAGTTTTGAAAAGAAAGTATTTTTAGCATTTTACGAGTTGTTTTCAGAAAATCCTCGTATTATGTTTTCTGGCAAGTTTTCATATATAGCTGTATTCAACAAAGTTTCCAAATATTTTCGGCATGTGTTCACTGAGTACGTAGTACTCAGCCCTGCATGTTATTTCTAAAACGTGCAGGCTAGCAGGGATGCAGATGACGAGGCTGGATGGATGTTGGTTGTTGTTGTTAATATTTTGAAAAAAATAAAGAGCCTAGATTATATGTCGTCATACATATAGTCTTTCGTATTCCGCTGCCATGTTAAGATGATTTTATTAAATTATGATGAAGTTGTTTAAACCCTAGAGACGATCTATGTTTTGATAGTCGAACTCTTTTTGTCATAGTTTGCGTGAAACTTAGTCTTGATATGTATTTAATAAAATCTCTATTCCATGAAGCTTTGTCGAACTCGAAACATTTTTCTTTATCTTGTTTTCTTGATCCTCAAGTCATTATGTCATCTTCTTGATCAATTGTCGATTATTTGGTTGATCAGGTCTTTTAATTCCGAGTGATTCGAGTTATATTTATTGATATGTATGCCATATTGATTTCAGTTGATCGTCTCGAGTCATATATGTCGTATTATTCTATAATGATGAGTTGTTAAGTATGGTTATTCTTTTGAACGATAGCCGGGTCGCTATCTTAAATTCCTTTGTTAATCATAAATTGTGTAAGTCGTGGGACCTACCGGCCTTGACATCTGATATCGGGGTTCGGGCTGCGACAGAGTGGTATCAGAGCAGGTCTGACTGCTCTGAATAATTTTTTTTAAAATCTAGTCTATTTTGAAACCCTAGACTAGTTAGAGCAATGTCTTCGGCCCCAAGTTGTTATTTCTGAAAGTCTAGTATGGTTTGAATTCCTAGACTAGTTAGTTTTTAACAACAACTGAAGTCCAGCATCTCTCATCTCATCCAGCTATCCAGGTACGAATTTCAAACGTTTCTAGTTATAAAGTTTGGAAGTTGAAGTATATATATAATTGTTGTGTTTTAGCCTCTAATGTGATTGGTTGTTGGTGATCGATCATAAGCGAGATAATGGATCAGTTGTGCAAGCAAGTTGAATATTTATCTGTGGAATGTAACATGAGCCCGGAACACCCTTTTGGAAGCGACATTGAGTATGTTGAGACAGTGGATTCTCAAAACTATTCGTAATTTCAGTTTAGTTAATTATTTAAATTTTCTTTTATAGGATGTCCAACTCTAGAAGCGTAGCAGCGATGATTGAATTTCACCACATACATATGAGCTACACAGAAACCCTAGCAGAATTTCTAGCTCGGTACCATAGGGTTTGGATGGACATCCATGAATCAAATATCTCGGGAGTTATCGGTATAGTTAGGTTAGTTCCTCTGCTTCCTGAGGATTGGCAGGAATGGTCGGCATCGATTGCTGCAAGGTACGTCACTCCCCAATATTGGGATGGTGTCTTGTTTGGAGATTGCAGAGCGTTCATAACTGCAATTAGTACTCAATATATGTGTTTCTCGTACCCACCTCCTGGACCATATCAGCCATTGATTCCTGTTGGTGAGTTTGGTTTACAACATCTCATGCCCCAAGATTACCCTATCCTGGATCAGAATCCTCCAGAAAATCCCGAACCTATTGCTTCTCCCATCCATGGAAATAATGGATTTGATGCTAACTCTTTTCTTGTTGAGCCATCGGCAAATGGCTATGTTTCGTCTCCCTCCCAAATCGAGACTCAAACCTTTGTTCCTGAGCCTTCTGTTTTGCCTAACGGAGTAGCCTCAGCTTCTTTTGTTGAGGAAGTTCCAAATGATCCTTCCGTTGATGCATTGCAAGCTTTGAATTCTTCAGAGCTTGATGCCATAGTTGGAGCCCAGCCTATTCTATTTGACCCTAATGTGGCTAGCACCTCTGGACCACGTCACTATGATAGTGACGAGGATAACGTTGATCCAGAAGTTGGACCAACCGAAGGATACTTCCACCTCCGTAGAATACCGTTTACTCATTTAAGTTTTCAGCCTAGCTTTAGGCCATCGCCGGGAGAGGATATTACTTATGCCCCTCGTGTGACTTTGGACGGAGTGGAGAGGGCAGAGGAGAGCACGGAAACGGAAGAAGAAGATCCAAGTGAGGAGGATCCGAGAGACGACGAAGAGGAGGAAGAAGAAGAGGATCCATCAGAGGATGAGCAGTGAAGGGAAGTGTCGTGAAGTTGATGAAAAAGAAGATAATGATGTAAATATATGTAATAGACTAGTAAGCGAACAACTTTTAACATTTATGTTGTAAATAAGTTCTTGTACATAGAAGCATAATATGATAGTATAGCGAATAGGAAGCGACGTAGAATTCCGCTCCGATAAAAAACATTTTGCGTGATGTTAGAAAATCACGGTTCATATAGGGAATTTTTGGGTGTAAATAATTCCCTACCTTTTGTAAAAGTCCTCAAAGAGGCAAATTTTCCTACTAAATGAAGAAGTATGACCATGTTGGGTCATTTGATAAATTTCCAAGTTATCGATAATTTTCGACGTTAAAAATTCTCGTAGAATCGTTTTAAAGACGAAGTAAGATGAAGTTTAGGTAATAGAAGTTAAAGTAAAGAAGTGAGGTTTAAGGAATGGAAAAAGATCGATTAAAAGCTCGGACGAAGAAAAGTGAAAGAAAAGTTTTAGGGCCGATGCTGTAGAAGAAATAATCAAGATTGTTTGCCAAATTAAGCAGCGAATTAAAGAAGCGCAAGATTGTCAAAAATCTTATGCAGATTCTCGAATATCCGAATTAAAATTTGAAGTAGGAGATAAAGTGTTTATAAAAGTTTCGCCTTCGAGAAGAATTTATAGTTTTGGCGTAAAAGGAAAGCTTCAGCCATGTTACATAGAACCGTATGAAATCCTAGAAAGGATTGGTCAAGTAGCATATAAGCTGGCATTACCGCCAAGCTTTGAGAATTCGCATAACGTATTCCATGTATCCCAGTTGTGTCAATACATGTTCGATCCTGAGCATGTTATTTGACAAGAAGAAGTGGTTTTAGAACCAGACCTCAGTTATGAGGAGAAACCATAAGCGATCTTGGATCGAAAGGTCCAACAGTTAAGAAATAAATTGATCGCCTCAATAAAAGTTAAATGGAGATACCACGGGCTAGAGAAAGTTACGTGGGAGCTCGAAGATAAAATGAAAGAGAAGTTCCCGAGCTTTTCCTTTTTGCTAAGCAAATTTCGGGACGAAATTTATTTTTAGGGGGAGAGAATGTAATACCCCGCTTTTTCATAACTAATCTTAGTAAATAATTAAGATAATTATTTAGAATAATTAAAATGCGAGAACTTAGAAAGAAAATAAGTTCTGGAAATTAAAATTTTTCGGCAGCCTTAAATTGCCGAATTTTGATAATTTAAGATTTATTTTCGTTTCAGTTAATCCAAAATAAAATACTGAAGATGTTATGATTATGCGCTATTATATTTGCATTATTTGAGAAATATGTGCTATTTTTGAAATATTTGATTTTCTCGGGAATTATGAATTTTCTCCGGGAATGTTATTTAATTTTCGGATTTTATTTCCGGAAATTATTAGAGGAAATTTATATTAGGGTTTGAGAAACCCTAATAAATTTTTATAGATCGCGAGCTTTTTAATTAAAGCCTCTATGATTATTTATTTAAAGATTGATTAATTAATTAGAGAATTAATTGATCAATTAAGATGAGATTTATATGCTTAATGTTTAATTAATTAATTAGATGTTTAATTAATTAATTAAGCTAAGTTATTAAGCATAATTTTTCCTAGGAAATAAAGCTTGTATCATAAGCTTGATTATTATTTCCTAATTAATTTATATCTAACAATAATTAGTGATTAATTTAATTACTAATATATATATTGTTAGTAATTTAATTGTACATGTGTTAATTGCTAACACTAAGGTTTATTTTATTTATTTATTGGAGCCACCTCATCATGTTTCCAACATAATAATTATATATGTTGGACATGTGGCATGCAAGAATTAATTAAATGCAATGTATTAAGGTTGAGAGAGTAAGGTAAATTCATGCATCTTTCTTCATTCTCTCATCTCTCTCTCTTGACACTACTCACGCAGCACACACACTCATCACACACACACACACAACTCCATTAAAGATGAAGATTCAAGCTCAAGTCATCAAAGGAAGTAGTGCTTAAATCAAGTGAAAAGGTTAGATCTAAGGTTATTTAAGCATTTAGATTAAGTTTGAGCATGAAAATCCATCTCCCCTTCATCTCCAAAAATTTTGAAAGTTTTGTATATGTTGATAGATGGATTTGATCTATAAGTATGATGTTAAATAAGTGATTTAGATTACAATTCTATCATTGAATTATTGAGAAAATAATTCTAGCCCTAATTTCCATTTTTTTCGAAAAATATGGAAATAAATTAGAAAAATTTATTCTTTGATCTTATGATCAAATTGATGAATTAAGTGAGCTCCTATGATGATTAGAAGCATGAGAAATTATTTAATTGAGCAAGAATAATCAATTTTATTTATTTGTCAAAATGGCCGAAAGTTGGCAAAAATTGAGATTTTTAGAATTTGATCTTCTATGATCAAATTAATGATTGATATGAGCTTATATGATGTCTATGAGTATGTTGGATAATTGAATTGAGAAGAATTAATCAATTTCCTATTATTTCTTGAAATAGCCGAAAGTTGTGGCTAAAATAGAAATAATTGATTTTGATGTTCTATGTTTGATTTGATGATCAATGTAGGCTCAATTGATGTTATTGAGCATGATGATATATGATTTTAATGAGTTGGAATTCTCCTTGCCCTAATTTGAATTAATTTCGAATTATTAGGGTTTATAAGTGAGAATTTTTTAGGATGAATTTTTATGATGAAATTGATGATGGATTTGAGTTTAGAATGATGAAATAATGTTATAATGAATTTATGAGAATTTTTGAAGCTCATATGAATGAAGTTGGAAAAATAAAGTTTGCTTAAAATTAGGGGTTTTTTAATTCAAAACATAATTTGATGAAGTAATGATATATTTGAGCTCATGGTATTTATTTAAAATATGTTGGAATTTTGTTAGAATTTTTGGAGCTCAATTTCATAATTTTAGAAATTTTCAGCAATTAAAAATAAAATAAAAATAATTATTTAGAGCTTAAATTGATCAATTGAGATTATAATTAATCTCTAGAATATTAATTAAACATGTTGTAATTTGAAATGGATAAAAATAAGCAATTGTGCCCTATTTCTCATAAAAGTCGAAATATATATATAATAGGGTTTTGATTTTTATCCACTTAAATTAAGTAATTAAGCTATAAATATAGCTTATAAATTAAATTAAGATGTTTGAAATTGATAAGAATGAAATTGGGTATTTATTTTCCAATTTCTAAAAAGGACCGAAATATATATATATTAAAAGGCCATGTATATGATTTTTAATTAAGAAAATAATGATGGAAATGAATTCTACGATAAAAATTAAGTATCGTAGAATTTTTCGAAATTTTAATACGAAGTTTTGAGATTTTTCTATTTTCCGGCCATTTTTCGAAGTCGGAGTTTATACGTATAGAAAATCTTTTTTAATGATGTGATTATGAAATTATGTCCCATTTAGTATAAAAAGTATAAGGAATTAATTTGAAATTTTTTGGAGCTCGTTTGACGAGTCGAAAATATTTTTTAAGTTAAAGATATGAATAATAGAGATTAAATATATGTTAAATAAAGGATAATGAAGATAGTAATCATCAATTAAATGTTAATGATGATTTTAGCTATTAATTATATATGTTAATGGTCATTAGTTACTAATGACGCGTTAATGACGAATTAAGTATTAATGATACGTCATTAATAAATACATATGTCAAGGACATATTTTATTAATATAATGTTATGATTATTTATTAATAAAGAAGTTAAGCATTTTAATATGCTTATTAAATTAGAATAAGAGTTTAAGTGTTTAAATAAACACTTATATGATTAAATGATATGTTTAATTTCTTTAGAATGATAATATATTTAAGAATAAGTTTAAATGATGGATGAAGTGATTAATATGAGTTTAATTATTAATTATATGCTTATATGCATATGGAGTTAAATGAGGAATTATGTGATTACATGTTTATTTATGGAGTTAAATGATGACTTATGTGATTACATGTTTATTTATGAAGTTAAATGAGAAGTATATGGATTTATGTTTTAAAATATATCCTAAAGTTATAATCGATTAATTATCGATTAAGAAGTTAAGTAAGAAAGAGGAAGTAATTAGATAAGTTTAGTTCCTAATTGCCGAGAGAAAAACCCTTGAAAAAGCCGAGACAAATTAGAGAAATTTTAAGAATAGCAGCGGCAGTCCTCATTTGAATATTTAATTTTTCTCGCTCTTATGTTTAAATTTAATTATTAAATGAAGGAACGAGCGGGACTGAAAAGTGAGGGAAAAGCCGAGAAGTTAAAGTATAGATAAAGTAGCTTCAGTCCAGGTGGGCTTTCTGAACTAAAGAAATAAAGAATGTGATATTATGATTATATATATGTGTGATGATTTTTAAAGTGATTGACTTGTAAATTTTTGAAGTTTTTGTATGATACCCTCTATCAAGGAAAGACGAATTCGGTCCTACTTAAGGTGGGATTTGTGTACACTATATTATAATCGGGAGCCTTCATTTTTGGTGGGACGATTACAAGTGTTTGAGAAGGAGGCCTACTTCTCAACACTCAAAAGTTATAGTAGATGTGGTACATACATAAAAAGTATTTTGACTGCAGTCATTTATATGAAAGAAAAAGGTTTTGGCAAGTACAGGTTTGTTTTTAAGTATATATATAAATACTTGTGCTATGCTTTATGGCAAGAGTCAATCTATAGCTCTAAGTAGCAAATTTTCAATTATTTTGGCATGTGTCCACTGAGTACAAAAGTACTCAGCCCTGCATGTTATTTCTAAAATGTGCAGGCTAACTTGGATGAAGATGGAGTGTGCTGAGCGGACTTTTGTTGTTGACCTCTTGAGACATTGTTGATGTTGAGCAGGATTATATGTCTTCATACATATAATCAAAGATATGTCATGTTATTTCCGCTGCAACACTCTGAATTTATTCAGTAATTGTTGTCTTATTGTGATGTTGAAGCTATGACTTGATAAACCTTGTTTCCGTTGCTAAACTCTGATAAGAGATGGTATTGTCTTTTGACCATTCTCAGCTATTTTGGTTTGACTTGAAAGTATGATTTATTGTATGATGGTTTTTGTTGGATAACTGGGTCATTATCTTGTTCCTTGGTTAATCATAAATTGTGTACGTCGTGGGACCCACCGGCTTGGTTATCTTCCTTCTAAGTCGGGCTGCGACATCAAGCGAAGAAGAAGAATCTGAGAATTCAGATCTGTACTATAAAAAAAAAAAAAGAATTCAGATCTGGAGCCTATCGATGAAGAAAACTCTAGCATGGCCTTGTTGACCAAGAAGTTCAACTCTGTCCTCAAAAGAATGAAGAAAGGAAAAGACAAATCCAATTTCAGGAAGAGAAAGACTCAATCACCTTTTCATGTGTCTCCTGTCAAACCTACTGTTAAAGAGCCTGTTAGGAACACATCATCTAACATTGAATCTATTCAGTGTAGAGGTTGTTCAGGGATGGGGCACTATGCAAACGAATGTCCTACTGTTCGTAGGAGAATGCAGAAGAATTTCAATGTCACAGTTAGTGATAACTCAGAAACTGAAGAAGTCGAAAAGAGTGATAAAATCGCTTCTCAATCGGTACTTTTCTTTGCTTCAGTTACTGAAGTTGATGCTACTAGTGAAGAAATGATTGACGCATTACTCAACATTGATGATGACATTCTTATTGATGAGTTGAATGATCAACTTACCTTTGTCTCAAATATTGAAGGTAATCCTTCAACAAACACATTTTCTTACGATCCTTTTGATGTCCCTACATCTAATATGTCCGTTGATCATTCTTTCTCAAATCTATCAGATGTTGACAGTGTTGTGGATAACACAACTGATATTTTTGATGAAGAAAACTATGTTGATGCATCTGTTAATAACAGAGAGTTATGTGAATAACATTGATGTTATCCTAACAGAATTTGATTCATCCGATGAGCATCACATGCACATTTCAACTCTTCCAGTCTACACTGAAGTGATTGCTGATCCAGATGTTGTGATCACTTCCGAACCAACATCACATCTATCATGGTATGATATGACAGTTCAAGAAGAAGAATGTGCTAACACCGCAATCCTAAGTCATCAAGGACATGTTTTTTATCCGGTCAAAGCTCTTGAAGAAGTAAGAAGACTCTATGAAATTCTTGACGAGCAATGTGCTGATCAAAGAAAAGATCTCTTGATGATGATTGATGAGAATCAATCCCTCAAGAGTCGAATCAAGAGACTTGAGGTTCTTCTCACTAAAAAGGATTATGAGTTACACATCTTGAAGAGGAAACATGAAGATGATCAATCAACCTTTGACAGGCTGAACAGAGATACTCTTGCTCTTAAAGAAGCTCTTTCTTTGGGTCAAACTAATGGACATGGTCTAGGGTTTGATTCGAATGTTGCTGAAAATAATTCCTTTGATGTGAATTTCGTGAAAGAAAAGAGTCGAAATCATGTTGATATGGATGTTTGTGACACTAGTGTTATTAACAAAGGAAAATCTATGGTTTATATCTGTCATTATTGTTCTGCTCCTGATCATATCAAACCATACTGCAATCAATATATTGAAGATGTTGCCAACGGAAAGATACTAGGAAAGTTTTCATCAAAATCTAGAAAGGTATTGTCTAATCTCAGAAAGGACTCCTCTGTTACCAACAGTGAAGCATCCGGATCAACAACTTCACCTTTTGTGAAAAAGAAAAGGCCTCACTCAAATGAGTAATGCTTTGTTATTTACACTTCATTGAAAGTTGATGTTGCAGGAAATTGGTTCTTTGATAGTGCTTGTTCGAGACACATGACCGGAGTCAAAGATTATCTCATCGACTATGTTCCGATCAATGGAGGAAAAGTAACATATGGTGGAGGAGCAAAGGGCAACATAATTGGCAAGGGAACATTGAACGTTCCAAACTTTCCTAATTTGAAGAATATCCTTCATGTTGAAGGACTGACGGCAAATTTGATAAGTATCACTACAAGAAATCCGCTCATAGACTACGGGTATTACCCATAGTCTATGTGATATAAAAACCGTAGAGATTGATGGTGTAGTCTATGCTCCTGGGCATAGACTACGGGTTTAAAACCGTAGTCTATAATGTATTAAACACTACGGTTATTACCTGTAGTCTATTCATTTCAATCCGTAGTGGTAGGTTATCAAAGACTATAGTTTTTTATTAAAAACCGTAGTCTTTGGTTCACAATAGACTATGGTTTCAACTGTAGTTAAATCTTGAAGTCACTGTTGTCTGTAGTTTTCTTAGACTACGGTCTTTTAAAGAAACCATAGTCTTAGATATTTTATAGACTACAGTTCTTTTCAATAGCTGTTATTTTATTACAAAGACTACAGTTTTCATTTTGCAACCGTAGTTAATTTACAGTTTAATTCTAAAATCTGAAATCAATTTATAAAAAATAGAAATTTCATATATTTAAAATTGAAATTTTCCAATACAAATTACAAACATCCAAAATCATAACAATTTCATAACGGGAATCCGAAATATAAGTATCTAACATCGCAATATTGTTAAAAAAAAAATACTAAAACTTAATTGTTTCCTATTCCCTTACATCCTTGATCTTAAACCTATTTGAAATAATCTCACCAACACAACATGTCCAATATTGATCAATAGCTCAAAAGGGGTCTCCAACATCTTCCTCATGCCAACATAACTGATGCGGCCAATTAATATGTGGAAGCAAGGATGCGAACACACGTCAACAGAAAGGATGATTCAACCCAAAATACGAACTGAACCAAAAGAGATTATATACCTAATCGACTGATCTCAAACAAGAATTGAACAAGAAACAGACCAAAACTCGAAACAATGCCAAAACAACGATTAAAAACCCTAACAGAAGACTCGACTGGAAACTATAGAAAATCAACTCCGATTAAGCTGAAATTTTAACACAAGTTATAAATTGAACACAGAAAGAACATATCCAAAATTTAGCAAAAACACACGAGTAGGACACAAAAATGCTCGGTGCTCAATTTCGGTCCGATTTAGGATTTTAGCAATGCAATGGATTCGAATTTGATGGAATCTGGACTTGGGCGAAGGAAGGGATAATTATGGTCAAATTATGAGGGTGATAAGAAGGCAAAAAACACAGAACAAAGAAACGAACAGATTGGAGATTTACCTCACTACGGATCCCGAATCGACGAACGATTGAAACACGTATCACGGAAGCAATTCTCCGGCGGCGTAGATAACCCGAGACCCACATGAGATCACGAACGAACTATAGATTTCAGATTCAAAGGTGCCAATTCGAATCCTACCAAGAACTAGGGTTGTGTATTTGAAGAACACGTGAGACAAAGTCGAAAAATAACTTTTTGATTCAAAACTCATCTGCCTAACAATAATGTCAAAAATAACATAAATACTAGACTAGGATTCGAAAATTACAAGGCCTTGGGCTTGATAATTTTCGAACTAGGCTAAACTAGAATAAAAATAAATAAATCCCTTGGCCCAATACGACTAACACAAATTGTAGTAATTGGACTCTAATTAAAATTAAATAAAACAAACTATAATACTGGATAAATAATTAAATAGCACACATCCCAAACATGGTCGTGGCTAGGTTTCCTCCTCGATGCTCATGAAATTCACCAACTTGTACTGTCGGGTTTCAGCTCCATCGTCTTCCAACTTCTTCTGAATATAGCACTGAAAATATCCTTGCAGCTTCTTGGCTCTTAATCTCGTCACTGGACCTCTAAGCTGCAATTCCGGGTTTAAGTCTTCAGTGCTAGGCCCGGTCTCATCATTTTCCCCTGCTAAAAAGAATTCGTCCTCGAATTCGGTTCCTCCTCGGCATCGAAATCATCTACAGGAAAAGGAGATAAGTGAGAAATGTTAAAAGTCGGAGAACACTTATACTCACCTGGAAGATCAATGCGGTAAGCATTGTCGTTAACACGGGCGATCACGGTGAACGGACCATCTCCACGAGGCATTAACTTTGATTGCCTCAAGTTCGGAAAGCGTCCCGGGCTGAAGTGGATCCAAACCTTATCTCCAGGTTTGAACAACACTTGCTTGCGATGCGTATTCTCCTTAGCGGCATTACGCACCCCTTGTAGCTCTATCATTGCCTTCACCTTGGCGTGCATCTCTCAAACCTATTCAACCCTACGAGAACCTTGCAAACTCGAGAGATTGCCAGTAGGCAAAGGAATAAGATTCGTTGGAGTCAACGGATTAAAACCATAGACTATCTCAAAAGGCGACATATGCGTGGAAGAATGCACAACATGATTATACGCAAATTCAGCAAAAGGTAAACAATCTTCCCACGACTTAAGATTATTCCGAACTAACGCACGAAGCAAAGTACCTAAGGTCCTATTCACTACTTCAGTCTGCCCATCAGGCTGAGGATGACATGCAATAGAAAATAAAAGCTTGGTACCTAACTTACCCCATAAGACTAGCCAGAAATATCCCAAAAATTTGGAATCCCTATCAGAAACAATCGTCCTAGGAATACCATGCAAACGGACGACTTCACGAAAGAACAAGTTAGCAATATGCACAGCATCATCAGTCTTCCTACATGCAATGAAATGAGACATTTTGGAAAATCTATCAACTACCACAAAAATGAAATCCTTCCCGGTTTTTGATCTAGGCAAGCCAAGAATGAAGTCCATGGATATATCGACCCAAGGGGACGACGGCGCCGGCAAAGGCGTATATAATCCAAAAGGACTCGAAGAAGACTTGGCTTTCCTACAAGTAATACAACGGGAACAGATCCTCTCAATATCCCTTTTCATGCGTGGCCAGAAAAAATACTCATGCAACAGACTCAACGTTTTGGCAACACCAAAATGACCCATCAAACCTCCTGCATGCGACTCAACAACCAACAACTCACGCATAGAACAATCAGGAACACACAACTTCGACTCCTTGAACAAAAAACCATCAGCTATGTGATATGAATCAACAGCCCTAGACTTAGTCATGCAAGACGTAAAAATAGGACCAAAGAACATATCTGCAGCATAGAATGACTTAATGTTCTCGAAACCTAAACATCGGGCATGCATAACCGACAATAAAGTGTACCTGCGGGATAGGGCATCGACGACCACATTCTCTTCTCCTTTCTTGTACTTAATTACCTAAGGAAAAGACTCAATAAACTCTACCCACCTGGCATGATGGGAATTCAGATTCTGCTGCCCTTTCAAGTGCTTCAAGGACTCGTGATCAGTGTGTATCACGAACTCCTTTGGACGCAGGTAGTGCTGCCAAGTCTCTAAAGACCTCTGTAACGCGTACAGCTCCTTATCGTACGTGGAGTACCTAAGAGCTGCGCCGTTCAGTTTCTCACTGAAGTAGGCGACCGGCTTCCTGTCCTACATCAAAACAGCACCAATGCATATACCAGAGGCATCACACTTGACCTCGAATGTCTTAGCAAAGTCAGGTAAAACCAAAATAGGAGCATTACATAATTTTGACTTCAACAAATTAAACGCATGCTCTTGGGCTTTACCCCATTCAAACATTCGGTCCTTTTTACTCAATTCAGTCAATGGTGCAGCTATACTAGAAAAATCACGCACAAAACGACGATACAATCCAGCTAAACCATGAAAGGACCTCACATCAGAACATGACTTAGGCGTGGGCCATTCTTCAATGGCTTTCACCTTAGCCCTATCTACCTCAACACCACGACTGCTCACAAAGCCAAGAAAAACAACCTCATTCATGCAAAAGGTGCACTTAGACAAATTAGCATACAGTTTAGCATCACGCAACAATTCAAAAACATGCCTAAGATGTCTAACATGCTCATCAACGGAAGTACTATAAATGAGGATATCATCAAAGGTAAACCACAACGAATTTGCCAATCACATCACGTAAAACATGATTCATCAAATGCATAAAAGTACTAGGCGCATTAGTTAAACCAAAGGGCATCACAAGCCACTCATATAATCCATGCTTAGTGTTAAATACGGTTTTCCACTCATCACCTTCACTCATTCGAACTTGAAAATATCCAAAACGCAAATCAATTTTAGAAAAGACAGACGCTCCAGACAACTCATCTAGCATATCATCAAACCTAGGAATGGGAAAGCGATACTTTACCGTGATTTTATTGATGGCACAACAGTCCATGCACATACACCACTCGTTCGACTTCTTTGGAACTAGGATGACTGGAACGGTGCACGGCTAGACTCTCTCGAATCTGCTTCTTTTCCAATTCCATCACTTGACGGTCTATCTCCTTTGTCTCATTAGGGCTGGTCCGATAAGCTGGCCGGTTAGGAAGGACTGCACCCGGGATGAAGTCGATCTGGTGCTCAATTCCTCGAATTGGCAGCAGACCATTGGAAATCTCGTCCGGGAACACATCCTTGAATTCCTCCATCAAAGACTGCAAAACAGTAGGAATAATAGGGTCAGAAGTATCATAAGCCTTGAAAGTAACCAGAACGATAGGCTTACCAGCTTTGAAGGCTTTTCGTACTCCCTTTGCACTAATGAACAGATTTCGGTGCACTGGATTCCCACCGTTGGCACTGGAACTCGGTAGACTCAATGCAGGAGCTGCTCTCTTTGAATTCTTGGGCACTAGAGGCGTGGACTTGGCCTTGGAGTGTTCGGTCGTATCATGATTAGGGTTGGCGGCCTCAACTTTGGCCTTTATCTCCCGTTCCTCCTTAAACTTCTCCTGCATTCTCAACTGATCTACTAACACTTCCTTAGGCGACAACGGCTTCAAAATGGTCGTCTTTCCTTCTCTTAGGATCACGTAAGTATTCGCGTACCCATCATGAATTGTCTTTTTATCAAACTGCCATGGACGACCTAACAAGATGTGTGCTGCCTCCATAGGAATAACATCACAAAGAACGGTGTCAGTAAATCTACCAATAGTAAATTGAATGTTTACCTGACACACGACTCTGATCTCGCCTCTGTCTGTAAGCCATTGTAGTTTGTATGGCTTTGGATGCTTCTGCGGTACGAGTGCGAGCTTGTCGACTGCATACTGACTAATGGCATTCACCACGCTGCCACTGTCAATTATCACAGAGCATATCTTGTCTTGAATAACGCAACGGGTATAAAAGATGTTTTCCTATTGATCTGTCAGATCTTCTTCTCTCAGCATGCTCAAAGTCCGAATGGACACTAGACAACCCTGTGCAGGAGGGGCCGTTTCCTCCTCAAGTTCAGCCATTGGTATGCTAACCCTCGGCTGATTTTCAGTCTCTGTGTCTGCAGTATCTTCTATCTCTTCTTCACTGGCTGATTCCACTTCATTATCCGCTGTAATGAACATAACACGACGATTAGGGCACTGGGCCTGAAAATGTCCCCAACCATGGCACTTGTGACACTGAACGTCACGCGCTCTGCCTGATGTAGCATTCTGAGGCTAACTAGACTGTGCTGGCCTATTCTGTGAGCTTCTATTCGGTGCAGATGCACTGAAATCATTCCTGCAGCTGGGCTGCTCAAAACGGCGTGCTGACGGTGTGGATTGTGTTGGAAGGCGTGTGGGAGGGGTCTTAGGCATATATGTGTTGCCCCTAACCCACGGAGACTTCACAGGAGTGGATTGAGCGGGCCGTCGGCGTCCATCTCTAAGCTGCCGCTCTACAATGGATGTGTAATGAACCATCGCCTCAATACTGTTAAAGTCTCTCAGCTCGACCTCACAAGCAATATCCGGGTTCATGCCCTCGATGTACCGATTGATGGTGACATATAAGGTCTCTTCTTTGCCAACTCGGTTCAACGCTGTCTCCAGATCCTTGTGGTACTCTTCTATCGATCTTGAACCCTGACGAATCTGATTGAGCTTGCGTTCCAATTCCCGTTCATAGTGCATAGGAATGAAACGCCCTCTCATAACATCTTTCATCTCCTGCCAAGTGTCAATAGGAGGATGTCTCTGAGTGCGTCGTCGGTTCTGCTGAAACTCACACCATGTAGCTGCATAACCAGTAAACTCCAAAGAAGCTTGGACCTTCTTCACCTCTGGGAAGTCATAGCACTCAAATATCTAATCTACTTTGCGCTCCCAGTCTAGATAGGCATCTGGATCATGCTTGCCTTCAAACTCTGGAATGGTGGTCTTGATGTTATTGAGTAGACCATCTGCATTACCATATCTGTTCTGTTCCGGATAGACGTTCCTGCGAGCTGCCTGGAAACGTGGTTGGAATTGATCACCACGACCCCGGCCTCTACCTCGAGCTGCAAAGTCGTTTCTGTCTCTATGAAATGGGAAGAACTGAGCTGTATTATCCTCAACTCGTTCATCCTCAAAGTGTTCTGACTCAGATACTTCTTCATGCAGTTCGAACTCATCTTCTTGATTAGCAGGTGCTGGCTGTGGATTATTAGCCTGTGGCGGTGTCTAAACTGTAACTGTACTGAGCTCCTCAAATTTGGCCAACAATTGTGCCATTGTGTTCTGTACTTCTCTGAACTGACCCTGTACACGACCACTCAAAGCATCAAAGTGGTACTTGGCGTCCCAATCTGGCTGGGTGCCTGAAGTCTGTGGTGTCTTTCCCGGATCCATTAAACCTGCACAATGAACAAACATAAAGAAAGAAAAGTAACCTCACAATCCTCACAATTCTCTCGTTTGTTCCCTCAGTATTTGTCCACTCGTATATCACTCAGGAATTGAAAAAATGCAAGTTAGAGCAATCTCACCAAATTTTTCGAACTTGAAAAGATCAAAAATTGAACCCCTTCGATCGTAGTCAGTAGCTTGAACTCGATTCTCGGTGAATCACGGGTAAAAAACAACCAATATCTCAAATCACTTCCAAGAACAATATTTCACAATAAATCGACTAAAGAAACACAAAACACGGGCTGCTCAAACAAAACAACGAAAAAGTTCGGAGGGCGATTTCGCCTAGAAGATGACCGAATTTGGCCAAAAATGCCTATATGTCACGGCGAATTCCAAATTCCCAAAAATGCCTAGATGATCGAATTATGCTTCCGGAATGGTATTATAGAGAAAATTCAGAGTTCTAGAGCAAATTCTACGTCAAATAGAAATTCTGCCGTAAACGAGGGATTTATAGCAGAATAGGGTGGATTTCGGTTGGTAACAGGGCTGGAGGGATATTTCGGTTGGTAAGGGAATAGGTGGGGAAAAAGGATAAAACCAAAAACCAAAAACCAAAACCGCAACCAAAATGAGCAAGGAAACAATCTTTGAGTTCGACTAGAAAACAGTTTTTGACTTCCAAATCCAAATCAAACTAGGACTTAAACACACCAATACTAATATCCTAAAAACTGACAATAATGACTCCCAGAATGAGAAAACAAGCTGCAGTTCGACGTCCCCAATCACTAATCAACGAAAGACGACCAACGCGACACACCACGGAAAGCAATCGACGACTCTAGTCTATCCAACACACAAAATTTCGAACAAGGGCAAATCAAAAACCAATAAGATCAGAACAAGAAATTCAAGATTACTTTCAAGAAATAATCGGTGATCCAAAACTAGGGCTCGATCTTTTTTTTTCGCTTTTTTTTATATGATCTGATCGATCCTTTTTGCCCCTAGTATATCACACCACAATTTGGATTGAACCACAACCAGCAAGCTGACGTGGCTTTGATACCAAATTTATGATACGGCCAATCAATATGCGGAAGCAAGGATGCGAACACACGTCAACAGAAAGGATGATTCAACCCAAAATACGAACTGAACCAAAAGAGATTATATACCTTATCGACTGATCTCAAACAAGAATTGAACAAGAAACAAACCAAAACTCGAAACAATGCCAAAACAACGATTAAAAATCCTAACATAAGACTCGACTGGAAACTATAGCAAATCAACTCCGATTGAGCTAAAATTTTAACACAAGTTATAAATTGAACACAGAAAGAACATATCCAAAATTCAGAAAAAACGCACGAGTAGGACACAAAAACGCTCAGTGCTCAATTTCGGTCCGATTTAGGATTTTAGCAATGCAATGGATTCGAATTTGATGGAATCTGGACTTGGGCAAAGGAATGGATGATTATGGTCGAATTATGAGGGTGCTAAGAAGGCGTGGATGGCTGGGCAAAAAACACAGAACAAAGAAACGAACAGATTGGAGATTTACCTCAATACGGACCCCGAATCGACGAACGATTGAAACACGTATCACGGAAGCAATTCTCTGGCGGCGTAGATAACCCGAGAACCACACGAGATCATGAACAAACTATAGATTTCAGATTCAAAGGTGCCAATTCGAATCCTACCAAGAACTAGGTGTTGGTCCCAAGACGGATACCTTGGTGTAGAGGGGGGGGGTGAATACACCAAGGTTTAAAAACTTTTCCAAGTTAAAATTCTTTCCAGAGAGCTGGATGTGTTCGATCCAGCTGGATGGTAGCTTGATCGACATAGCTGGCTGTGTGAGAGTGTGTGCGGAAGTTGGTGGGTTTGGAAAGTCCGTCTGTTGCTTCAAATCATATTGCAAAGCTCTGTTTCACTTTTCAATTAATCAGTTTATACAGGTTGAAATGTATGCTCATGAGGAGTTAGCTAAATGCATAAAACAAAGCGATAAAGAACAAAACAATTTTAACGTGGTTCGGAGTAACACCTCCTACGTCTACGACCAGGTTCACTGGTAATTCACTACCACTTGATTTCCAAGTACCAAGCAACTTCACAACTCTAACCCGAGCTGTGTTCCAACAGTTTTGCGGGCACTGTCAAACCTACACTTTCAGTTTCCGGGTACTGAAGAACCTAACCACTCGAATTACACGCTTTGAGCAAGCATACCTTTACCTAACCTTTCTGGGTTTGGGTTTGGGTATGGGTTTTCCAACTATGAACGAGTTCTTACAATGAAGAACAAAGAGTATGATGAACTCATTCAAACTAGGCTTAAGATGTTTCTAATCTGATCTATTCTGCCTAAGACTGAATATGTGAACAACTAAGATTTTGGTTCATTTTTCTGTTTGCTCTTTTATTTCTTTAGTCGACTTGTTGGTCCTCCTTCAACCTTTAATGGTGAGGAGATATATATAGTGGAGATTCAAACTAGCCGTTGGAAGGGAGCCATTTGAATCTTACCTACTTTTATTTACTTCTGGCCTTTAACCTACAAAGTAGGTCTGCATCTGCAGAGGCTATTTCTTCTCTGATCTGACTGCGTCAGATGAGATCTTCTGACATCGGGATCTTGTCTTTGAGAAGGTCTTCGTCTTCGAGCTGCTAAGCGTCTCTGCTGTGTCTTCAGCGTCTTTGGACTCTGCTGTGTCTCGACTCTGAGCTGTGTCTTAGACCTGAGCTGTATCTTTAACCTGAGCTGTGGCTTCAACCTGAGCTGTGTCATTAACCTGAGCTGTGTCAATGACACTAAGCTGGGTCCTTTATACTAAGCTGGGTATTTGACACTGAGCTGGGTTTCCGTCACTGAGCTGGGTCTTGATGCTGCTGGGTCTTTGACTCTGCTTGGTCTTGCTTTGCTGAGTCTGTTCTGCTGAATACAAAAGCTGGGTCCAGCTTAGCTGTGTCTTCTGCTGTCTTCAGCGACTACCTGTAAACTAAGAAACTCTATAAGCTCAAACAGGTGAGCTGAAAAACGCTTAGGCATGTGCAATCATCTACTCCGTTGGGGTCGGCTGGGTTTTGGTATCAAATCAAAACTCTATTAATTTTCCCAACAATTTCTCCCTTTTTGATGATGCCAAAATCTAACTGAGAAAAACAATTACTTCCCCCTTAACAAGAAACGGGGTTTCAAAAATTAAAACATTTACAACAGGTAAACAAATTCAGAGTTTAGTGCCTGGACAAAGAGTTATTGTCATCAGGGTGAGCTTTGAGATCAAAAGCGAACTTTTCATTAATAAAGGAAATTTTACAACTTTACAAAAATTCAAAAGACAAAATTCCCAGATGGCTGGGTCTTCAGCTTTGCTGCTTCCTCTGATTCTTCAGTCTGTCTTCTTCAAGCTGTTCATCCGTTCTCAACCTGTACCGATTGAAGATCATCCGTTCCAGCTTTCTATATTCTTCTTCATTATTTACCTTGGAAAATTTTCTCCTGATTGCCCATTTATTCACTTCTGCGATGATTTGCGACTTGTCAGGGAAATCGATTCTTGGTATTAGTGGAGGCTGGAGATGATACAGCTGGGGAGCAGAGAATTGGATGTTTGCGGTCTCTGCAGCATTGAAGAAGGCTTTCGCAGTCATCCTATCTTGATGGAAGAGTTCATTTAGATGCATCTTGAAAGCAATATCTGGAGGCGTATTTGAGTAGGCTCCCAAATAGTAGTAATCTTCAATGAACTCGAATTTTGTATGTTCCCAGTCGTCGTTTAACTCTTCTGGGATCCATTCATCTATTCTTCTCCAGTTCATTGGCATCTGAGACTTTTTCTTCGTTGCTATGATGTTTGCTCTTTTCTTCTTCTGCTTCTTTTCTTCTGCATTGAGCAAGCTTTCCTTCTTCTTCTGCAGCTCTTGAAAGCTCTTCATCTCTTGCTTTTGTTGATTTACAAAGTTACAGAGCCATTGAGTATCATTGATTTGTTCTGGCGTGGCTCCGCTAGCTTTGGCAAGAGGGATGATCATTTTGCTCCATTTTCCTCTTCGTCCAGCTGGTTCTTCTGCTTCCAGCTCAGCAACAACTTCATCAATTTCAGACTGCAGCACTTGACTTTCATTTTCCGCTACAGCTTTCCCTTTGCATGCCCTTGATGTTTTTCTCTTGTCATTTCCTTCCTCCTTACCTTCCCCCTTTTTGGCATTATCAACAAGGGTGGAGGAGAGGTTGACGATTGTCTCATTTAGCTGGGCCAAGGCTTTTTCAACATCAGCAATCTTGGTTGTGTTGTCTGCTGTGACGAGGTTGAGCTGAGTTGTGCTGTTACTTCCAGCTTTGAACTGAGTGTTCAGCTCTTTGTAGAGGTTGAACAAGGTTTGAATGTCAGTTCTATTGGAGAGCGTTTGTTTTTTTAGAGCTGTCATCTGGCTGGATAGGTGTTGAAGCTGCTTTCCAGTGGAGCTTGAAGTTCTGAAATGATCTCAGGGACTCTCTTTTTTAGATGAGTGGCCTGATCAGTGCGTTGAGAAGCGAGAGATTGCTTGAGATCTTGACTGATGCTTTCCTGTAGATTCTGGGCAAATCTGTGAACCTCATCAATGGACTGTCCATTACAATGGACTTGCCATTCTACAGCTGTGATGCACAGAAGGGTGTCAATATTTGATTTAAGTCTATCCTGGAATAGGATTTCCTCAACCTGTTTGGCTATTTCTTCCTTCATTGCATCAGAAAGCACGGCATCGGAATCCGTCTGAGTCCCGGATTTGACTTGGCTGGGTTTGACTGCCTCGATCTCGACCAGTGAGCGAGTGTCATTGGCAACTGGACTAGGTGGGGCAGTGTCTGCGGGCTCAATTGATGCAGTAGTTGGTTCGTTTTCAATCACCATTGCCTCAGCTGTGTCGGCATGTACAGCTTCCTTGGCATTCTCAACTGGAACAATCCAGCTGAGAGTGTGGAGGTAAGAGTTGGCTCTCGCGATTACCTCCTCAGACGGAGGTACTTCATCTTGCTTAGCGTTCTGGATAAGAATTTGGATCAGCTCGTCTTGATGCATGAAGGCATCCTGAAGACTTCTAAATCCAAAGATCTCTTGCAGAGCTGCTTCTTCGGCTTTGAGCTTAGCGAAAGAGTAGAACTCCACCAGTTCCTCATTTGCATACCAAGTAGTCATCTTGGTAGCAAGGTAAAATTTGAAGTCGCTGACGGCGACTAGTGCGGCGGGGAGTGAAACTAGAGATGGGAATTGTTGCAGTGCGCTCTTTAATCCTTGAAGTCTGAGATCATCAAACCTAATGATAGTGGCAGCACGTGCAACGGTTCTGGGACTGAGGATTTCAACTTCCTCTGAAGAAGTGGGGCTATAGGGTTCTGCTTGGTATTCATCATCCAGCTGTGAAGGAGCGTCAGCTAGATGGGGCTTTTTAGGTGAGCTGGGAAAAGACGAGAGTTAAGCTTGGAAGTCAGCTGGCTGTGAAGAAGCTTCAGCCAACTGAATATCTGTCTGCTCTCTTATAGGAGATGGTTCTTTGGGAGGAGAGCTGGGTGCTGAAATTTGGGTGTGAGGGAGCAGTGCGGTTTCAGGTACTGAAGGATTGGGAAGGGAATCTGAGAAGGGTACCTGAGGTTGAAGTGGGAGGAGAAGGGATTGTTGATGAGGAATTCCAAATGATGTGATATCAATTAGAGCCGGTTGTGAGGATGCTTGAAGAATTTAGCGAAGGGAAATAGCATCCTCTGGGTCAGGGTCAGGGACCACTATCTGTGACTCTTCAGCTTCTCGTGATGTAATCACGAACTCCCTTTCATTGTCTGAGCTGGAGTAGGATCCCTGAGCTGTCTCCTCAGTGACTGGTCTCCACTCAGTTATCTTCTTTTGGACTGGGGAGGCTGTGGGAGTGGATTCCGATCCAGCTGGCTCAACAACTGGTTTTTCTGCTGCCTCCTCAGTTGGCTTGCTGGCTGCCTTGAATTTTAGCTTCTTTTTGGAAGGTGGAGATCCAGCTAGCTGTGTCTCCTCCAGTTGCTTCATTTTTCTTGCTTGAGAGGGAGAGTCAGTCTGCTGTTTTGCCTCTTGCGCATTCTTCTTCCCTTCAGGGGCTGCCTTCTTCAACAAGTCAGTGAGCTGACTTGGCTTTTCAAACAGTATTCTGGACATAGAAAATTCTTCTGCGTCATGCCACTTGATTTGTCTTCCGGTAGTGTAGCTTTCTATTATGCACGCCACTTTGGTGCATAGATAGATTGTCTCCCTACAGCTGTACCGGGTGAAGCTGTCATCTTCAAAATGAATCTTTTTAGATTCTTTTTAGTATGAAAACCAGTCCATAGGGTCATTTCTGAGGATGGCTATCATCGGTTTCAGTTTGGGTATGCTGATCTCTCCTTGAGATCCAGCGATACCGAGGATGCAATTCTGGGTGACATCCAGAAGTAATCTGTACTTGGGCTTGAGCAGAAGCTTGGACATGCTCGCCCTGTATGGTTCTGGCTTGAACAGCATCTTATCCAGTTCGGTCTGGATTTCTTCTCTGGTGTAGTTATCTGGGGGTCGGTCCCCAAGGGTCTTCAGGCCGAACAGCTTGTTCAACATCCGGTTGATGTTGATGTCCACATCCCACGGAGCTGTATGTCCAGTCTTCTCCTTGATTTGTAGAGAGACGTTGGAACGGAGTCGTTCATCTCGGTTAGATATCTCTAAGAAGAACTCTGCCACTTCCCGGCGGAAGATGTTCTTCGGTCTTGCAGTCGCCCACTGCAAAAGTCCGGCATTTTCGATGAGATCCAGCACCTCCTGGAACTCTGAGTTCTGGTAGTTCTTGAGAGTCAGGAAACTCTCAAAATGAAGCCTTGACATCAAGTTCTCAGTTTGGCTTGCTCCTGGTGTTTTCTTCTTAGGGGCCATGATCTTCTTCTGTAGCAAGAGGTTAGAAAGACGAAGATACTCGGGGAGCGTATTTAGCAAAAAGATAATCAAGAATCTGAGATATGAATTTCAGAGATAAGTATGAGCGATAGAAAATATGGCGAAGATTTGCATATTTTTGATGTATATATCAATTGTCCAGTTTGATGAATGGTTGAGATCTTGGCAATTGTATTGTAGATCTGCGGCTGAGAGAGATTTGCGCGACACGTCCCATGACGTGTGTATATAGAGTGTAAATCACGCGCGCGTGAGGTAGTCGAACCGTTCTGACTTCTGCCTCAGTTCTCTCGAGCTACAGTAATTTGCATGCTTTTCATTAAATGCGATGGGATGGATAGCTTGCAGACTAATCCATTTAAGGAATGTTTGGGTTTTTGAATTAAATTCAAATATTTTTATCCTTACATAGCATATTTAAAAAATAAAAACAAATCTGCAAACCCGTCAGCTGATCATTGTAGTCAGCTGATACCACGGCTGTGTTTTCCTTATGTTGTATGAGCTTTTCTTCAGTTTAAATATCCAGCTGATCTTGATTCCCCCTCAGCTGGTTGATTCTTCATCCGGAATGATCAGTCCAAGCAATTCACACATACTCTTGATTTGGATTTCTGCATTCTGAGCTTCTGTGAATTTTTCCAACAATGAAGTCCTTCAGATCATGAGAAACCTATTGGATGATGTCAGCTGGTTTAGAGAATCATCTTGATTGCTCTGCTGGATCAGGTTTCCCTCCAGTTGGTGACTCCAGCTGAGTCTATTTTGGTGAGTACATCCTGCAGGGTGTTCTACTTGATTTCGCTGGTAGAGTTCCCCCTTGATTTGACAGTAGGTGGGTTTTTCTTCATCTGCGTCCTACTTCCTTTTAACGAGCGGACTTTCTCACCATCGGCTCATTTCTTTTATGAGGTCTCAATTTGTATGGCAGGTAGTCAGCTGTCCCAAATCCAGCTGATTCATCTGCTGTTTCTGAATTCTTCTCGAGACTAATGTGCTCACTCGTATAATCGGCTGCATTGCATCTACGGTTTTGTATCCAATTTGTCTTTATTTCTCAATTTGGTCTGATCAATTATGGGTTTCTTCATTTTCTTTGCTCATATTTCAGTGCTCCTTGTTGGTCCTTCCAGGCTGAGCTGATTTAGCTACTTTCCTTGATTGAGCTCTGAAGGTTGTCTCTATTGCCTTGGGAGTCAGTTTTATTTCATTCATTTGGCTAGATGATTCTTCTTCTTGTGACCCCCAGATCAATTTTATTGGTTGTAGCTCTTTGGACATTCTTCAGAAGGTTCATCAGATATTGTGATGACTTTGATGGTTGTCTCCCATGGTGTCATATATTCTGAGTATGAGACGTTCCAACTCGTCAATCAGCCATTATATTCTTCTCATCTCCTGGTGGCTTGAGACGATTGCATCGCAGTCCATCCGGTTTGCTGCTGAGTGAAATTCCTCTCTCCAGTGCTCCAAGATACTTTGGTATCTTGTTCTTCGTACTCCCAAGTCATGGAGATAGTTCCTGAAACACTCGCATCTCGAACACATGCCCAGATTCATGATTTCTCAAGAGCTCCTATGATGGGAGATTCCTGCACAATGAAGATTTCACGACAGTATGCAATATAATGATTTTAAAAAGATTTTGAAACTTTGAAGGATCTGTTCAGGTGACCATTATTAGCAAAGAAATGCTGACTTGACACAGATACAGTGATCTTTTGAACCACTGCTCTGATACCAATTGTTGGTCCCAAGACGGATACCTTGGTGTAGAGGGGGGTGAATACACCAAGGTTTAAAAACTTTTCCAAGTTAAAACTCATTCCAGAGAGCTGGATGTGTTCGATCCAGCTGGATGGCAGCTTGATCGATACAGCTGGCTGTGTGAGAGTGTGTGTGGAAGTTGGTGGGTTTGGAAAGTCCGTCTGTTGCTTCAAATCATATTGCAAAGCTCTGTTTCACTTTTCAGTTAATCAGTTTATGCAGGTTGAAATGTATGCTCATGAGGAGTTAGCTAAATGCATAAAACAAAGCGATAAAGAACAAAACAATTTTTACGTGGTTCGGAGTAACACCTTCTACGTCCACGACCAGGTTCACTGGTAATTCACTACCACTTGCTTTCCAAGTACCAAGCAACTTCACAACTCTAACCCGAGCTCTGTTCCAACAGTTTTGCGGGCAGTGTCAAGCCTACACTTTCAGTTTCCGGGTACTGAAGAACCTAACCACTCGAATTACATGCCTCGAGCAAGCGTACCTTTACCTAACCTTTCTGGGTTTGGGTTTGGGTATGGGTTTTCCAACTATGAACGAGTTCTTACAATGAAGAACAAAGAGTATGATGAACTCGTTCAAACTAGGCTTAAGATGTTTCTATTATGATCTATTCTGCCTAAGACTGAATATGTGAACAACTAAGATTTTGGCTTTGAAGATCGTTGTTCATTTTTCTGTTTGCTCTTTTATTTCTTCAGTTGACTTGTTGGTTCTTCTTCAACCTTTAATGGTGAGGAGATATATATAGGTGGAGATTCAAACTAGCCGTTGGAAGGGAGCCGTTTGAATCTTACCTACTTTCATTTACTTCTGCCCTTTAACCTACGAAGTAGGTCTGCATCTGCAGAGGCTATTTCTTCTCTGATCTGACTGCGTCAGATGAGATCTTCTGACATAGGGATCTTGTCTTTGAGAAGGTCTTCGTCTTCGAGCTGCTAAGCGTCTCTGCTGTGTCTTTAGCGTCTTTGGACTCTGCTGTATCTCGACTCTGAGCTGTGTCTTAGACCTGAGCTGTATCTTTAACCTGAGCTGTGGCTTCAACCTGAGCTGTGTCATTAACTTGAGCTGTCTTAGACCTGAGCTGTGTCAATGACACTAAGCTGGGTCCTTTATACTAAGCTGGGTATTTGACACTGAGTTGGGTTTCCGTCACTGAGCTGGGTCTTGATGCTGCTGGGTCTTTGACTACGCTTGGTCTTGCTTTGCTGAGTCTGTTCTGCTGAATATAAAAGCTGGGTCCAGCTTAGCTGGGTCCAGCTTAGCTGTGTCTTCTGCTGTCTTCAGCGACTACCTGTAAACTAAGAAACTCTATAAGCTCAAACAGGTGAGCTGAAAAACGCTTAGGCATGTGCAATCATCTACTCGGTTGGGGTCAGCTGGGTTTTGGTATCAAATCAAAACTCTATTAATTTTCCCAACACTAGGGTTTGTGTACTTGAAGAACACGTGAGACAAAGTCAAAAAATAACTTTTTGATTCAAAACTCGTCTGCCCAACAATAATGTCGAAAATAACATAAATACTAGACTAGGGTTCGAAAATTACAAGGCCTTGGGCTTGATAATTTTCGAACTAGGCTAAACTAGAATAAAAATAAATAAATCCCTTGGCCCAATACGACTAACACAAATTGTAGTAATTGGACTCTAATTAAAATTAAATAAAACAAACTATAATACTGGATAAATAATTAAATAGCACACATCCCAAACATGGTTGTGGCTAGGTATCCTCCTCGATGCTCATGAAATTCACCAACTTGTACTGTCGGGTTTCAGCTCCATCGTCTTTCAACTTCTTCTGAATATAGCACTGAAAATATCCTTGCAGCTTCTTGGCTCTTAATCTCGTCACTGGACCTCTAAGCTGCAATTCCGGGTTTAAGTCTTCAGTGCTAGGCCCAGTCTCATGAATAACACACCTATAATATATTCCAATACGTCTCAATTAATTCACTTTCCACAAAAATTACCAACACTTCATCAATTTCAAACAACATTTCACCTTTATTCCAAACACTTCATCAAGAAGATAACAACTAGAAATTAAATACAAATTTGACCAAAAAGTATATTACCTTGCGATTCCTATATGTGTTCGTCAAGCAAGTAATCGGCCTACTCAACACGAACATCATCAATATCCTTTTGAGAATACTTCCGTTTGTCAAACTGTATATTAACAATTAAGAAATAAAATATTATCATGATATGAAGAAATGATTAAGATAAAAAAATACTTGATATAGAAATAATAGAAAATTTCTTACAAATGATCTTAAAGAAATGGAACCACTCGTTATAACTTCTTCAATAATTTCTTTCATGTAGCGCATTACCCACATTGCTTGGCATCGAGTTGTTGTGGAGCCTATGAAAAAAAATGAAGTGTTAGTAGCTAAATATAAAATATAATTTATACAAATAGCTAACTTAAATGTTTGATTACCATTGTCTAGCTAACTTCCATTGTTCCTTCCTCTGTAACACAACTAAATAATACTTTTACTCATCTGCTCACTAGATATCACAATTTCCAATACAATAAATTAAATTCTTCTCTTAAAACTCCAAAAGCCATCTAAACATTCAGTTTGCCAGGGTAAAAAGCATAAGAAGTGAATTATCAATTTTAATGACCCAAAGGACTTTTAATTTTAAATGCATGCATATCCTTAAATGGAATAGTGCTTCTAGAAAACTATTTTTATTCCCACCACTATTAGGAATGTATGTCATATCATAAGAGCTTCCACTTTGTCAAAACAGTTAAGCATACTCCTCTTATTACGACATATTTTTCTAAAGTTTTGGTTATAGAATCCAATTTAACCCATTAGACTTACCAAAAGAGCACAAACTAGAGCCAAGATCACACATCCACCGTAAACTGAGGTAGCATAGAGGCGAGCATCATCAAACATCATGCTAAGCTGTTGTCTGGGTCCAATGAGGAGAGTTGTGCTGCCAATTAAATATCCTGATCAGAACCTTAGGGAGAAAATCTAAGGAAAAAAAGTAACTTCATCCTATGCATATATATACATATATAATCATGCTATTGTACCATTCTCATTGGTCTTCAAATAAATGGTCATAAAACAAGTTCTTGTTTTTCATTCTGGCATCCACAAGGTGGGGTTGAATAAATCGCTATCTTGTGACGAGTAGGAGATACTCATCATATGCCACTTCATGCTAAAAAGTCATTTTGTTACCATGATCTGGGAAACTCTCCTTTCGCCCCGGCCAAACCAAAAAAAGAAAAAGTAATAATTATGCATTAACGACAATGTACCTCCCAACTGCTAGCACATTGCCAAAGGTAAATAATAACGCGAAAAATGAGGTAGAGAAAATAAACTGCATACAGACTAGAATCAGATAGCCCTTTATCATTTCTACAAATGAATAAGACCCCGATCCAGTTCATTTACAACTAACAAAAGTACCCAAACGAGAAGGAAGACATGCGTCTATTTTAGACAACCAACCGAATATTCTCTTTATAGTGAGGACATACAAAATATACAGGAGCTTCATGACCTTCAAAAGTATACTGCCTACGTCCTCCTATAGCATCCCATATCTACAGAGAAAATTATTTATAAAAATCAAGAGAACCAGACAGTGGGACAACACAAGTAAACGGAGTTGCTACCTTAATTGTCTTATCATCCCCACATGTAACTATACAATTCAAGAGGGAGATTCATACTAGGAACATATAAACAACTCCAGCTAGTAAACAAGCACCAAATGGTCCAAATCCATAACTCCTCTGCTCAATTAAAGGAAAAAAAGAGAGCAGATTTTTAGTACAGATTGAACTTATACAATTGATTGTAAATAAGTTGATCCATGAGTTATTTGATGGCTATAC
Organism: Agastache rugosa; assembly: GCA_031470985.1. Classification (NCBI taxonomy): domain Eukaryota; kingdom Viridiplantae; phylum Streptophyta; class Magnoliopsida; order Lamiales; family Lamiaceae; genus Agastache; species Agastache rugosa. The sequence continues at coordinate 8,178,546 of CM062604.1, read as the reverse complement.
CTGCATAGGAGAAAGAGAGCAGAGACCTTCAGTCCCTTCAAGTACGTGACAATCTTTTCATGGACATCCATGATTTGTCCATCTTAGATATTCAAAAATTCACCCAGACAATACTAAATATTGTAAATAAGTTAATCACACACAAAAGTCTAAAACAAGCAAAAAACTATATATCATCTGCCAGTAATGTTTTCACCTACACAAACACAAAAAATGAGAATAAAACAATCTGACCAAATTAAGCAATTTGACAAACTGACCAAATTCACCAAATTTGATCAAAATTATTTTAAATCCAAATTAAACAATTTAACATTATAACTAAATTATCAATCTAACAATTCAGACTCAAATTTCTCAAAATTCAGACTCAAATTACATTGAATTAACAATCTGACCTACCTCCTAAGCTAAATTCGACCCCAATTCAAGCACTAATTTGAGCAATAATCTGACCTAAATTCGAGCCCTAATCTGTAAAAAATAAAACTGAATTCGATTTATGGACTTAGGGTTACCTTAAATCTTAATTCGAGCCCTAATTCGACGGTGGAAGCAGGTCGGCGAGTGCAGTAGGAGTCAGATAGAACGATGCGACGGCGGCTGGCGAGCGAAGAGATGAGGGTTGTGGAGGCGGGGATGGGGATCGACTGTGAGATGTGCGAGTGTACGAGGCAGGGCGCAGGGCGAAGGACGGCCACGGCCGCGGTGGCGGCGAGTAGCGTGAAGTGGTGCAGGGCCGGTGCCGGTGAAGGAATGCAAGGGTCGAGAGAGAGAGTTTGCTGTGCGGAGAGAGGTCGCTGCCTTGAAAGAAGCGAGAAAGATGAGAGACGCGATATGAGACTTGGAAAATTTTGGGGAAGAAAACTATTTAAGTCTATAAAATTGCATTAATAATGTACAAATAAAAACAAGTCAGATTTTAAGATATGTAAATGTGCTGACCTGGTGGCAAGATCAAAAAAAAATTTTAAAGGCCACCCGGGTTCGAAACTCGTCGGCACATATATAATTTTTTTTAATAAAGACTACGAATCAAATCAACATTGTCGAAAACACCGTAGTCTTGTGCTACCTCTACAGGCAACATATATAATTTTTTTTAATAAAGACTACGGTTCAAATCAACACTGTAGAGAACAACCGTATTCTTGTGCTACCTCTACACATGTACACTACGGAGACAAAACCGTAGATAAGTTACAAGAACATAGACTATGCAGTAGACTACAGCTGTTTTACAAACGTAGTCTTTGGACACTTAAAACACGCTCATAGACTGAAGTTTTGTAACGACCGCAGTGCTTGATAATCATAGACTACGGTCGAGACTATGGTTTTGGTGCAACCGTAGTCCCAAGAAAAAAAAAATACGCTCATACACTACGGTTTGTCTTAAAAACCGTAGTCTGTAGAAAAACACTACGATTTTCTGAAGAACACGTAGTCTATATGTCGTAGTCTATGAACGGATTTCTTATAGTGTATAAGTCAATTGTGTGATGATGACATGACTGTAAGATTTGACCGAAATTTTTGTGAAGTGTTTGATCGTTTTAATCATTCTGTGATGTTGGGAAGCAGATCAACTAACAATTGTTACCAAACTGACAATGAAAATTCATGTCAGTCGGCCAAAGTTGATGAAGTTGAGCTGTGGCACCAACGAATGGGTCATGTTAGCATGAACAACATGCAGAAGCTGATTACCAATGATGCTATTGTTGGACTTTCTTGTTTAAACATCAAAAAGGAATTTGTTTGTGGACCATGTCAACAAGGCAAGCAGACTAGGGCGTCACATCCGATGTTAGGAACATGCAGTACTAACAGATGTCTTAAGCTAATCCATATGGATCTTATGGGTCCCGTGGAGGTTGAAAGCTTTGGAGGAAAGAGGTATGTTCTAGTTTGTGCTGATGACTACTCACGTTTCACTTGGGTTGAATTCTTAAGAGAAAAATCAGATACTTTTGCTATGTTTAAGAAGTTGTGCAAAAGTCTTCAAAACCGTTATAACGTGAATGTTGTAAGGATTCGGTCTGATCATGGAAAAGAATTTGAGAACTCATACTTCTCTGATTTTTGTGAGAATGAAGGAATTTCTCATGAATTTTCAGCACCAAAGACTCCTCAGCAAAATGGTGTTGCTGAAAGGAAAAATCGAACTCTCCAAGGAATGGTTAGAGCCATGTTACATGGTTGAAACATCTCCAAAAAATTTTGGGCTGAAGTTGTTAACACAGCTTGTCACATCATCAATAGGGTTTATTTGAGACTAGGGTCTAACATGACTCCCTATGAACTGTTAAAGGGAAAAAAGCCAAATCTCAAATCTTTTCATACTTTTGGATGTGTTTGTTACATCCTTAATGACAGGCAGTACTTAAACAAGCTGGATTCAAAGAGTGACAAGTATTTGTTCTTGGGTTATTCTCCTAATAGTAGAGCTTTTCGTGTTTACAACTTGAGATCTAGGACTATCCAAGAGTCTATCAATGTTGTGTTTGAGGACTTCTCTACTCTTGATGGAGATGTTCGTGATGATGGTAATTCTCTCGTATTTGAAAGTGGTGAAAATAGTGAGAATTCTTCACAAATTGTTGAAAATGATGGAGGAAGTACCTCTGAACCAACATCAGATGTGTCAACATAACTGACATCAGAATTCAACACTCAATCAGATGCTGATGATGATGTTGATAACATTGATATCAACAGTCCGATCCATGTTGACAACACCTCTGGCAACAGAGATCCTCCAGGACGAAACCGGAAGAATCATCCCACATCACAAATCATTGGTGAATCATCTGAAAGAATTCAGACCAGGAGAAAAGGTCCAGTAAACTACAAAGATATGGTAAGACTTGCATGTATGTTTACTTTATATGATGAGATTTGTCATAGTTGTTTTCTTTCATCCTTTGAGCCTAAAGATGTTGATGAAGCATTGAAAGATGAATTTTGGGTAAATGCAATGCATGAGGAATTAAATGAATTTGTCAGAAATGATGTGTGGGAACTTGTTCCAAAACCGGCCAATAAGAACATTATTGGAAAAAATGGATTTTTAAGAACAAATCTGACGAATCAGGTAACATTGTTAGGAACAAGGCAAGGTTAGTTGCACAAGGCTATACTCAAATTGAGGGAATTGATTTTGATGAAACTTTTGCACCTGTTGCACGTCTTGAATCCATTAGATTACTTTTTGCAGTTGCATGTCAATTTGGTTTTAAACTCCACCAAATGGATGTCAAAAGTACTTTCTTGAATGGTGTGTTAATTGAAGAAGCATATGTTGCTCAACCTAAAGGCTTTCAAGATCCAGTTTTTCCTAATCATGTTTATAAGCTTAAGAAAACTTTGTATGGTTTAAAACAAGCTCTAAGAGCTTGGTATGCTTGCTTGACTGATTTCAAGAGAATCATTCGCTATGTTGCAGGGACTGTTGATCTATGAATCTGGTATACTAAGGACACCAACTCCAACCTTGTTAGATATAGTGATGCAGACTGGGCTGGAGATGTTACTGACAGGAAAAGCACAAGTGCTGCATGTTACAATGTTGGTAACAACATGGTATTATGGTCAAGCAAGAAGCAAAATTGTGTGACTCTATCAACGGCTGAATCTGAGTATGTTGCTGCTGGAAATTGTTGTGCTCAACTATTATGGATGAAGCAGATGTTAAAGGATTACGACATGGAAACTGACATTCTTTCTGTCTTGTGTGACAACTAGAGTGCCATTGAAATATCCAAGAATCATGTTCAACATTCTCGTACAAAGTACATCTACATAAGACACCATTTCATTCGAGAGCTGGTTGAAAAAAGGATTGTAAGTCTTAGCTTTGTCCCTACTGAAAAAACAATTGGGTGACATATTTAGTAAAGCTCTAGACTTTGAAAGGTTCTCCTTTTTGCATAAAGCACTTGGAATCTGCTCTCCATAATCCAATCAGTTCTAGTGATGGAACCTATGTTGGTTCCTGTGTTCACAGACCTATGAAGACTGGAAAATGCTGAAGGCTGTTGAATCTAATGTTAGTTCATACTCATCCAACATTAGATATTGAGAGAGTTTGTTAGTTTTCTTCTATTTTCTCTCTTGTCTCCCTTGTTTAGTTTATGTAAAAACTAGATTAGTTGTTTCAGTTGTTTATCTTTCTTTCATTTTCTTTTTTTTTCTTTGAAGATAAAATCATTGTAAGTAAGAGCTAAGTTAGTTTGATTACTTCAAACGGTATCTTCTGATCTTTTGTACTTAATGCAATTAAGTAATGATCTTCTTTTTTAAATCCTTTGTTGATTTTTTTTGTTATTCGAAGGTCGGCCGAAGGCCAATCTTCGATCTTCTGTGTTTGATGATCTAATGTGTGAGAATCCTGATCCCCTGTATGTTGATAACAACCATGTCAACATGAATTTTTAATAAGATTCAAGTTATTCGAATTTTATTAATTATTTTTCATTATGATAAACAGGATATCTATGTGTTTATCAAAAATCAAATCCTAAATATTTGCTAAGATTTTTTGAAATCTTTTATCGGATCTCTTTAACAGATTCGATAAACCAATCTTTTAAGTATATCATTTAACTGGTATATTTATATAGGACACTTCTCCTTTAATATATATATTAATTCAGCGGCTCTTCATTCTCTCACAGTTGAAACTCCTCGGTTTTCGTTCTTTCCTCCATCCTTCTCTCTCTGCTCACATTGCATTACTCTCTATCTTTTCACTCATGGCAAATCAAGATCAAGATCTCCTGAAATCCTTGAAGGAGACATTTTCCAATTTAAGCTCTCCAGAAATTATCAAGAAGATGACCTCTCTCCTTGAGCTTCACTCATCTTCCCAAAAGGAGAAAACCCCATCGCATTCTAGGGCTCAATCGCATGATTCTCTGTCAGAATCAAAGAAGAAATTATAAGCTCCTGAAGCCATGGAAGTGTCAACACAAGAAGCACCACCTTCTCTCATTCTTCCTCAAGATCATCCGGTCGAAGAGGCTGAAGTAGTGTCGCCAACTCACGCTGTAACATCAGAGGAAAACTCACCTGCCGAAGAGGATAAACAAGAAGCCCCAACTTAAAAATTTGGTCCGCGCCTGAAACAATCTGCTAAAAGACTCTCTAAGAAGCAGATGGCGGCCAAAGAAAAGGCTCGTGCAGATAAACCAAAGAAACATGGCAAAAAGGCAACTATGTTGGTTAATGAACCAACTGATGAAGAAGATGTTGGTGATAGCTCAAATGAGAATGCTGAGAAGAGTGAGGATGACAAGAACATTGAGTCATCCAAAAATTCATCCAAGCGAAGTGAAAATGTTGAAGCTCAAATCAATGAGAAGATGACTACCACTGATACTCCTGTTCCTCAAGAAATTTTGGTTTTAGATGAACCGTCTCCGTCCCTCGAAACTGGTAAAAGAAAACGTTCTCAGACTGGTACTGGTTCTGTTAGCAACACGCCTGAAAGGAGACGCACTCGCTCCACGACTTCTTTTCCTCCACAACCTGCTCCAAGTCTGTCCAAAAAACAGAAAACTGATGCTGGGAGCACAGCCGTATCTAAGCCCCCTATGCCAAAACAGGGATCCTCCTTGAGGGCTCAAACTGCAGAAGACAGCTCCTCCTCATCGCAACAGCCCATTGATGTTCATGACATGGACATTTCTCCTGAGAAAGCTAGTGCTCAGAGGTTGGACCTCAAGAATTCCAGGTAAAGAGTATAATTCACTGTTTTACGATGTCAAGAGTTACATTTTTCATAATCTTGTGGAATCGAGAAAGTTCCACAATGAGAGAAAAGCCAATCTTAACATCTTTGCCAAACATGGGTTAGATAATTTTCTTAAGGATAGGCAATTGTGGAGTACGGTTTGTTGGGAAAATTAATAGAGTTTTGATTTGATACCAAAACCCAGTAGACCCCAACCGAGTAGATGATTGCACAAGCCTAAACATTTTTCAGCTCACCTGTTTGAGCTTATAGAGTTTCTAAGTTTACAGGTAGAGTCGCTGAAGACAGCAGAAGACAAAGCAGAAGACACGGCTAAGCGGACACAGCTGAGGAATTCAGCAGAGCAGACTCAGCAGAGCAGACCAAGTAGAGTCAAAGACCCAGCAGTATCAAGACCCAGCTCAGTGACGGAAACCCAGCTCAGTGTAAAGGACCCAGCTTAGTGTCAATGACACAGCTCAGGTCTAAGACAGCTCAGGTTAATGACACAGCTCAGGTTGAAGACACAGCTCAGGTTAATGATACAGCACAGGTCTAAGACACAGCTCAGAGTCAAGACGCAGCAGAGTCCAAGACGCTGAAGACACAGCAGAAATGCTTCAGCTCGAAGACGAAGACCTTCTCCAAGACAAGATCCCGATGTCAGAAGATCTTATCTGACGCAGTCTAATCAGAGAAGAAATAGCTTCTGCAGATGCAGACCTACTTCCAACGGCTCTCTTCCAACGGCTAGTTTAAATCTTCACCTATATATATCTCATCTCCATTGAAGAAAAGAGGCTGGCGAGACAACTGAAGAAATAAAAGAGCAAACAAAAAAATGAACAACGATATTCAAAGCCAAATCTTTCAAGAACATCCAGCTAGTCAGCTGTGTTCTTAGTTGTTCACATATTCAGTCATAGGCAGAATAGATTATAATAGAAATATCTTAAGCCTAGTTTGAACGAGTTCATCATACTCCTTGTTCTTCATTGTAAGAACTCGTTCATAGTTGGAAAACCCATACCCAAACCCAAACCCAGAAAGGTTAGGTCAAGGTACGCCTATTCGAAGCGTGTAATTCGAGTGGTCAGGTTTTCTCTGTACCCGCAAACTGAGAGGTGTAGGCTTGACAGTGCCCGTAAACTGTTGGAATACAACTCAGGTTAGAGTTGTGAAGTTGCTTTGTACTTGAAAACCAAGTGGTAGTAAATTACTAGTGAATCTGGTCGTGGACGTAGGAGGTGTTACTCCGAACCACGTTAAAATTGCTTTGTTCTTTACTACTTTGTTTATGCATTCTGCTAACCTCTCACACATACATTTCAAGCTGCATAAACTGACTAACTGAAAAGTGAAACAGAGCTTTGCAATATAATTTGAAGTAACAGACGGACTTTCCAAACCCACCACATTCCGCACACAGCTAGCTGTGTCGATCAAGCTGGATCGGACACAGCCAGCTCACTCAAAAGAGTTTTAACTGGAAAAGTTTTTAAACCTTGGTGTATTCACCCCCCCTCTACACCAAGGTATCCGTCTTGGGACCAACAATTGGTATCAGAGCAGTGGTTCAAAAGATCACTGTATCTGTGTCAAGTCAGCTTCTTTGCTGATAGTGGTCACCTAAACAGATCCTTCAAAGTTTCAAAATCTAAAAAAAAAAAGAAATCATTATATTGCATACTGTCATGGAATCTTCCTTGTGCAGGAATCTTCCGATATTCTCTGTCGATGGTTATCAAATCTGGAAGTTCCGACTCAAAAGCTTTCTGAGCGTACAACACGACATGATGTGGGATGTTACTAACGAAGCCATCATCATCATGAAGTCAGAAAGAGAAGCAGAAACCACATCTGGAGCTGAACCAGTACTTCGGCAAGTTGTGTAGCCAAAAAGGGAGTACTCTCCAGAAGAAAGAAGACAAGCTGGTTTGGACAGCTACGCTCGCAACGTCATCTCCTCAACGGTGACGGACGCTTATCTCATCAAGATCATCAACTACGAGACAGCTAAGGAGATGTGGGACACTCTAGCCAAGCTGTGTGAAGGCTCAGAGGAAATTCAAGAAAACAAATTCTCAGTTGCATGCCAGAAGTTCGACAACATCAAGCAACTCCCCTACGAGTCCATTGATCAAATGGAGCTTAGATTCTCCAACCTTGTCATCGAAGATCGAGACGATCCGAACTGGAAAATATCCAGTTCGAGATAAGAACTTGAAACTTCTTGCAGCTCTATCCTCAGAATGGTGTACACACAATGGTTCACCAAAGAAGAACTGATCATGGTTGCATGGAGACAGAAAAATTGTTCTCCATCCTGAAAGCCAACGAATTTAATCTGGGGATCACAAACGGAGATTCATCCAGCCAGATGTCTCAAACAAAGCTGACCTCTAAAGCAAAGGAGACAGCACTAAGTGTACAATCAAGAAGATAAGCTCAATCAGCTCAACTTGGAAGGACCAACAAGGAGCACAGAAATATGAGCAGAGAAGAATTGCACGAAGAAGTTGCTATGCTTGTACGAAACATCAATAAGCTGGAACACAGTAAGGAAAGGTACAAGAAGATCGTGAAGGTTCATCTCGACAAGCAAGTCTACCCAAAGAGAACCCCACCTGAGTCGACCTCCCGAAGAAAAGATAAAGAGCTCAAGTCAACCAAGATAAGAAGATCAAGTATTTTCTTCTGACTCAGAAGATGAAGCATTTCATTAAAGATGCCTGCTTCATGGCTCTCAAATCCAGCTGTGAAAAGCAAACACAGCTAGACACACTGCTGAGTACATTGGTCTCGAGAAGAATTTAGAAGCAGCAGATGAACCAGCTGGATTTGGGACAGCTGACCTTATCAAGGAAATGAGCCAATGATGAGAAAATCCGCTCAAAGGAAGTAGGATGCAGCTGAAGAAAAAGCCACCTGCTATCAAATCAAGAAGATGAATCTAGCTGAGGGGGAACTCAGTTCAGCAGACTCACCAACAAGTGGTATCAATAATTGATCTCATCCCAGTCCAGCAGAATTATCAAGAAGAGCATCCAGCAGGAAATACTCAGCTAGATTACCGTGGTGGACTAACCCAGCAAAAACCCCAAGGACTTCAAAATGAATTTATCAATTCAAAGGGAAACTTTACATAGCTGGAAAGAGTCAGCAAATCAAAAAGAATACCCAGCTGGATGCATTCATAAAGACAGACTCAGCTGGAATCACCAGCTAAAGAAAAAACCGATCCAGCGGAGGAATCAAGCTGATTCTCTAACCCAGCTGACGACATGAAAAGCACCCAAGAGAATACTCAACATCTGAAGGACACCGTTGTTGGGAAAATTCACACAGAAGCACAGCATGCTGAAATCTAAATCAAGATAATGTGTGAATTACTTGGACTGCTCAAACCAGATGAAGTAAAATCGTCCAGCTGAGGGGGAATAAGACTCAGCTGGATAATGAAAAGCTAATGGGAAATCAAGGTAGAAGAATTCAAACCCAGCTGGATCTTTTCAACTCAGTTTAACAAGGGAAACCAGCTGAGGGGGACTCAAGCTCAGCTGGATAATAAAACTGAAGAAAAGCTCATTCAACATAAAGAAAACACAACCATGGTATCAGCTGACTACAATGATCAGCTGACAGGTCTGTAGACTTTTTTTCCTGAAGAATATGCTATTTAAAGATAAAAATATTTGAATTTAACTCAAATACCCAGACATTCCTTAAATGGATAAGTCAGTAAAGCCATCCATCCCATCGAATCCCATCACATTTAATGAAAAGCATGCAGTATACTATAGCTCGGGAGAACTGAGGCAGAAGTCAGAACGGTTCGACTACCTTACGCGCGCGTGACCTACACTCTATAAACGCACGACATGTAACGTGTTGCGCAAATCTCTCTCAGCCATAGATCTTCAATTCTTTTGCCAAAATCTCAACCTTCCATCAAAATGGACAGTTGATATATACATCTAAAATATGCAAATCTTCGCCATATTTTCTATCGCTCATACTTATCTCTGAAATTCATATCTTAGATTCTTGATTATCTCTTTGCAAACACGATTCCCTAGTATCTTCGTCTTTCTAACCTCTTGCTACAGAAGAAGATCATGGCCCCAAAGAAGAAGACACCAGGAGCAAGCCAGATTGAGAAATTGATGTCAAAGCTTCATTTCGAGAATTGTTTAACACTCAAGAACTACCAAAACTCAGAGTTCCAGGAGGTGCTGGATCTCATCGAGAATGCCGGCCTGCTGCAATGGGCGACTGGAAGACCTAAGAACATCATCCGCCGGGAAGTGGCAGAATTCTTCCTGGAGATGACAAACCGAGATGAACGTCTCCGCTCCAACATCACTCTGCAAATCAAGAAGAAGACTGGACATACAACTCTGTGGGATGTCGACATCATCATCAACCGGATGTTGAACAAGCTGTTCGGCCTCAAGACTCTTGGGGACCGCTCCCCAGAAAACTACACCAGAGAAGAAATCCAGGTCGAACTGGATAAGATGTTGTTCAAACCGAAACCTTACAGGGCGAGCATGTCCAAGCTCCTGCTCAAGCCCAAGTTTAGATTACTTCTGGATGTCACCCAGAAGTGCATCCTCGGTATCGCTGGATCTCAAGGAGAGATCAGCATACCCAAGATGAAACCGATGATAGCCATCCTCAAAAATGACCCTGTGGATTGGTTCTCCTACTTCATGGGAAAATTGGAAAAAGAATCTAAAAAGATTCATTTTGAAGATGACAGCTTCACCTGGTACAGCTGTAGAGAGACAATATATCTATGCACCAAAATGGCGTGCATAATAGAAAATTACACTACCGGATGGCAAATCAATTGGCACGACGCAGAAGAATTTTCTGTGTCCAGAATACTTTTTGAGAAACCAAGTCAGCTCACTGACTTATTGAAGAAAGCTGCCCCTGAAGGGAAGAGAAAGGTGCAAGAGGCAAAGCAGCAGACTGCCTCTCCCTCTGCCTCTCCCTCTCAAGCAGGAAAAATGAAGCAACCGGAGGAGACACAGCCAGCTGGATCTCCACCGGCCAAAAAGAAACTGAAATTCAAGGCAGCCAGCAAGCCAGCTGAGGAGGCAGCAGAGAAATCAGTTGATGAGCCAGCTGAATCTGAGTCCACTCCCACAGCATCCCCAATCCAAAAGAAGAAAACTGAGTGTGGACCAGTCACTGAGGAGACAACTGTTTAGTCGTTAATTATATCATTTTTTAGGTGTTTTGTTTATCGTTTTTGTGTACGTGCATTTGTGTTTCCCGTTTATATTTCTTGTATTTTGAGTTATTTTGTTTCTTTTGGGTGTCGCATGTTGTTATTGCAGGTTCTCGAGTTGTTTGTGGAAAAATTATGCAAATAGTGAAACAAAAGCTCTTGGACAAGAACTATAACGACTGCTTGCCGTAGAAGACAAGTAACTGGCAGCCGCTCTTTTCGTCCACTGTTTAAGGTCAGCCATGTTGAGCTGCCGCCGCTGCTGGACGCCGGAGCAGAGCCGCTGCTACATGTTGTGTTGGAGCTGGAAGTCGCCTACCGCTGAGCATGATCTCTCGACAACAGCAGCACACAAATAATAGGACAGCAGTAGCTCGCTTCGATGAACAGCAGCAACCCAGCGGCCGCTGGATTCCAGCCGGCGCTGGAATCTGGCAGCCAGCAGTTGCTGGTATAGAGAGGTCGCTGGAGTAGCTGTTCGCAGATCTTGATCTAGCGAACGGTGAGTTCGAGTGAGCGCTGGCCAATATTGTAACCCCTGTGCGCGACTTTTATTATGTTTCAACTAGGGTTTCTCGAGATATATTAGCGAGAGTAGCAACTCTCTTATCTCAGATGGGGGGAAGATCGAGAGCAGAGAGGAACATCAACTCTTGGACAGCAGCAGCTCACGAGCAGCAGTCTGCTTTTCTTTTTCTTTTCTTTTCTTCATTTATCGTTTATCTTTTGGAGAGGATAATTCATGGGAACAGCAGCAACTCACGAGCAACAGCAGCACACTTTCATCAGCTTCTTTTCTATTTCATTTCTTTTCTTTTGGATTGTCTTGAAATCGAAGAATCATCATCAAGGATTATATCCATTTTATTGTAAGGATTTCTTCATCGTTATTTCTTGCAATTTAATTGATGAATTCTTGTAATTGTTGTCGGATGAATTGTGCGATGTTGAGCTAATTCTTTAATTAGGGTTTAGATATTCGAATCGTGTTCGAACCATGCTTGTTAATTATTAATTCCTCCGTTGATCGAATTGATTTTATTATATTGAATAATTATTCATTATTTGATATTGCTATGTGATAGACGAGATTGATAGATGATTCTATTGCTCGATCGTGATTCTTTCAACATTAGATAGACCGGAAATACATGTCTAATAATTAGTCGTGATCGTGTAATTTAGTCTTTAGGGTTTAACGGATTGAAGCGAAAGTAATTGATGTTGATACTATGTTGAAGTTGATTACGCGTGATTGATTAATGGAATTGATTAAAAACATGCTAGGTGAGAATTCAAGGAGAAGATTCTAAATCCTAATATATTTATCCTATTTCATTGTCCAATTTATTTATTCGTTTATTGTTTTGATTTCATTTGTTAGTTTAATATTTAATCTCCCAAAATCTTGGTTTAAAATATTTAGGATTATTTTCTGTTCTGTGTAAATAATACGAGTTGCATTAGCCCTGTTGAGCCTTCCTTGAGAATAAGACTTGGGTTAGCTTTACGCTCTACATTGACCTCGTTCTCTTGCGAGTCAATTCTAGGTGTTTAGAGTTGAAACAAAATTTGGCGCCGTTGCCGGGGACGGCTTTAGGTGAATTGTTTTCTTGTATTATTTTATTTTCTGTATTTATTTTTTGTTATGTGTTTTGTTTGTAGTTTTTATTTCTCCCACCTTTGTGTATGATCTCCTTTTTGTGTTTTGTGTTTGTGTATGCAGGGTCGACCCAGTCTCAAAAGAAAATTGGCTCCGGTATTTGATAATATACACAAACCGAGAGGGTTAGAGTTGCCTGATTTGGAAGAAGAAAATTCAAGCGAAGCACATTCTTCGAGTGACGAGTCTCAAACTTTAGAGATGGCTGCTGCCAATAATGTCAGAAATATGAGAGATTTTGCTCGCCCAGTGGTTGGGGCAGCAACGTCTTGTATTGTTTTAGGGGAAGCAGCAAGAAATTACGAGTTGAAGAACATCCACTTCAACCAATTGCCATCGTTCTATGGGATGCCTGCTGAAGATGCCCTGAATTTTATCAGGGAGTTTTATGCTGTGGTTCAAACTTTTCCTTTACAAGGACTGAACGAAGATCAGTTGAAGTTGAGGTGTTTCCCTTACACTTTGAAGGATCGTGCCAAGACTTGGTTCATGTCTCTACCGCCGCGAATTGGAATGCTGTGTATGAGAAGTTCATGGCCAAGTACTATTCGAATCAGAAGACTCAAGATCTGAGAGCTCAAATTGTCACTTTTGCTCAAACTTCAAGAGGGTCAAGCTCGAGACCGTAAATGAGCGATGTATGGGAGGCAACCCATAGTTTTGTTATTCTCTGATTTTGTTTGTGTTTCATGTTTTTCAGGTTTGTTTTTCAGTCGTTGGATGCCCACTGCGTTGTCAGCCCCATATAACTCAGGGACGTACTTTCTTTACTTTTTACTCTTTGCCTAGTTATTTCTTTTAGCCTTGAGGACAATGATTGTTTTAAGTGTGGGGGGGTCGTCCTTATTATTTTAAGTTGCTCTAGTGGATTTTATAGTTTTGTTGTTTTGTGTTTTGTGTTTTGTTGCACTTAGTATTTTCTCTCTGATAGTGAAGCCATATGATTTGAGGCGTCAATCTTTAGTAATCTCTATTGATTGATCATGCTTATGAATTGTTTCCTATGGTTGTTGATCTAGAACTTGAGTCGTCTTGAGATTGAGTAGTTTGATGATTTGTGCTGTGGGGTCTCGTCTTTTGAGAATAGGATTGATGAGAATTTTCTTATTCGTTTTGACTTTTGCTCTCTCTGATGTTCTAATAATAAATATATATATATATATATAAAATGAATGAAAAAAGGGGTAATTAGGATCTCTGCTCCTCTAGTGTAAACTATGAGCATGGGAAACCACACAGGGATACTTGGGGATAACCCATAAGGGTAAACCTTGTGAATTTTGATCCGTGCACCTCTAATTTAAAAAAAAAAAAAAAGAAGAGAGGACATAAATAAGGGGATGTAACATGGATTCTACTCCTATCGTGCATAGCTTTTTCTGTTAAAAACTTGCATGATGAGTATGGGAAACCACATTAGGAGACTCGGATACTCTGTTCGAAGGTTTAACCTAATGAATTTTGTCCTAAGTTCCATCCTCAAGTCCTTTATTTAAAAAAAAAGGAAAGTAAAAATAAAAAATGTTGTGCTTGAATGTTAGAGAGAGCATTTGTCATGACTTGACTGTTTCGTTTTCTGATTGATGATTCTCATTGGACGAGCAACATGCCTAATTGGATTATTGCTTTAATTCTTGAGGTTGATAATTGTTCTAGTGATGAATTTTTATGGAAGTGATTTAGTTGCATAGTCTTTTGATATTGATTCATCCAAGATTCTCTCCTCAAATTATTGTTTTTGCTTGAGGACAAGCAAAGTGCTAAGTGTGCGGGGTTTGTTTAGTCGTTAATTGTGTCGTTTTTTAGGTGTTTTGTTTATCTTTTTTGTGTGCGTGCATTTGTGTTTCCCGTTTATATTTCTTGTATTTTGAGTTATTTTGTTTCTTTTGGGTGTCGCATGTTGTAAGTGCAGGTTCTCGAGTTGTTTGTGGAAAAATTATGCAAATAGTGAAACAAAAGCTCTTGGACAAGAACTATAACGACCGCTTGCCGTAGAAGACAAGTAACTAGCAGCCGCTCTTTTCGTCCACTGTTTGAGGTCAGCCATGTTGAGCTACCGCCGCTGCTGGACGCCGGAGTAGAGCCGCTACTGCATGTTGTGCTGGAGCTGGAAGTCGCCTACCGCTGAGCATGATATCTCGACAACAGCAGCACACAAAGAATAGGACAGCAGTAGCTCGCTGCGAAGAACAGCAGCGGTAGAAGCAACGCACGGACGAACAACAGCAACCCAGCGGCCGCTGGATTCTAGCCGGTGCTGGAATCCGGCAGCCAGCGGTTACTAGTATTGAGAGGTCGCTGGAGTAGCTGTTCGCAGATCTTGATCCGGCGAGCGGTGAGTTCGAGCGAGCGCTGGCCAATATTGTAACGCCTGTGCGCGACTTTTATTATGTTTCAACTAGGGTTTCTCAAGATATATTAGCAAGAGCAGCAACTCTCTTATCTCAGATGGGGGGGAGATCGAGAGCAGAGAGGAACAGCAACTCTTGGACAGCAGCAGCTCACGAGCAGCAGTCTGCTATTCTTTTTCTTTTCTTTCCTTCATTTATAATTTATCTTTTGGGAAGGATAATTCTTGGGAACAGCAGCAACTCACGAGCAGCAACAACACACTTTCATCCGCTTCTTTTCTATTTCATTTCATTTCTTTTGGATTGTCTTGAAATCGAAGGATCATCATAAAGGATTATATCCGTTTTATTGTAAGGATTTCTTCATCGTTATTTCTTGCAATTTAATTGATGAATTCTTGTAATTGTTGTCGGATGAATTGTGCGATGTTGAGCTAATTCTTTAATTAGGGTTTAGATATTCGAATCGTGTTCGAACCATGCTTGTTAATTATTAATTCCTCCGTTGATCGAATTGATTTTATTATATTGAATAATTATTCGTTATTTGATATTGCTAAGTGATAGATGAGATCGATAGATGATTCTATTGCTCGATCGTGATTCTTTCAATATTAGATTGACCGAAAATGCATGTCTAATAATTAGTCGTGATCGTGTAATTTAGTCTTTAGGGTTTAACGGATTGAAGAGAAAGTAATTGACGTTGACCCTATGTTAAAGTTGATTACGCGTGATTGATTAATGGAATTGATTAAAAACAAGCTAGGTGAGAATTCGAGGAGAAGATTCTAAATCCTAATATATTTATCCTATTTCATTGTCCAATTTATTTATTCATTTATTGTTTTGATTTCATTTCTTAGTTTAATATTTAATCTCCCAAAATCTTGGTTTAGAATGTTTAGGATTATTTTCTGTTCTGTGTAAATAATACGAGTTGCATTAGCCCTGTTGAGCCTTCCTTGAGAATACGACTTGGGTTAGCTTTACGCTCTACATTGACCTCGTTCTCTTGCGAGTCAATTCTAGGTGTTTAGAGTTGAAACAAAATTTAGCGCCGTTGCCGGGGACGACTTTAGGCAAAATTGTTTTCTTGTATTTTTTTATTTTCCGTATTTCTTTTTTGTTATGTATTTTGTTTGTAGTTTTTATTTCTCCCACCATTGCGTGTGATCTCCTTTTTGTGTTTTGTGTTTGTGTATGCAGGGTCGACGCAGTCTCAAAAGAAAATTGGCTCCGGTATTTGATAATATATACAGACCGAGAGGGTTAGAGTTGCCTGATTTGGAAGAAGAAAATTCAAGTGAAGTACATTCTTCGAGTGACGAGTCTCAAACTTTAGAGATGGCTGCTGCCAATAATGTCAGAAATGTGAGAGATTTTGCTCGCCCAGTGATTGAGGCAGCAACGTTTTGTATTGTTTTGGGTGAAGCAGCAAGAAATTACGAGTTGAAGAACATCCACTTCAACCAATTGCCATCGTTCTATGGGATGCCTGCTGAAGATGCCCTGAATTTTATCAGGGAGTTTTATGCTGTGGTTCAGACTTTTCCTTAACAAGGGCTGAACGAAGATCAGTTGAAGATGAGGTGTTCCCCTTACACTTTGAAGGATCATGCCAAGACTTGGTTCATGTCTCTGCCGACTAACTCATTGGTGAATTGGAATGTTGTGTATGAGAAGTTCATGGCAATGGAAGGGAGTTCGTGATTACATCACGAGAAACTGAAGAACTACAAATAGTGGTCTCCCACTCTGTCCCAGAGGATGCTATTCCCCTTCGTCAATTTCTTCAAGCATCTTCATAACCCGCTCCAGCTGATCCCATATCAGCTGGAACCGCTCAACAAGGCTATCCTCTCCTTCCTCTTCATCCTCAGGTACCTCTCTCAGATTCCCCACCCACTTGCTCAGTACCTGAAACCGATCAACTCCAAATTTCATCACCCAGCTCTCTGCCTAAAGAACCCGATCCAGCTGACGCTTCTTTGCAGCTGGATGATGAAAACCAAGCTGAACCTACAATCCCTTCTGAGGAATTTGAAATCCTCAGTCCCAGAGCCGTTGTACGTGCTGCCACTATCATGAGATTCGATGACCTCAGACTTAAGGGGTAAAGAGCGCACTGCAACAGTACCCTTCTCTTACTTCACTCCCCGCCGCACTATTCACCGTCAGCGACTTCAAATTTTACCTTGCTACCAAGATGATTTCTTGGTATGCAAATGAGGAACTTGTGGAGTTCTACTCCTTCAATAAGCTAAAAGCCGAAGAAACAACTCTACAAGAGATCTTTGGATTTGGAAGTCTTCAGGATGCCTTCATGCATCAAGACGAGCTGATCCAAACTCTCATCCAGAAGACTAAGCAAGATGAAGTACCGCCATCTGAGGAGGTAATCGCAAGAGCCAACTCTTACCTCCACACTCTCAGCTGGATTGTTCCAGTTGAGACGGACAAGGAAGCTGCACCTGCCGACATAGCTGAGGCAATGGTGATTGAAGATGAGCCAACTACCGCAACAGTTGAGCCCACAGAAACTGCCCTACCAACTCCAAGTACCGATGACACTCGCTCACTGGTCGAGATCGAGGCAGACAAACCCAGCCAAGTCGAATCCGGGATCCAGACGGATCCCGATGTGCTTTCTGATGCAATGAAAGACGAAATCGCCAAACAAGTTGAGGAAATTCTATTCCAGAATAGACTCAAATCAAAAGTTGACACCCTTCTGCGCATCACAGCTGTAGAATGGACAGTCCATTGATGAAGTTCACAGATTTGCCTAGAATCTACAGGAAAGCACCAGTCAAGATCTCAAGCAATCTCTCGTCTCTCAACGCATTGATCAGTCAACTTATCTAGAGAAGAGAGTCCCTGAGATCATTTCAAAACGTCAAGCTCCACTGGAAAGCAGCATCAGCGACCTATCCAGCCAGATGGCATCTCTCCAAAAGCAAACGCTCTCCAACAAAACTGACATTCAAATGTTGTTCAACCTCTACAAAGAGCTGGGCACTCAGTTCAAAGCTGGAAGTAACAGTACAACACAGCTCAACCTCGTCACAGCAGACAACACAGCCAAGATTGCTGATGTTGACAAAGCCCTGGCCCAGCTGAATGAGACAAAGGGAAAGCTGTAGCTAAAAATAAAATCCAAGTGCTGCAGTCTGAGATTGATGAAGTTGTTGCTGAGCTGGAAGCAGAAGAACCAGCTGAACGGAGAGGAAAATGGAGCAAAATGATCATTCCTCTTGCCAAAGCAAGCGGAGCCACGCCAAAACAAATCAATGATACTCAATGGCTCTGCAACTTTGTAAATCAACAAAAGCAAGAGATGAAAAGCTTTCAAGAGCAGCAGAAGAAGAAGGAAAGCTTGCTCAATGCTGAAGAAAAGAAGCAGAAGAAGAAAAGAAGCAGAAGAAGAAAAGAGCAAACATCAGAGCATCGAAGAAAAAGTCTCAGATGCCAATGAACTGGAGAAGAATAGATGAATGGATTCCAGAAGAGTTAAACGACGACTGAGAACATACAAAATTCTAGTTCATTGAAGATTACTACTATCTGGGAGCTTACCCAAATACTCCGCCAGATGTTGCTTTCAAGATGCATCTTAATGAGCTTTTTCATCAAGATAGGATGACTGCTAAAGCATTCTTCAATGCCGTAAAGACCGCGAAGATCCAGTTCTCTGCTCCCCAGCTGTATCATCTCCAGCCTCCGCTGATACCTGGAACTCATCTTCCTGACAAATCGCAAATTATCACAGAAGTAAATAGATGGGCGACCAGGAGAAAAATTTTCAAGGTAAACAATGAAGAAGAATACATGAAGCTGGAACGGATGATCTTCAACCGGTACAGGTTGAGAACGGATGAGCAACTGAAAGAAGATAGACTGAAGAATCAGCAACAGAAATGAAGACCCAACCAACTGGGTTTAAATAGTTTTTATCTAATTTCAGTTTGTTAATATTGTAATTCTTGTAATCATCTTTGAGGATTAATAAAACTGAAATGTTTTTGCTCTCAAGCTCACCCTGATGACAATAACTCTTTGTCCAGGCATTGAACTTTGAATTTAATTACCTGCTGTGAATGTTATTTTTTTTTGAAACCCCGTTTTCTGTTAAGGGGGAAGTAAATTGTTGGGAAAATTAATAGAGTTTTGATTTGATACCAAAACCCAGCTGACCTCAACCGAGTAGATGATTGCACAAGCCTAAACGTTTTTCAGCTCACCTGTTTGAGCATATAGAGTTTCTAAGTTTACAGTTAGAGTCGCTGAAGACAGCAGAAGACATAGTAGAAGACACAGCTAAGCGGACACAACTGAGGAATTCAGCAGAGCAGACTCAGCAGAGCAAACCAAGCAGAGTCAAAAACCCAGCAGTATCAAGACCTAGCTCAGTGACGGAAACCCAGCTCAGTGTAAAGGACCCAACTTAGTGTCAATGACACAGCTCAGGTCTAAGACAGCTCAGGTTAATGACACAGCTCAGGTTAAAGACACAGCTCAGGTTAATGATACAACACATGTCTAAGACACAGCTCAGAGTCAAGACGCAGCAGAGTCCAAGACGCTGAAAACACAGCAGAAACGCTTAGCAGCTCGAAGACGAAGACCTTCTCCAAGACAAGATCCCGATGTCAGAAGATCTTATCTGACGCAGTCAAATCAGAGAAGAAATAGCTTCTGCAGATGCAGACCTACTTCGTAGGTTAAAGGCCAGAAGTCAATGAGAGTAGGTAAGATTCAAACGACTGTCTTCCAACGGCTAGTTTGAATCTTCACCTATATATATCTCCTCTCCATTGAAGAAGAGAGGCTGGCGAGACGACTGAAGAAATAAAAGAACAAACAGAAAAATGAACAACGATCTTCAAAGCCAAATTTTTCAAGAACACCCAGTCAGTCAGCTGTGTTCTTAGTTGTTCACATATTCAGTCATAGGCAGAATAGATTAGAATAGAAATATCTTATGCCTAGTTTGAACGAGTTCATCATACTGCTTGTTCTTCATTGTAAGAACTCGTTCATAGTTGGAAATTCATACCCAAACCCAAACCAAGAAAGGTTAGGTCAAGGTACGCTTACTCGAAGCGTGTAATTCGAGTGGTCAGGTTTTCTCAGTACCCGTAAATTGAGAGGTGTAGGCTTGACAGTGCCCGTAAACTGTTAGAACACAACTCAGGTTAGAGTTGTGAAGTTGCTTGGTACTTGGAAACCAAGTGGTAGTGAATTACCAGTGAATCTGGTCGTGGACGTAGGAGGTGTTACTCCGAACCACGTTAAAATTGCTTTGTTCTTTACTGCTTTGTTTATGCATTCTGCTAACCTCTTACGCATACATTTGAAGCTGCATAAACTGACTAACTGAAAAGTGAAACAGAGCTTTGCAATATAATTTGAAGTAACAGACGGACTTTCCAAACCCACCACATTCCGCACACAACCAGCTGTGTCGATCAAGCTGCCTTCCAGCTGGATCGGACACAGCCAGCTCACTCAAAAGAGTTTTAACTGGAAAAGTTTTTAAACCTTGGTGTATTCACCCCCTCCCATCTACACCAAGGTATCCGTCTTGGGACCAACACGGTTTTTAACATTCATGCATATGATGAAGTGATAATTCGAGAATTCTATGCTAACTTTGTTTCTGATGTTGCTCATCCTGATGCTAGAGTGTTTGGTAGAATCTTTGTTACAGGCAAGGTCTATGATTGTTCCCCTTCTGCTATTAACATGCTGTTTGGTCTTATTGATGATGATGTTGAGGACACTCTGTCTGAGAGAGAAGTAATGTCCACCATTACTGGAAATAAGACGGATGAGTGGAAAAGTTCACTTGGCATGAGCCCATTGACTCAAATGTTCAAAATTCTTCACTACATCAGCCTGTACAATTGGTTGCCAACAACGAATACAACAACTCTAAAAAAGGAGCAGGCAAACTTTATGTACAAGATAAGGAAACCACTTCACTTCAATTTTAGTGAAGTTGGATTCTCCTTTATTGCTCGAGCAGCTGACAAGTCAGACTCCAAGAGTGTGCTTCCCTTCCCAAGTCTCATCTACTCCTTGCTGAAGCGACAAGGATTCGAAGACAGAGCTAAGACTGTTCTTACCAAAGAACACACCACACTCAACTTTCCCAAAGCTCTGAAGGATCCCGGACGTATGAAGGATCTTCCTTACAGACCTCCATCATCTGAGTAAGTAGCAACCTCGTTTGATAGTGACTCTGATGCAAGTGAACCGGCTCCTCCCCCTCATGTCACTGATCCCATCACTGGAGATGTTACTCTCACCTCAGTTGACATTCAGGTGGTTCTCATGGCGTTTCCCAAGCTTCTGAATGAAGCTCGTGATGTGGTTCGTCGTCTTGAAGGAGTGGAAACTTTCTTCAAGTCTCTACTACCATCAACCAAAAAGAGGGCGAATGAAGATGAGTGACTTAAATTTGTTTTGGTTGCTGGAGTTTAATATGTTGGCATGTGTTGGTAGCATCATGTTATGTTTTTTCTGCTATGGACGCATTTATATTCTGTTTGGTTTTTGTGATGGACGCACATTTATATTCTGTTTGGGTTAGTTTCTACGATGAACGCAATTTTATTTTGGTCCAATGTGTATGAACACATATCTTCTTGTTGTTGGCTTGATGTTGAATGATTCGATGAATATGTTTCCCTTGCTGGTTGAATTCTGAATTTTTGCAGGAGATGTGTAGCATGGATCGAATATGATAATCGAAGGTCTTGGCCTTCGGCCGACCTTCGATATCAAAATGATCATCTCTAGAATTTAGTCTTACTTCTTTAGTTCTATCTCTCTATTACAGATGTTCTAACAGGTGTTACTGACGTAAGCACTTCAGGGGGAGTTTTAAGTGGGAGTTATGTTACTCCTTCTTATATTGATTGTTATGTTTTGATCATCCAGTTATCTTGCCTTCAATAAATAAATATGTAAATATACCTGTAAATATATAATTATGTTTATATCCATTTCAGGGGGAGCTTTTTATTTCTCTCTGAAAATATTCTTTTATTCTTTATTCTTTATTATTTAATTTGTACACAACTTTTATCTTGGGGAGGGTTTCCGTTTGCCCTCCATTATTCTTTTGATTCTTTATTCTTTCTTTGAAGAGATTCCTTTCACTCTTCAAAGGTTTATATACTTTCAAATAAAGTGAAGAGTTTCCTTTCGCTCTTCACTCTTTAAATTGTTACCCAAATAAAGTGAAGTGTTTCCTTTCGCTCTTCACTCTTTAAATTGTTACCCAAATAAAGTGAAGTTTAATTTGCTTTCTAATAATGTAACAGTTACTTTTTAATCTTATTTCTGTTTATTTAATTTTGTTTAGCAGGAAAAGTCTTTTGGTACAAGAAAATATACATATACAATTAAGGGGGAGTTTGTTAGATTTTCGTTGGCATAAGTGTTACTTTGGTTGTTGGTAACATGTGTGACCAACATGCCTGATGATAGTGAAAACCGTTATTTTTATTTAATTGTATATTATTTTATCTTGTCTTGTTTTTCCTTTGCACGTTTCATGTACAGATAAAAGAACAGTTGAATGATGGTTATCAGCAGAAAGTGTGGGGTTTAAGGCGAAGTACACGGTGGTTTTTATCCATGACATGTTAGGAGATCATGGGAATAACTACCTTGTGTAACCGCCACTTCCCACTACTTTCTTAACCGCTGGAATGAAGTGGAACTGCAGATTGTGGACGTCCAAATGATGAGAGGGTGGAAATAAACTGCTCAGCATTTGGAGGAGTATAAATACTGCACGAGTTTCATTTTCAAGGTTGCGCATTTTGAACGAAGATCACACTTAGCAAATTCCAGATTCAGCTTTCGCCATTCTGTCTACCTAGTGTTAGCAACATCACAAACCAACACGCTGTGGAGGATTGGGTTGTGTAGAAGCAAGTCACTAAGGTAGATAGTCTTATCTAGATTAGTTTTCGAATAGATTAATCTCTATTGTTACATGTTCTGATTCTTAGGCAGATTGATAGTCTGTAAAGGTTCGAACATGTTTGCATAGTTGATTAGATTAGTGTAGATTTAATCTTCTACCCATTCGATACTTAGAGCTTGTTGCTATATGGATCGAATGGTTTATTTTCTCTGTATTGTAATCTTTGGTTTCAATAAAGTGTTTTGCCGTAAGGCACCGACAGGTTTAATCACCTGCCAAAAAGTTTAATTTGTGTATTTGTTAAATTTCCGCTGCACGTTAAATCTGTTGTTGTTAACATGTGATTTAATACTCTTGTTTTAACAAAATGCATGATTTTGTTGTAATCTCAGGCACTCGATTATTTCATAACCTATCCCCCCTCTCATTAAATGCAACCATTATTGGGTTTTAACCTATTCACTCTCTCTCTCCTTCTATATACTAGCTAACAAACAATGTTTGCATCACTCTCACTCTCACCTCTCTCTCACTTGATACACACACACATCTCACACTCTCTCATCTCTCTCTCTCCCTCTTGTCGACACACACACACTCCACCCTCTTCCTTTGGCCGAAACACACACACACACCCACACACTCATTCAACCTCCATTATTGTCTTCAAGATCAAGCTTCAAGCTTCAAGCTTCAAGAATTAAGTTTAATCCATCTCCAATCATTAGCTAAGGTTAGATCCATCATTCTAAGCTTAAATCTCAAGAGTCAAGCATGAAAAATCCTCCCTCTTCTTTCTTAATGTTTCAAAAATTTCTAAGTATGAGGGTGTATAAGTTTGATCTTGTAATATCTTGTTTAATCCATGTTTTCAAACTCATTTCTTCCATCAAATCAAGCTAAGAACAACCCTAAACCTAGACTTTATGATTTTCGAATTTTAAGCATAAATTTAAGGGATTTTGATTCTTATGTTTGATGGTTGAATTAATGGTTAAATTGAGTTCTTAAAATTATCTTAAGCATGCTTGATGGTTGAATTAAGCAAGAAGTGATCATTCTTATTTATTAAGGCCCTAGGATTTGGGAATTTTTTTATTTTGAATTTATATGATGAAATTGATGATGGAAATAAGTTTACGGTTATTAGATAAACATGTGTTGAATTTATGAGAATTTTTGGAAATTTAAATATTAAATTTCAAAAATTTAAACATTTAAAATTAGGGCTTTTTATTGGTTAATTGATGTTATAATTAGCCTTCGTAATTTTAATTAAGCATGTTATAAGTGTTTGGAGAGAAATTAAACACCTATGCTTAATTAATTTAAAAAGTCGAAATTTTAAAGCTTAGGGTTTTAAATTTCTTCAAATTTATTCAAGTAATTGAGTTGTATGATGATAAATAATTGAATGGAACATGTTTAGAGTTGATTGGAATAAAGTTGGACATCTTGTCCTATTTTTAATAAAAGTCGAAATATATATATATATATATATATATATGAATAAAATTGATTTTAATTTTTAATTAAGAAAATAATCATGGATTTGAGTTATATAATTAAAATAAATTATTGTAAATTGTTTTGGGAAATAAATATGAAGTATTGTGAATTTTCTATTTTTCCGAAGAATTTTTCAAGTTAAGAGTTATTGTGTATACATGTGTCAAGAAAATGATTGAAATATGCTAAGAGGCTTGTTATGGATTAAAATGCATAATGATTTAATTTTAGAATTTTTGGACTTCATATGAGAAGTGAGGAAATTGTAAAATTCATGCTGAAAATATTAAGTATGTGCTGAAAATGTTAATTACATGCTGAAATTATTAATTATATGCTGAAAATGTTAATTACATGCTGAAAATGTTAAGTAGAAGCTGAAATTACTAAGTATACGCTGAAATTACTAAGTATATGCTGAAATTGTTAAGTATAAGTTGAATATGATGAGTATATGATGAATGTATTGAATATATGTTGAATATGTTGAGTATATGATGAATAATTAAGTATGTGATGAGCATGAGTTAACTATGTGTTATTTATATGTTCAAAATAGTATGTGTGATAAGTAGCAAGATAAATGTTTGAAAGTACGTTGGATAATTGATTGTGATGTGAAATTAAGTTAGAGGTTATGGATTAAGTAAAGTAAGTTGATTAAGTTAAGTAAGATAAGAAAGTTAAGGTTCAGAAGTAAAGCCCTAGAATTCTAAGTCGTGTTAGTGGCTTAGAGAAGTCGAGACGACATCTCCTTACGCCTCGTTATTCTTTCCCGTTCTTATGCTTAAAACCTAATTTTGATGAAGGATCGAGCGGGAGCGTGAAGTAAGGGGATTCGGAAAAGAAGAAGCATAAGTTGAAGCAACGGCGAGACAGGTGGGCTTTCTAACTAAAGAAATGATGGATGTGATTATATGATTATCTATGAGTGATGTTTTCAAAATAATTGACTTGCCAAATATTTTGAAGTTCTTGTATGATACCATCTACCAAAGAAAGACGAATTCGGTCCTACGCAAGGGTAGGATTTGTGTACACAGTTTTGTAATCGTGCGCCTTCCTTTAGGTGGGCCAGTTACAAGTATTTGAGAAGGAGGCCTACTTCTCAACACTAATATATGATTGTAGATTTGATACATACTTGATGATAAAGTATTTTTTACTGTAGTCACTTTTATCGAAAGAAAATATTTGAGCATGCACAGGTTCGTTTTATGAAAGTATGCTTGTGTTATGCTTTAAGGCAAGTTCAATATATAGCTCTAAGTAGCAGCTTTTAAATTATTTTGGCATGTGTTCACTGAGTACGAAGTACTCAATCCTGCATATTATTTTCTAAAATATGTAGGTTAGCTCGGATGGATATGGGAGTATGCATGCGGACTTTTTATTGTTATAGTTCTTTTTCAAGTAGTTTAAGCTAGGATTATATGTCTTCATACATATAATTCGGGATTACATCTTCCGCTGCAACACTTTGAACTTGTTTTGTCTCGGTGTTTATGTTTCCTAAACCATGAGTAACCTGAACTCGTATGATGGTCTTTATGTTTGTCTGGACATGTGACTTGTTAAACTTATGTTTATTCTAACTTTAGCCGTTGCTGCCTATAATCTTATGATGTCGTTGATTATGTTGAATGTCTTCGTTCTCAAAGGCATGTTTGTTGTGAGATATGTTCTATGTGTATCAGCCTTGGTTTTTATTCAATCTATTTATTAATTATAAATTGTGTACGTCGCGGGTCCCACCGGCTTAGTCATCTTCATTCTAAGTCGGACTGCGATATAAGCCCATATCTGGCGAAAACTGTCTCTTCCAACTCCTTGTATTCAGCTAAATTTTTCATCCTTGAAATTCCTCTTCTGACGACCACGAATGGAATTCTTTGAGAATTGTGGCCGTGTCAGGAAGATCTGTTTCAGCGATGAGCAGAGGCTTGAGTTGATTGAAGGCAGGAGCTTTGAAGGTGACGTTGTGAGTCTTGGCAGCTTTGAAGAAGACTCTAGTCATTATCGGATTATCTTCATTCAGCTAGCTGAGATATTCGTTGAATGCTTGATCGGGATTCAGGTGTGGATAGCTGTTTAGTCGTTATTTATGTCGTTTTTAGGTGTTTAGTTCGTCGTATTTATGTGCATGTATTTATGTTTTCCGTTTATTTTACTAGTATTTTGGCTTTCTTTTATTCTTTTTGGATTTTCATGTCATTTGTGTAGGATCTCGAGATTGTTGTTGAAAAATTATGAAATTGGCGAATGAAGTGAAAGAAATACGTAAATGATGAAACAGCGATCGCTAACTTATATCACTAGCAGCTCCGTTCCATTCGCCGTTGGAAGTCGCCACCGTTGGAGTGCTGCCGCTGAGGAGACGCACAAAACACAGCACAGCAGCAGCAACATGCGAAGAACAACAGCGGGAGAAGACAACAACCGGCCCTGGAAGTGAGCGATCGCTGGAGTGGAGAGAGCACTGGAGTGACGCCGCCGCTGGAATGCCGCCGTGGGTGGAAGTGAGCGGCCGTTGGAGAAGAGTTCGCTGATTTTAGTCCAGCGAGCGATGAGTTCCAGCGAGCGCTGGACGGTGACTTGTAACGCTCGTTTCACGCAATCATTTATATATTTCTGCTAGGGTTTTCACTCTGGACACTCGCATTCTCACGCACGACAGCAACAGATGATTTACTTTCATTTTCTTTTCTTTTTCTTTTCTTTTTCTTTGGCTAGCGAGAGTAAGGAGGATAATCATCCGAGGATTGCATCCGGTTGATTGTAAGAATTTCTTCACTGTTTATTTCTTGCGATATTAATCGATTAATTCTTGTGATTTTTATTTGAAGATTTATTCTATGCTTTGCTAATTTCTTGTTTAGGGTTTAGATATTCGAATTGTTTCGATCCGTGCTTGTTCTATGATTAATTCCCCGTTGATTGAATTGATTTTCTTGATATTGAATAATTGATCACTATTCGATATTTATAAGTAGTGGATGAGATCGATAGATGATTCTACTGCTCGATTGTGGTTCTCTCAACATTAGATTGACCGGAAACGCATGTCTAATTATTAATTTTGATCGTGTGATTTAGTCTTTAGGGTTTAACGGATTGACGCGAAAGCTATTGATGTTAACCCTATGTTGAAGTTGATTATGCGTGATAAATTAATAGAATTAATCTGTAATAAGCTTGGTGAGAAGTCGATGAGAATAATCTAATCCCTAACACTTTCTTTCTTCTTGTTCTTTTTGTTATTTATTTGTTCATTTTATTATTCCGTTGATTAGTTTAGTTCTTGTTCTCTGAATTCTTGGTTTAGAATGTTTAGGATTATTTTCTGTTCTGTGTAAATAATACGAGTGGCATTAACCCTGTTGAGCCTTCCTTGAGAATACGACTTGGGTCAGCTTGTCGCCCTACATTGACCTCGTTCTCTTGCGATTCAAGTCGAAGGTGTTTTGAGCTGAAACAAAATTTGGCGTCGTTGCCTGGAAAGGCTTTAGGCGAATTGTTTTCTTGTGTTATTTTCTTTTTCCGTATTTATTTTTGTAATTATTTTATTTTTATTTTAGTTGTTTTTATTTATTCCCCAGGTGCGCTTTATCGGTTTTGTATTTTTGTTTGCGCAGTGATTAGCGAAATTGGAGGATTTTATGTGAGATTTCACCTATCTTGAGATAGAGGAAAATCCGAGCTATGATTACACGGAGTGTTTGGGAGCATATGGAGAACATGGGTACGAAGCTAACACATACCAAGATTTTGGTTGGGTTTCCAACCCGTATTTTGGTTGGAATGAAAGTGTCCAGTATCCGAACCATCCACCTCAGAAACCTTCTTTTGAAGAGACTCTTCAATCTTTCATCCAGTCGACCACACAAAGATTTGAGTCTGTTGATGCATCCATTGCACGCATTGAGACTCGTGTTGGAGAGTTGGTTGACATTGTGGGCAAATTAGTGCAACATAATAGAGAGGAAGAGCTAATTTTAGAGGAGGATGAGTACGAGCATGAGCACGATGCAATGAGTAGTGGAGTGGATATCCTGGAGAAAGATGAAGAGGAAGTCACAGAGTGGTTTGAGGAGCTGTCTATGGCTATAACAAACACACTTTGTGACGCTTTGATTTGTGAAGTTTCTAAACCCTTAACTCCAGTTGATCAATATTTTCATTATATTATTGCTTCGGATACCTTATTTCGTGTTTCATGGCATGATTACATATGTGGAGGAGAGGTGAAACCGGCCCACGCTGCCAATTAAAGTGTGGAGGGAGATTTCACACGGGAAAATGGGACAATCTTTGTCCTATTAATTATTTCAGGATCGGCAGACGTGGATGATGAAGATGAGCTAATTCAAGTGATGGAATGGCTCAAGCTTGAAAAGGAATTTGGATAACACTAGCTTAGTCGGGCTGGCGACTTAAAACTTAGCGCTGCGTGGGAGGCAACCCACGATTTTAATTGCTTTATTTTTGTTATTTTTGCTTTTATTTTTGTTTAAGATATTTTGTTTTGTTCTTTAATTCCTATTTTGTTTTAGGAAGCCGACAAACCCCGAATTGAGGAGGATCAAGCAAAATGTAAAGAACTACAAGTACCACACAAGCCGATAAATCAAGGCAGTCAAGTTCTTTCCCTTTCTTATTTTTTTCTGTGCAATGAGGACATTGCTTTGTTTTAATTGTGGAGGGGAATTGTTTATATTGCTTGTGTGGGATGCATGATTTGTGGATTCTGAATTTTTGCTTGTTTTGGCTTAATTGTGAGTCCATCTTTCTGCCCAAATTTGACTTAACTCAGGTTAAATTTTATGCAATTGAATTATGAGATTTTGACTTTACTGGTTTGAATTTTTTTGATAATGTCGGATTGATATGCTTTGGGACTTAGTTTTATTGGTTGAATTGTAACATGAGACTTGTTTATGCGAATTAAATTAAGGTGATTTGTCTGACTGAAGTTTGAGGGAGTTTTAACATTGCGACGGCTTAGATACTCGTTTCTAAAAAAAATGTTGAGAAAAGAGAAAAGTTCTCGAAAGTAAACTCGTGTGTTAAAATTTGTTGGAATATGAATTCTGCTCCTCTTTATTACAAAATGATAAATGAGCATGGGAAACCACGTTAGGGAGTTTGGATTTCTCCAAAATTATACCTAACGAATATTGTTCAGAACTCCATTTCAAATTTCACAGTTCTAGAAAAAAAAATGAAAAATGAAATTTGTTGATAAAAGCAGTCACATTAGTTAAATCACTTCTAATGGGGAGTCAGGTCTGATCCGATTGATAATTTGTATAGACAGGAAACATATTCAATTCAATTTTTTCTCTTTGGCCTGATGTTTAGCTTTTGTACATTGTTGAAAAACTCGCCAGTAACTCAGAATTGCAATAATAAGCTTGCATGAAATTTTCTCTCTGTTTTGTTGGTTTGTGTTTGCTTGAGGACAATCAAAGGTTTAAGTGTGGAGGGTTATTTAGTTGTTATTTGTGCCATTTTTAGGTATTTAGTTCGTCGTATTTCTGTGCATGTATTTATATTTCCCGTTTATTTTACTCATATTTTAGCTTTGTTTTATTCTTTTTGGTTTTTCATGTCATTTATGTAGGATCTCGAGATTGTTGTTGAAAAATTATGAAATTGGCGAATGAAGTGAAAGAAATATATAAATGATGAAACATCGATCGCTAACTTATATCACTAGCAACTCCGTTCCATTCGCCGTTGGAAGTCGCCACCGTTGGAGTGCTGCCGCTGAGGAGATGCACAAAACACAGCACAACATCAGCAACGCGTGAAGAACACAGCAGCAACATGCGAAGAACAGCAGCTGGAGAAGACAGCAGCTGGAGAAGACAGCAGCTGGAGAAGACAGCAGCCAACGGCCGCTGCAAAACAGCCGGCGCTGGAAGTGAGCGATCACTGGAGTGGAGAGAGCGCTGGAGTGACGTCGCCGCTGGAATGCCGCCGTGGCTGGAAGTGAGTTGCCGCTGGAGATAAGTTCACTGATTTCAATCCAGCGAGCGATGAGTTCCGGCGAGCGATGGACAATGACTTGTAACGCTCGTTTCATGCAATCATTTATATATTTCTGCTAGGGTTTTCACTCTGGACACTCGCATTCTCACGCACGATAGCAACAGACGATTTACTTTCATTTTCTTTTCTTTTTCTTTTCTTTTCCTTTGGCTAGCGAGAGTAAGGAGGATAATCATCCGAGGATTGCATCCGGTTGATTGTAAGAATTTCTTCACCGTTTATTTCTTGCGATATTAATCGATTAATTCTTGTGATTTTTATTTGATGATTTATTCTATGCTTTGCTAATTTCTTGTTTAGGGTTTAGATATTCGAATTGTTTCGATCCATGCTTGTTTTATGATTAATTCCCCGTTGATTGAATTGATTTTCTTGATATTGAATAATTGATCGCTATTCGATATTTATAAGTAGTGGATGAGATCGATGGATGATTCTACTGCACGATTATGGTTCTCTCAACATTAGATTGACCGGAAATGCATTTCTAATTATTAATTTTGATCGTGTGATTTAGTCTTTAGGGTTTAACGGATTGACGCGAAAGCTATTGATGTTAACCCTATGTTGAAGTTGATTATGCGTGATAAATTAATAGAATTAATCTGTAATAAGCTTGGTGAGAAGTCGATGAGAATAATCTAATCCCTAACACTTTCTTTCTTCTTGTTCTTTTTGTTATTTATTTGTTCATTTTATTATTCCGTTGATTAGTTTAGTTCTTGTTCTCTGAATTCTTGGTTTAGAATGTTTAGGATTATTTTCTGTTCTGTGTAAATAATACGAGTGGCATTAACCCTGTTGAGCCTTCCTTGAGAATACGACTTGGGTCAGCTTGTCGCCCTACATTGACCTCGTTCTCTTGCGATTCAAGTCGAAGGTGTTTTGAGATGAAACAATAGCACTTCAAGTAGTAATAGAGCAAGATGAATTCAGTCTTGCAGGATTCCCAGTTGTCATTTTCTTCGATGGGAATCCATTCATTGACTCTTGACCAGTTGGTTACTACTTGTTGCTTCTTCTTTGATTGCACCCTGTATCCTTTTCTTTTCTTCTTCTCCTTCTTCTCAGATGGCTTTCAAGATGTTCATCTTCAGCTGCTCTTCTTTCAGCTGCCTCAGCTCCTTCTTCTGCTCTACTGCGAAATTCACCAGCCATTGAAGGTCTTCATATTGTTCAGGCTTGGCTCCGCAAGCTTTGGCAAGAGTTACCATGCCACTCCTCTATCTTCCTTTCTTCTCAGTTGGCTCATCTTTTTCCAGCTCTCCAACCACATCATCGATTTCTGATTGTTGCACTTCAATTACATCAGCACCGCATCCTTGCCTTTGGCTATTTTTGTCGCATCATCTCCCCCCTTCTTAGCATTATCAACGGAGAGGTAGTGAGGTTGACGACGGTCTCATTCAGCTTGGCCAAGGCTATGTCTATAGATGCAATCTTGGCTGAGTTCCTGGAGGTGCCGATGTCAAGCTTGTCGAAGAGCTGGTTGCTGACCTTAATCTGCCTATCCAATGCCTTATAATGTCGATTGATCTATTGAATGGCAGAGGCAATTGAGGAGCTAGATTGATCAATTGAGTCCAGCTGGGAGGTGATGGCCTTGATTCTATCAATTGTTGGAACTAGAAGTTCCTTCAGGATTTGGGGCACCCTCGTCTCAAGCTTGGCTGATCATTCTTCATTTTGTTCAGCTTGAGAGAGTCCTTGAGTGCTTTCTGGGCATCACTCCTGAGGTCATAGAAAAAGGAAGAAAGGTCATCAATGGAGAGACTCTGAGTCTTGATTTGATCGGCAAGGGCGGAGAATCTGACCCGGACCTCTATCTTCATAATTTGTTAAGCTTTAAAGACCGACTCTGTAACTTTCTTCTGGATGGCCTGCTTGATAGATCCGGAGATGAGTTCAGCAGGATCAGTTTGAGTGGCAGAGTTTGTTTGGCTGGGTTTGGGAGCCTCAGCCTCAACCAGTTCGCGAGCGTCATCGGCTGTCTGGGTTTGTGGAGGTTCAGTCTCCATCTCAGCCATTTCATTAGCTGGATCTTCAATTATGATTACCTCAGCTGTGTCAGGGACACAACATCCTTGGTAGTTGCAGCTGGAGTCTCCCACTCAGCTGCTTCAAGAAAACACTTAGCAGCGGCCACCACTTCTTCGCTTGGAGGCTCTGGATTCAGCTGAGCCTTCTCAATGATGGATTGGATGAACTCGTCCTGATGAAGGAATGCATCCTTAAGGCTACCGAATCTGATGGCCTGCAGCTTGATTTCATCTGCCTTGAGCTTATTATAGAAGTGCAGCTCCACAAGCTTTTCATTTGCTCATCTTGGTGGCGAGATAGAACTTGAATCTGCCAACTATAATGAGTGCATTGGGAAGCTCGGAGAGAATGGGATATTGAACGAGGGTGCTCTTGATCCCTTCCAAGAGGAGGTTGCCATACCTCATGATGGAGGCGGCATGGGCAGTTGATCGAGGACTGAGATCAGCGAAGGTTAGGCTGTCCTCGGAGGTTGTGGGGCTTGTAGGTTCAGCTTTGGTTTCATCATCCAGCTGCAAAGGAATGTCAGCAGGATTGGGCTGTTTAGGTGAGCTGGGTGTGGGGGTAGGTTGGATAGTGACTGGTGGAACAGAGAGCGTGTTGGTTGAACTAATGTTTCAGCCGAAGTGGGATCAAAACTTGGTTGTTCAGCTTGAATGGGTTGGGGAGAGGTTTGAAGAAACATTTGAAGAGGCTCAATGTCCTCATTCACTGGATGTTAGATAAATTGGGTGGGGAAGGGGAGGAAGGCTCTTTGGCTGGAGATGGGTGATGAGAGGAAACATGAATATCGCCAATCACCTGAGCGATTACCTGGAAAGGAGTAAGAGAGGTTTCAGTGCGTTCCTTAGCTTCACCATAAGAAACCACCACTGGTGCAGTTGCTTCGAAGGAGTGTACGATTATCTCCATGCCTGACGCCTGAGCACTGGAGGGGACTTGAGCCATAATGAACTCCTGCTCTCCAGTGGAGCTGGAAGATGTGTCCCCTTGAGATACTCTTCCAGCAGGCTGTCTTATCTTTATGTTCAGCCTGCAGACTGGGGAGACTGTCGAAGTAGCCTCAGAGTCTGTTGGTTCTTCAGCAAGAGGTACAGCAACAGTTGTCTTGAATTTTAGCTTCTTCTTGGCTGGGGGCGATCTAGCTGGCTGAGCGTCTGCGGGGTGCTTCCTCTTTCCAGCCTATTCTTTCTTCTGAGCTGGAGAGGGAGATACAACTGGCTGCTTCTTCTTCCCAGTTGGGGCAGATTTCTTCAACAAATCTTTAATTTTATTGGATTTGTCGAAACGAATCTTGGAGGCTGGGAAGTCTTCAGCCTGAGTCCACTTGAGGGAGTGGTTTGCCGCTACATGCTCAATCATGAAGGAAACTTTTGAGCAGAGGTATATGACCTCCTTGCAGGTGTAATGCGTACAGGTTGTATCATAGGAGATTTTTGTTGACTCCTTTATATGGCGGCCTAGGAGGTACTAGTACCAATTCACCTTCTCGCCTCGTACCAAGGCGACCATGAGGCGGAGCTTGGGAAGGCTAATTTCTCCTTGAGATCTAGAAATTCCCAAAATTTACTTCTTGGACATGTCCAGAAGCAACCGATATTTGGGCTTCAGCAACAACTTTGACATATTGGCCCTATAAGGTTCTAGAGAGATCAACATCTCATCCAGAGCATCCTGAATCTGCTCCTTGTTGTAGTTTTCAGGAGAGAAGTTGTCCTCGCTAGAAAGCTTGAACAACTTCCTCAATACCCGGTTGATCCTGAAGGTGATCTCCTGGGTTCCATAAGACCCTTCTACTCTTTTGATCTTCAGTGGGACGGTGGTGGAGAACCGGCCTTCGTCGTTCTCCAGTTGCAGTAAGAACTCTACAACATGTCTCATCAGGAGACGTTGTGGCCTGAAAGTGGCCCACAGCAGGAGACCTGCATCGAATATGAGATCTACCATCACCTTTAACTCTGGAATATGAAGATGCTTGGTGGACAACGGACTTTCAAAAGTGAGCTTTGACAAGAGGATTGTGAACTGATCAGCTGTAATACCCCGCTCTTTCATAATCGGACCTAAGGTTAATTAGAAAGTCGCTGAGATAATTAAGCCGTGAGAATTTAGAAAGAAATTAAGTTCCGGCAATAAAAATTTTCGGCAGCCCTAATTTGCCGAAAGTAAAGAAATTAAGTAATTTAAGATGTTAATCTCGTCTCGGTTGATCCGAGAAAGATTACGAATGTGTTTATGATTATGTGCTTATATGTTTGAATTTTATCTGAAATGTGTGTGATTATTTGAAGATTTGATTTCTCCGGAGATCGTAGAATTTCTCCGGCAATGTTATTTTTAGTCCGGATTTTATTTCCGGAAAAATTTTCTTGAGAAAACTTAAGTTAGGGTTAGAGAAACCCTAATAAATTATATAGAGCTCGAGAATTTGATATTTAAAGCCGAGATGATTTTGATTTATGATTTAATGATATTTAAGTGATTAATTAGAGAATTAATTAATTACTTAAATAAGATACTATGCTAGATATTTTAAATTAAGCTTATCTAATAAGCTTTGATTTAATTTTTTTTTATTATTTAATTAAAACTAACAATATCTACAAGGAATATTTGATGGTACAAAGGAATCCCATGTTAGATGCTAAGTATTTATTAAATTAAATGATAAAATCTAACAATATCTAAATTTAGATATTGAAGTATCTAACTAAATCTAACCTAGGATTCTAATAAATTTTGGCTAAGATATCAAATAGTAAACCTATGTCTAATGCATTAATGAAGATAGTAAATATCTAATATTATTCATTCATCTCTCATCACTCACTCTCTCGGCACTCTCTCTCAAAACACACAGGCATATCACACACACACACACAACCTCCTTTGAAGATCAAGGATTCAAGCTCAAGAATTTAAAAGATCAAGCATCTATTTCATTCAAGAAGGTTAGATCTATACTTGATCAAGAGCATAGCCAAAGATTAGCAAGAAACTTTCGAATTTTTCATGAAGTAGGATGAATGTTTTTAATCTTTGAATATTATGTTAGATCTATGATCTAAATCCCATTTTTAGCATCAATTTAAGAAGAATCCAACCTAAACCTAATTTTCTATTTTTTTTCGAAATTTTCAATAAAATTAGGGGTTTTTGATTCTTTGATCCTATGATCAAATTGATAATTTATATGAGCTCTTAGGATGTATATAAGCATGCTTGATGATTTAATTTAGCAAGATTTGATCAATTGTCATTTTATTTTTATTTTTATTTTGGCCGAAATTTAGCTTAAATTTAGGTGTTTTTGATCCTTTGATCCTATGATGAAATTGATGATGGATTAATGTTAATGAAGTTGAAATAAGCCTAGAATAAATTTTTGAGAATTTTTAGAGCTTAATTAAAGAATTTCTATAAATAAAGTTTAGTAAAATTTAGGGCTTTTTAATCTAAAGCATAAATTGGTTAATTAATGATACAATTAGTCTTTATAATTATTTCTAAGCATGTTAGAAGCGGAATTGGAGAAAAATAAATTTTCTAAACCCTAGAAGTGAAAAAGTCGAAACTTTTAAGTGTAGGGTTTTGATTTTTCCCCAAATTATTTAAGTAATTATGTTATAATTGAGGTTTATAATTTAAATTATCATGATTGGAAGTGATTAGAATGAAATTTGGATTTTAATTCTTAATTTATCAAAAGGACCGAAATATATTTATACAATAAAGCCATGTATTTTATTTTTAATGAAGAAAATAATGATAGAAATGGAATCTACGTTAAAAATTAAGTGACGAGATCCAGCCAAGGCATTTTCGAACGGTAATGCCAAAGCTTCAAGAGATGCCATTGAAGATATTCCAGCTCGAGATTGCTTGGTTAATTCTACCATGATGATTAGTTGATGCAGCCCGTAGTCCAATCCAAGTTCCTGTTGGGCCAATCACGAGAGCTCGAGCAAAGAAGTTTAAGAAAGTGCTAAGTGGATTGGTTGAAAAAGTTTGGGCTCAAGAATTGTCAAAGAAGGCCATTGGAGAAGATGGAGATGGAAGCCCAAGATTAATCAATTTAAGATCTTATGTTTGGGCTGATCCATGAAGACTCGTAGTTTAGTTAATTATTCATTTTTGTTATTTTATTTGTTATTTTCGTGAGTTTATTTAGGGTGATCGAAATTAGGTCTTAGTTGAGTCTGTTTTGTCTTTTATCCTTTGTTTTGACTAAGGATTTGTTTCCTTATTAGATTAGGAGTTATTTTCCATGTTTAGTTTCCTATTTTAATTAGGTTTTCACCTCTATATATAGAGGGTTTTGTTTTGGACGAAAATTAGACAATTTTGAATCAGAAATCGAATTTGATAATTTTGTCTCACGCGTGCTTCGGTTCACATTTTTTCTATCGGTGTTCTTGGTAGAGTTCTTGAGTTGGCATCTTTAGAACTTGAAATCAACTGTCTCGTTCGTGATATCCAGTCGTATCCGCGTTACACAAGCCACGAAGATCGCTCCACAGACGCGTTTCGGATTCAAGTAGATCCGGGGTTCGTTTCGGGTAAGTTCTTCATCCTATTTCTTCGTCCTCTTCGTCCAGCCATCTCGACCTCCTTCCTTCCATCATCTACTGTCCATACCATCCCTGCATCCACGCCAAACCCTCACCAATTCCAGATTTCCTCCGATACAGCCCTCATCCGCAGTTTTAACCTAAATCGATCCAAAAGTCAGTCCCGTGCCAAATTTTAAACCCTTAGTGCGAATTGGCTGAATTTTGGATATAATTTTCCTAACTTCAATTCATAATTTTTGTTAAAATTTGAGCTTAATCGGAGTTGTGTTGCTATAATTTCTAATCGGGTTTCAGTTTAGGGTTTTTAATCGTTGTTTGGCTGTGTTTCGTGTCTTGTTCTATTTCTTGTTCAATTTTCGAATCAGATCAGTTTATTAGGTGTTTAAATCTCTTTTAGTTCAGTTTATAATTGGATTGAATCAACCTTTCTGTTGACTTGCGTTCGAGTCCTTTCTTCCGCATATTCATTGGCCGTATCATAAATTTTGGTATCAGAGCCACGTCAGCTCTTGCTGGTCGTGGTTCAATCCAAATTGGTGTGACATTCTAGGGGAAAAAGTGATCGACTAAGTTAAAAAAAGAAGAA
Organism: Agastache rugosa; assembly: GCA_031470985.1. Taxonomy (NCBI): domain Eukaryota; kingdom Viridiplantae; phylum Streptophyta; class Magnoliopsida; order Lamiales; family Lamiaceae; genus Agastache; species Agastache rugosa. Next base: position 8,140,845 of record CM062604.1, on the reverse strand, counting down.
GAATAGAAAACGATATATATATTAAAAAAAAAAGTAGAAGTCGAAGCCCTAGAATTGTTGAGTTCTGAAATTTTTGTTGGTTTGCATCTTGGTCATCTTGATTGCAGTTGTTTTCTATTTCCTTCTTTCAGTCGTGTGTCTTCTTTCTTGGGTAGAGTTATTGTCCTTCGTCGACTAACGATTGGGGACGTCGTATTGCATTTTATTTTTTAGCCTGTTTTTGGAGTCTGGGTTGTCGAATTTTTGGTGGCTTAGATATTCGGTCATCTTGGTTTAATAGGATTAGTTTATGTTGTGCTAGTTCTATTAGGATTTGGATTTATTGATTTCCTAGTTAGGCTCAAATTTGTTTCCTAATTTGAATTGAATTAGTAACAACTGTCCATCCGAAATTCATCCACATTCTTTTAATTTTTCGGCCCTTCCTACCTTTTTCCTTGCCTAACCGAACATCTTACAGCCCTTGGTACCGAAAATCCCACCCCAAACCATTTTCCTTTCCATTTTCGGTTTTTCATCTTTTCACTATAACTTTTGCTCCAGAAGTCCGATTTCTGCCCATAATACCATTCCGGAAGCGGAACGATGCTTTGAGCAAGACTCACGGTGTTGCCGTGACCTATAGGCTTTTTTGGCCAAATTCCATCATCTGCTAAGTGAAATCGCCCTCCGAACTTTTTCGGTTTTTCTGATTTTTGAATTTATTTCATTTTTTTGTTCAAACCCTTTCTCCTACACCCCCACCTTGCCTACACTTACCATTACAGCCCTCTTCATGGTCTCATTGCTATCCCGTGGTCCTCTGGAAGTCAAGTCCGAGCTCTTGAATAAAGCTAAAGAGTTGACGACAGATTCTACCGGGACATTTTTGTGCAGTTAATTTAGTTTCCATCTTTCTTCATACTTATACACTGAGTGACAAACACGAGTGAAAAAAAATCTGAGAGGACAAACGAGTAATTGTAAGGAACTGTGAGGTCCTTTATTTCTTTTACGTTTGTTTGTTCACTGTACAGGTTTTATGGATCCAGGCAAGACGCCTCAGTCTTCAGGCACCCAGCCTGAATGGGACGCCAAGAATCACTTTGATGCCCTAGATCAAAGTATCCAAAAAGGTTGCCAAGCAATGAAGGATACTATGGCACAAATCATGGTCAAATTTGATCAATTCAATGATTTATATGGACGCCGACGACTATCTCATGCAACGCCAAGTGCAAAGGATCCATGGGTTTGAACTAAAACTTCTACACCTAGATCTGAACCACAACGATTCCAAGCTCAGTCCAGACAGTCCGTTCGTCGTTTTGAGCAGTCTGTACCACAGCCCAGTCACCGAGCTGAAGCTAGCTCATCCACTCCCATTCGAGCTAATCCTACACGACCATACAATTACAATCAGCCGCCGAGTTACACTTCAATCCGAGCCCGAGATATGCATTGCCGTGAATGCAAAGGATGGGGTCACTTTGAAACCCAGTGTCCAAACCAATGTGATGCATTTATCTACTTCGAATCAGCCAGTAAAAAGATTCGATGTAGCCACTGAAACTGTCACCCTTTCTGAAGATTCGATGTATGCAGCCAAATCCAGTGAAAAAGATGCATCTGTTGCAGTTGTGGCAGTACCTGAAGTTGCAGAATTGGATCCTACATTATCCGATGATGCAGATCACCAGTTGAATTCAGACAAGATAAGTGGAGCTACAATTGCGTCCCAGTCAATATGCATTGATCAAGCACTTGATCCAGGTAAGTCGGATAATCTATTGATTCATCAGAACAGTGCTTCTAATGATTTTGTATTTTCTAGTGATGTGTAGATTGAGAAGAAAGATTTCGAGAAGATACCAATTGAGCTAGATACAACTAACCCTGATTGTCAGATAGATGAAGTCTCGAATTCTCAAGTGGAGGTTGAAGTTGAGCTTCAAAGAGAAAAGGACGTCGTCCGTGTCAACGACGGTTTCCACTATATTTATCTTCATGGTAAGTATGATCTTCTTTCTATGTTCGACAATGCTAACATATATTCTTTTCCTGCATGCAGTTTTTTCATCCATAATAGGAGGTGGAATTCGAGGATGAATTCTTTTGAGCAGGGGGGGAATGACGAGATCCAGCCAAGGCATTTTCGAGCGGTAATGCCAAAGCTTCAAGAGATGCCATTGAAGATATTCCAGCTCGAGATTGCTTGGTTACTTCTACCATGATGATTAGTTGATGCAGCCCGTAGTCCAATCCAAGTTCCTGTTGGGCCAATCACGAGAGCTCGAGCAAAGAAGTTTAAGAAAGTGCTAAGTGGATTGGTTGAAAAAGTTTGGGCTCAAGAATTGTCAAAGAAGGCCATTGGAGAAGATGGAGATGGAAGCCCAAGATTAATCAATTTAAGATCTTATGTTTGGGCTGATCCATGAAGACTCGTAGTTTAGTTAATTATTCATTTTTGTTATTTTATTAGTGCAAAGGGAGTACAGAAAGCAATCCGAGCTAGTAAGCCTATCGTTCTAGTTACTTTTAAGGCTAATGATACTCCTGATATTGTTATTCCTTCTGTTTTGCAGCCATTGATGGAGGAGTTCAAGGATGTATTTCCAGAAGAGATACCAAGTGGTCTACCGCCTATTCGGGGAATAGAGCACCAGATAGACTTCCAGTCTGGCGCCGTTCTTCCCAACAGACCAGCTTACAGGACCAGCCCTGAGGAGACCAAAGAAATAGACCGACAAGTTCGGGAATTGCTGGAAAAGAAGCAGATCAGAGAGAGCATGTCGCCATGTGCAGTCCCTGTGATCGTTGTGCCAAAGAAGACGAATGATTGGCGTATGTGTATGGACTGCAGAGCTATCAATAAGATCACGGTAAAGTATCATTTTTCCATTCCCAGGTTAGATGATATGCTAGATGAGTTGTCTAGAGCGTCTGTCTTTTCTAAAATTGATTTACGTTCTGGGTATTTTCAAGTTAGAATGTCTGAAGGGGATGAGTGGAAAACCGCATTTAAGACTAAGCATGGTTTGTATGAATGGCTTGTGATGCCTTTTGGACTTACTAATGCTCCTAGTACTTTTATGCGTTTGATGAATCATGTGCTGCGTGATGTTATTGGGAAATTTGTTGTTGTTTACTTTGATGATATCCTTATCTATAGTACGTGTGTTTCTGAGCATGTTAGACATCTTAGGCATGTTTTTGAGTTGTTGCGTGATGCTAAGTTGTATGCCAACCTGTCTAAGTGTTCCTTTTGCATGGATGAGGTCATTTTTCTTGGTTTTGTTGTTAGTAGTCGTGATGTAGAAGTTGATAGAGCTAAGGTGCGAGCCATTGAGGAATGGCCAACACCTAAGTCTAGTTCTGAAGTTAGGTCTTTCCATGGTTTAGCTGGATTTTACCATCGTTTTGTGCGTAATTTTTCATCCATTGCTGCACCGTTGACTGAGTTGAGTAGGAAAGACAAGAAGTTTGAGTGGGGTAAAGTCCAAGAGCATGCGTTTAATTTGTTGAAGTCAAAATTATGTAATGCTCCTATTTTGGTTTTACCTGACTTTGCTAAGACATTCGAGATCGAGTGTGATGCCTCTGGTATAGGCATTGGTACTGTTTTGATGCAGGATAGGAAGCCGATCGCCTATTTCAGTGAGAAGCTGAATGGAGCAGCCCTTAGGTACTCTACGTACGACAAGGAGCTGTATGCATTGAAGAGGTCTTTGGAGACTTGGGAGCATTATCTGAGACCGAAGGAGTTTGTGATTCACACTGATCACGAATCACTGAAGCACTTGAAAGGGCAGCAGAATTTGAATTCGAGACATGCCAGATGGGTTGAATTCATTGAATCTTTCCCATATGTGATTAAGTACAAGAAAGGTGAGGAGAACGTGGTTGCTGACGCACTTTCTCGCAGGTATACCTTATTTTCTGTGATGCATGCCCAGTGCTTAGGGTTAGAGAATTTGAAGAGTTTTTATGCATCTGATCCTTACTTTGGTGATATTTTCGAGAATTGTCGGTCTAGGTCTAGATCTGTTGATTCATTTTATGTGACAGATGGTTTTCTGTTTAAAGATGCGAAGTTGTGTGTTCCTACTTGTTCCATGCGAGATTTACTTGTGTTAGAGTCTCATGCTGGTGGTCTAATGGGTCATTTTAGTGTTGCTAAGACTTTGAGTTTATTGCATGAGCATTTTTATTGGCCTCGCATGAAGAGAGATGTAGAGAGAATCTGTGCTAGATGTATTACATGTAGAAAGGCTAAATCTAGTTCTAGTCCATTTGGTTTGTACACTCCACTGACTGCACCATCTGCACCTTGGATTGACATTTCTATGGATTTTATTCTTGGTTTGCCTAGGTCTAAGTCTGGCAAAGATTCTGTGTTTGTGGTTGTAGATAGGTTTTCCAAAATGTCTCATTTCATTGCATGCAGAAAAACTGATGATGTTGTTCATGTTGCTTATCTGTTCTTTCGTGAAGTAGTTAGACTGCATGGCATGCCTAGGACTATTGTCTCTGACAGAGATACTAAGTTCTTGGGACATTTTTGGCGTGTTCTTTGGGGAAAGTTAGGTACTAAACTTTTATTTTCTACAGTATGTCATCCTCAGACCGATGGTCAGACTGAAGTAGTTAATAGGACTTTAGGTACTTTACTTCATGCATTAGTGAAGAATAATTTGAAGTCATGGGAAGAGTGTTTACCTTTTGCTGAGTTTGCTTATAACCGTGTTGTGCATTCTTCCACTAACATGTCTCCATTTGAGGTTGTGTATGGTTTTAATCCCCTTACTCCTACAGACCTTATTCCTTTGCCTATTGATCTTCTTTCAAGTTTGCAAGGTTCTCGTAGAGCTGAACAGGTTCAAGAGATGCACAAGAAGATCAAGGACAGGATCGAGCTTCAAGGTCAGAAAAACGCAACCAAGGGTAATGCACATCGCAAGCAAGTGATATTCAAACCAGGCGATAGGGTTTGGATCCATTTCAGTCCAGGGCGCTTCCCTAACTTGAGGAAGTCTAAGTTGATGCCTCGAGGAGATGGACCATTTACTGTCGTTGCCCGAGTCAGGTGAGTATAAGTGTTCTAATACTTTTAATGTCTCTGACTTATCTCCTTTTCCTGTAGATGATTTCGATGTTGAGGAGGAGCCGAATTCGAGGACGAATTCTTTTCAGCAGGGGGGGAATGATGAGCCGGGGTCCAGCACTAATGAGTCAAACCTGGAGTTGCAGCTGAGAGGTTCAGTTACACGATTGAGAGCCAAGAAACTGCAAGGCTATTTTCAGTGCATTGTCCGGAAGAAATTAGAAAATAAAGATATCGGGAGTAAGCAGTCCAAGTTGGTGAACTTGACCAGTGCCCAGGATTGATGTTTATGATGGGTCTAGTTTCGAAAATTGGGCTCTTGTTTGTGTAATTATTTTATGTTTTATTTTATTTGGGCTCAGACTTTGTGGTTTGTAATTTAATTCATTAGTAAAGCCCAATAGTTAGTATTTCTTTTAATTTAATTTCGTAGCCCAATTGTTAGACCTAGTTCGAATTGGTCAAGGGATTAGCCCTAGTATTTAAGTCTTTGGAGAACACTATTTTCAGCAGACAATTTTGAATCAAAAATCGAGTTGATCGTTTTGTCTCATATCGTGCTTTAGGTTCACGTTTTTCTCTTGTGTTCTTGGTAGAGTTCTTGAGTTGGCATCTTTAGAACTTGAAATCAACTGTCTCGTTTGTGATATCCAGTCATATCCGGGTTAGACAAGCCACGAAGATTGCTCCACAGACGTGTTTCGGATTCAAGTCAATCCGGGGTTCGTTTCGGGTAAGTTCTTCACCCTCTCTTCGTTCCCTTCGTTTCCAGCCATCACGACCTTGTTCCATCCTCCATATACTGTCCATATCATCCATATATTCACGCCAAGTCCAGATCTTCTCCCGCAAATCCGCTGTTCCCAAGTTTTAACCTAAAATCGATCCAAAAGTCCGTCCCGTGCCAAATCTTAAACCCCTCGTGCGAATTGTCTGAATTTTGGATACATTGTTCCTGACTTCAGTTTATAACTTGTGTTAAAGTTTGAGCGTAATCGGAGTTATTTTGCTATAGTTTCTAATCGAATTTCAGTCTAGGGTTTTTAATCGTTATTTGGCTTTGTTTCGTGTTTTGTTCTATTTCTTATTTAATTTTCGGTTTAGATCAGTTTGTTAGGTGATTAATCTCTCTTAATTCAGTTTGTATTTTGGATTGAATCAACCTTGTCGTTGACGTTGTTCGAGTCTTTGCTTCCGTGTAATTATTGGCCGTATCATAAATTTTGGTCCAAGATTAATCAATTTAAGATCTTATGTTTGGGCTGATCCATGAAGACTCGTAGTTTAGTTAATTATTCATTTTTGTTATTTTATTTGTTATTTTCGTGGGTTTATTTAGGGTGACCGAAATTAGGTCTTAGTTGAGTCTGTTTTGTCTTTTATCCTTTGTTTTGACTAAGGATTTGTTTCCTTATTAGATTAGGAGTTATTTTCCATGTTTAGTTTCCTATTTTAATTAGGTTTTCACCTCTATATATAGAGGGTTTTGTTTTGGACAAAAATTAGACAATTTTGAATCAGAAATCGAATTTGATAATTTTGTCTCACGCGTGCTTCGGTTCACGTTTTTTTCTATCGGTGTTCTTGGTAGAGTTCTTGAGTTGGCATTTTTACAACTTGAAATCAACTGTCTCGTTCGTGATATCCAGTCATATCCGGGTTAGACAAGCCACGAAGATCGCTTCACAGACGCGTTTCGGATTCAAGTAGATCCGGGGTTCGTTTCGGGTAAGTTCTTCATCGTATTTCTTCGTCCTCTTCGTCCAGCCATCTCGACCTCCTTCCTTCCATCATCTACTGTCCATACCATCCCTGCATCCATGCCAAACCCTCACCAATTCCAGATTTCCTCCGATACAGCCCTCATCCGCAGTTTTAACCTAAATCGATCCAAAAGTCCGTCCCGTGCCAAATCTTAAACCCTTCATGCGAATTGGCTAAATTTTGGATATGTTGTTCCTGACTTCAATTCATAATTTGTGTTAAAATTTGAGCTTAATTGGAGTTGTTTTGCTATAGTTTCTAATCGGGTTTCAGTTTAGGGTTTTTAATCGTTGTTTGGCTGTGTTTCGTGTCTTGTTCTATTTCTTGTTCAATTTTCGAATTAGATCAGTTTATTAGGTGTTTAAATCTCTTTTAGTTCAGTTTATAATTGGATTGAATAAACCTTTATGTTGACGTGCGTTCGAGACCTTTCTTCCGCATATTCATTGGCCGTATTATGAAGTGACGTAGAATTTTTCGGAATTTTAATACGAAGTTTTGAAATTGAGAGTTTCTAGAGTTTAACTGCTGGATTAAGTCAGCTGGATCCAGCCAGCTTGATTAACACAGCTGGACCCAGCCAGCTGGATTAAGTCAGCTGGACCCAGCCAGCTGGATTAAGTCAGCTGGATTAAGTCAGCTGGACCCGATCATTGGAATTACCCGGCGGGACCATCATTGGAATTACCTAGTTGAACCCGGTCAATTTGGATTTACCCAGTTGGACCCGGCTCGGTTTTCCGGTCGGCTCGGTTTTCCGGCCACTCGGTTTTAAGCTCGGTTTTCCGGGCTCGGTTTTCCGGACTCAATTTTCCAGATAACTCAGTTTTTTCCAGCTAGCTTGATTTTCCAGACAGCTTGATTTATTCAGCTGATCTTTGATCAACTTGTTTTCAGTTGTTTCTTTCGTAAACTCAAAAGTTATAATGTTAGCTATTTTTTTTCCTAATGATACATTAATGATGAGTTTAAGTATTAATGATACGTCATTAATGAGCTTATATGTCAAAGACATATATTGATAATATAATGTTAAGCTTAAATGTTATCAAAGAGCTTAAGCATTGTTGATGTGCTAAAATAAATAAAGAAAGAGCTTAATGGTTAATGAGATGCTTATATGAAGAAATGAAATATTTTTTCTATATGATATGATGTTATGAATGATATGATAAGCTTAAGTGTTTAATGATGTGAATAGTATGAGTTTTTATGTTAATTAAGTGTTTATATGCTTAAATATGAGATTAAATGATGAAATATATGATTTTATGTTTCTAAGTGTTTCCTGAAGTTGTGATCGATTAGTTATCGATTAAAGAGTTAAGTAAAAAAGTAGAAAAAGTAATTAGAAAAGTTAAGTTTTACATTGTCGTGAGAAAATCCTAGAAAGCCGAGTCGAAGTAGAGAATTCGTATTATGGCAGCAGCATCCCTCATTTCTTTGTTCAATTCTTCTCGCTCTTATGTTAAAATCAAATTCTTAAATGAAGGATCGAGCAGGACCGCAAAGTGAGGGAAAAGCCGAAAAGCAAAAGTATAGTTAAAGTAGCTTCAGTCCAGGTGGGTTTTCTAAACTAAAGAAATGTTGAATGTGGCTAAATGATTATGATTATGTGATGTTTTAAATTTTATTGACTTGCCAATGTTTAAAGTAATTTAGTATGTTACCATCTACAAAGGAAAAGACGAATTTGGTCCTATGCAAGGTGGGATTTGTGTGCACAAGTTTGTAATCGTGAGCCTTCCTTTTGGTAGGCCGGTTACAAGTGTTTGAGAAGGAGGCCTACTTCTCAGCACTATTATGTGATAGTAGATTTGGTACATACATGATAAGTATTTTTGACTCGAGTCACTTATATCAAAAGAAAATGTTTGAGCATGCACAGGTTTGTTTTTAAAGTTTACTTGTGTTACGCTTTATGGCAAGTATTCAATCTATAGCTCTAAGTAGCATATCTTAAATCATTTTGGCATGTGTTCACTGAGTGCGAAAGTACTCAGCCCTGCATGTTATTTCTAAAATGTGCAGGTTAGCTCGGATGGAGATGGTGTGTGCTGGGCAGGCTTTTGTTGTTAATCTCTCAAGTTGTCAGTCTAAGTTAGAGCATGGTTATATGTCTTCATACATGTAACCAAAACTATGTTTTCCGCTGCAACACTCTATGAACTTGTTTCACTTCTGTTATTTTGTTATGATGCTTATGTTATGGATTCTCTAAACCTTGGTTCAGTTTGTTAAATCCTAAAGTTCAGTATGTTTAACTCTGATACGAGATGGTGTAGCTTCTTGACCATACTCGTTGATCTTTGATCGAACTTGATACATGAATTGTCGTTCTTGAATAATGATGTCGTTGTTTGATCTATGATTGATTCTTTTTGTTTTGATAGCATGTTTTGTTGATCGAAAAGTATGATTTGGTGTATTTTGGTTCCTATTCGATAACTTGGGTCGTTATCTTATCCTTTGGTTAATCATAAATTGTGTAAGTTGTGGGACCCACCGGCTTAGTCATCTTCACTCGAAGTCGGGCTGCGACAGAGTGGTATCAGAGCAGCTTGTCTGCTCTAAGTCTAAAATTTTCTCTTGAGTCTAGTCTAGACTTGAATCCCTAGACTAGTTAAGTCTTAAACAACAAAAGTCCAGCACCTCATCTCATCCGGCAAGTCAGGTACGTATTTAAAAGTTTTCTAACGTTTAAAAAGTTTAAAATTTAAATGGAATCTTGAGATGTGTTTATGTTTATATTCATGTCTATGTTTATATATGTTTATTGGTGGCTTGTGTGACGAGCCTGAGGTTCTGATGAGATTATTTTGTGACGGCATTCGTAAGCGTGATGATAGAACAATTGTGCAAGCAAGTGAGTTGTTTGTCTTTGGGAAGTAACGTGAGCTTGGTACCATCAATGGGAAGCGATATTGAGTATGTGGAAACTGTGGATTTTTGGAGACGTATTTAGTCTCCGTGTGTTTGACTTTAAAATTTTTCTTATATAGGATTGCAGCGCCTCGTCGTGACGATGCGATGAGAGAGTTTCAACATATCAGAATGAGTTACCGTGAGACCTTAGCCGAGTTCTTGGCACGTTTCCATCGCGTCTGGATGGATATCTGCGAGACAGATATCTCAGGTGTTCAGGGCACCATACGACTAGTTCCTCTCCTCCCAGAGGAATGGCAGGAGTGGGCAGCTTCGCTTGTGCCTCGTTTTGTAACTGAGCAGTACTGGGATCACAACCTCTACGGCGACTGTTGAGGTTTTATCGCCGAGATCAGCTCCCGATACATGTGTTACTCAGCACCGCCGTCAGGACCGTACCCTCCACCCACCCGCCACCCTGCAGAGGGTCAGCTGACTGAGTTCTTACCTCAGGATGACCCTATTCCGTTTATGATTCCGCAGGTTGAACCCGAGTCAGTATACATTGATCCCCAGTCGACCTATTTTGGTTTTGACTCGAGTGCTTTTGCCACTTAGCCCACTGTACCGTCGAATGGTTTTGCTTCACCCCCACTACCGACAGATACTTTAGCTCTGGTTCCAGTTCCTCCTGTCTCAGAGTTGTACCCAGTACCTCCGCTGGAGGTAGCTCCTTTCTCTCTTCCCAGTGAGATCCCTCGAGTTTTCGACTCTTCTGACCACGAGGCTCTCTACCGTTCTCACCTCCCTGAGCCTCAGCGCTTAGATGAGGGCAGCTCATCGAGGCCCCGTCGAGATGACAATGACGACAGTGACGGAGACCCCACAGCCGAGATCACCGTTGGTTGGTCCGATCTCCACCGAATTCCGTTCAGTCACCTAGGTTTTGAGCCTAGTTTTCCGCCGACGGCAGGCACTGATGTAGACAAACTAGGAGATTCCGCTCATGTTGAATGGAGACGTGAGGGCTGAGGGCGAGGTTGTTCCAGAGAGTTCGAGTAAGGAGGACGAGTCAGAGGAGGAGGACCCGTTAGAGGACGACGAGTACAGAGAGTCGTTCTTGTGTTGTTGTTGCTTTATGTTTATATGTATATGATGTAAATATGACTAAGAACTATGATGCATAATATGGTTTAGTAGCTCGGTAACAGATAGTAGACCGTACCGTAGCTATCTTTTGCGTGATGTTAGGACATCATGGATGGCATAGGGATATCTTTTGTTGTAGATAAGATCCCATATTTTGAAAAGACCTCTAAAAGGTAATTTTCCAAATATATATATGAAAAAGAATGGCCAAAGCGGTTATTTAAATTAAGTTGATGCTTTCATAATATGCTTAAGTATAAAGAGATAATGCCTTGAGAATATTAAAGAATAGCAAAAGTGTATCAATGAGATGAAGTTAGAAAGTAAAGAATAAGAAATTTCGGAAAATAAGTTAAAGTGAAAAAGGTAAGTTGCTTTGCCAAAAGTTTAAGGTTAAATTAAGGTAATGAAGGAAGTTTAGTTAATTCTGTATTTGCTAAATAAGTAAGCTGCGAGATAAGAGATTTTATTGATTGCTTGAAGTGCAAGATGAGCTTATTAAGTTAAGTTGTTGCTATTGATTATTAAATGATGAAAAATTTATGAAGATGAATTTTGTTATTTATTTGCTAAGATGAGAAAAGTATATAAATCTAAGATGATTCATTATTGCATAATTATTAGGTTAAATTGTAAAAGTGATGATGTTATGCTTTGAATGAAGTTGATTGAATGGTTGAGGCAAATTTGCAAAGTTAAGTTGTGCCGTTGTTGCGTGATTCTAAGTTAAAGTTATGAAAGTGATTATGGTATGATATGATTTGAACTGTTTGAACGATGAGTTCTATGATTTAAGTAACTGCTTGTGAATGTTTCCTTTAAAGCGAAAGAATAAGTTAAGAAGTGCTCAGAAAGAAATGTTCGATAAAAAAAAATAATAAAGTTACTCTTTGATGATTATTTTATTTTCTTAAATCAGAATGCCTCCTAGAAGAAGAAATAGGGTAGAAGAGGAAGAGCACCGAGAACCTACCCCACCTCCTCCGCCTGAGAGGAGAATCGAAGAACTCTTTCTTCGACAAAATCCCCCGACCTTTGACGGAAGAGGAAATCCGTCAGAAGCTGAAGAGTGGATTCGCGCTCTCGAGCGAATCTTTAGGTTCCTTCGATGTGATGACCATGAGCGTCTCACATGTATGTCCTATCAGTTGAAAGGATCTGCAGACTTCTAGTGGGAAGCTCGCCAGAAGACGTATACTCCTGACCAGCTTGAAAATCTTACATGGGAACAGTTCAAGGAAGCTCTTTTTGAGAAGTATGTACCAAGAAGTTATCGCAAGCAGAAAGAAAATGAGTTCGCCAACCTGAAGAAGGGAAAGAAAACGGTAGTCGAGTATGACCGTGAATTTTGTGATTTAGCTCGTTTTGCTCCCGATAAAGTTGATTCCGATGAGAAGATGTCTGAGCTTTTCCGCGCCGGACTTAGGCAAGATATAAGAGTGGTCTTAGCAAGTCAGAGTGCTTTGACCTATGCCGAAGCTTTAAACCGAGCCTTGGATATGGAGTTGGCTATGCAGCCAGAGAAGCCAGTTCAAACTCCAGCACCTTCCCAGTATCAGATTCAAGCCCTAGCAGCCGTCAGACCGCAATCTTTGCATCATGGCCAGCAGCAGAAGGGAAAAAGGAAATGGAATGCTGGAAGCCAACCCAGCAAGAAGCCCTGGCAAGGGCAGAGTCAGCAGCAATCGACTCCAGGAAAATCCAGACAACCTTTTATTGGTCAGAGTAGCTCGTCTCAGAGGCAGCAAGGAAATTCTACATGCTCCAAATGAGGCAAAATACATCAGGAAATTTGCAGAGCAGGAAGTAACAGCTGCTATGCATGTGGGCAAGTTGGGCATTTCTCTTATCAGTGTCCAAACAAGCAGCAAGGGACTAATGGTGGAAGACCTGGCCAGTATCAACCTCAGCAGTTGACGGCTATTGAAGGAGTCCCCAAATTGCATCCGCGCCAGTGCCAAGCGACCCGCCCTCAGCAGCAGCAGCAGCAGGCAAGGCGACAGCAGCAGCCACCGCAGCAAGAGCAGCCACTACAGCAGCAGTTTCAGCGAGTTTTCGCTCTCGATCAGAAAGAATGCGTCAAGGATCAGGGCAATCTGGCAGGTATGGGTCAGTTAAATGGTGTACCTGTGATAATTCTTTTTGATACTGGTGCATCGCATTCTTTCATATCAAGTGCATGCGTAGATACTCTTGGCCTTAAGGTAGAGCAATCTAGCTAGAACCTAAGAGTATCGACTCATCAGCTGAAGATTCGGCAAGAAGACATTCCGAAAACTGCATTCCGAACAAGGTATGGCCACTACGAGTTTGTAGTAATGCCGTTTGGATTGACAAATGCTCCAGCAGTATTCATGGATCTCATGAATCGAGTTTTTCATAAATTTTTGGATAGATTTGTCATAGTCTTCATTGACGACATTCTTGTTTATTCAAAGAGCGAATCGGAGCATGAAGAGTATCTAAGAATTGTCTTAGAAAAGCTGAGATCTGAAAAGTTATATGCCAAATTCAGCAAGTGTGAATTCTGGGTGAAAGAAGTGAATTTTCTCGGACATGTTGTTTCTTCCGAGGGAATTAAAGTCGATGATTAAAAGGTACAGGCAGTTCAAGAGTGGAAGTCGCCAACGTCGCCCCATGAGATTCGTAGTTTCTTGGGTCTAGCAGGTTACTATCGGAGATTCATCGAAGGATTCTCCAAGATAGCAAGGCCGATGACCCAACTACTCAAGAAGGAATCGAAGTTCAAGTGGTCTCCCGAATGCGAAGATAGTTTTCAAGAGCTAAAGAGGAAGTTAACCACTGCTCCAGTCTTAGCAGTGCCAGAAGCAGGCAAGGACTATGCCGTGTATACGAATGCATCGAAGAATGGACTAGGCTGTGTCCTGATGCAAGACGGAAGAGTCATAGCCTATGCGTCACGATAGTTCAGACCTCATGAGGAAAATTATCCAACTCATGATTTAGAGTTAGCAGCAGTCGTGCATGCTCTGAAGATCTGGAGACATCATCTTTTTGGAGTCAAGTGTGAAATCTTCACAGATCACAAGAGCCTCAAATACTTTTTCGAACAGAAAGAGCTCAATATGAGGTAAAGAAGATGGCTCGAGCTAGTAAAGGACTACGATTGCAAGATTTCCTATCATCCAGGAAAAGCGAATATAGTAGCCAATGCTTTAAGCAGGAAGAGCAGATCCGAGTTAGGATTTCTGCTCACTCAAGAAGAAGAGCTGATAAAGAGTCTTGGAGAGCTGAAAATAGAAGTGGTTTTACCACCACAATCTACAGAGCAGCTAATTGCAGCTCTAGAAATAACTCCAGACTTGAGAACAAGAATTTCAAATGCTCAAAGGAAAGACGAGAAATTAGAAAAATTGCGACTCAAGATCCGTGAAGGAAAAGTCGAAGATTTTCGTGAAGCTGGAGATAATGCTCTTTTGTTCAGAGAAAGACTTTGTGTTCCAGATGAAGAAGAATTGAGAGCTGAAGTCATGAGAGAAGCTCATGAAACGCCGTACACCGCTCACCTCGGAAGCACCAAGATGTATCAAGATTTAAAGTAGAAATTCTGGTGGGAAGGAATGAAGCGAGATATAGCTTCATTTGTAGAGCGATGTTTAGCTTGTCAGCAAGTCAAAGCTTTACATCAGCGGCCTTATGGAAAGCTTCAGCCCTTAGACATCCCGGAGTGGAAATGGGATGATATCACAATAGATTTTGTAACCCAGTTACCTAAATCCCAGAGAGGAAATACAGCTATTTGGGTGATCGTGGACAGATTGACAAAATCTGCTCATTTCATACCAATTCCGATATCGTATGGTTCGGACAAGTTAGCTCAGCTGTATATTCGAGAGATCGTGCGTCTGTACGGTGTGCCCAAATCGATTACGTCAGATCGAGATTCTAAGTTTACCTCCCGTTTCTAGAGAAGTCTGCAAAGTGAGCTGGGCACCAACCTAAATTTCAGCTCAGCCTTTCATCCTCAGACGGATGGTCAATCCGAGAGGACGATTCAAATTTTAGAAGATATGCTCAGAACTGTTGTATTGGATCGAGGTGATCAGTGGGAGCAAGTTTTGCCTCTCATTGAGTTTGCTTACAACAACAGTTACCAGATGACAATCGGCATGGCGCCCTATGAAGCTCTTTATGGAAGAAAATGTCGTTCCCCACTCTATTAGGACGAAGTAGGTGAAAGAAAAGTATTAGGGCCCGATGCAGTTGAAGAGATGATTGAGATCATTCGCCAGATCAAGCAGCGGATTAAAGAAGCGCAAGACTGCCAAAAATCTTATGCGGACATTCGAAGATCAGAACTTGAGTTCGAAGTCGGAGATAAAGTTTTCCTAAAGGTTTCGCCGTCAAGAGGAGTTCACAGATTTGGCGTGAAAGGAAAGCTAAAGCCCCGCTACATAGGACCGTACGAAGTTCTGGAGAGAATAGGTCAAGTTGCGTATAAGTTGGCTTTACCGCCAAGCTTTGGAAACTCGCACAATGTTTTTCATGTATCCCAGTTGCGCCGATACATGTTTGATCCCAAGCATGTCATTCGTCAAGAAGAAGTGGCCCTAGAACCAGACCTCAGTTATGAGGAGAAACCGGAAGCGATATTGGATCGAAAGGTCCAACAGCTAAGGAATAAATCGATCGCGTCGGTCAAGATCAAATGGAGACATCACGGGTCAGAGGAAGCGACATGGGAACTCCAAGATAAGATGAGAGATAAGTATCCCGAGCTTTTACTTCAAGGTAAGCAAATTTCGGGACGAAATTTATTTTTAGGGGGGAAGGATGTAATACCCCGCTCTTTCATAATCGGACCTAAGGTTAATTAGAAAGTCGCTGAGATAATTAAGCCGTGAGAATTTAGAAAGAAATTAAGTTCCGGCAATAAAAATTTTTCGGCAGCCCTAATTTGCCGAAAGTAAAGAAATTAAGTAAATTAAGTAATTTAAGATGTTAATCTCTTCTCGGTTGATCCGAGAAAGATTACGAATATGTTTAAGATTATGTGCTTATATGTTTGAATTTTATCTGAAATGTGTGTGATTATTTGAAGATTTGATTTCTCCGGAGATCGTAGAATTTCTCCGGCAATGTTGTTTTTAGTCCGGATTTTATTTCCGGAAAAATTTTCTTGAGAAAACTTAAGTTAGGGTTAGAGAAACCCTAATAAATTATATAGAGCTCGAGAATTTGATATTTAAAGCCGAGATGATTTTGATTTATGATTTAATGATATTTAAGTGATTAATTAGAGAATTAATTAATTACTTAAATAAGATACTATGCTAGATATTTTAAATTAAGCTTATCTAATAAGCTTTGATTTAATTTTTTTTATTATTTAATTAAATCTAACAATATCTACATGGAATATTTGATGGTACAAAGGAATCACATGTTAGATGCTAAGTATTTATTAAATTAAATGGTAAAATCTAACAATATCTAAATTTAGATATTGAAGTATCTAACTAAATCTAACCTAGGATTCTAATAGATTTTGGCTAAGATATCAAATAGTAACCTATGTCTAATGCATTAATGAAGATAGTAAATATCTAATATCATTCATTCATCTCTCATCACTCACTCTCTCGGCACTCTCTCTCAAAACACACACGCATATCACACACACACACACACAACCTCCATTGAAGATCAAGGATTCAAGCTCAAGAATTTAAAAGATCAAGCATCTATTTCATTCAAGAAGGTTAGATCTATACTTGATCAAGAGCTTAGCCAAAGATTAGCAAGAAACTTTCGAATTTTTCATGAAGTAGGATGAATGTTTTTAATCTTTGAATATTATGTTAGATCTATGATCTAAATCCCATTTTTAGCATCAATTTAAGAAGAATCCAACCTAAACCTAATTTTCTATTTTTTTTTCGAAATTTTCAATAAAATTAGGGGTTTTTGATTCTTTGATCCTATGATCAAATTGATAATTTATATGAGCTCTTAGGATGTATATAAGCATGCTTGATGATTTAATTTAGCAAGATTTGATCAATTGTCATTTTATTTTTATTTTTATTTTGGCCGAAATTTAGCTTAAATTTAGAAGTTTTTGATCCTTTGATCCTATGATGAAATTGATGATGGATTAATGTTAATGATATGATGAAATTGATGATGGATTAATGTTAATGAAGTTGAAATAAGCCTAGAATGAATTTTTGAGAATTTTTAGAGCTTAATTAAAGAATTTCTAAAAATAAAGTTTAGTAAAATTTAGGGCTTTTTAATCTAAAGCATAAATTGGTTAACTAATGATACAATTAGTCTTTATAATTATTTCTAGGCATGTTAGAAGTGGAATTGGAGAAAAATAAATTTTCTAAACCCTAGAAGTGAAAAAGTCGAAACTTTTAAGTGTAGGGTTTTGATTTTTCCCCAAATTATTTAAGTAATTATGTTATAATTGAGGTTTATAATTTAAATTATCATGATTGGAAGTGATTAGAATGAAATTTGGATTTTAATTCTTAATTTATCAAAAGGACCGAAATATATTTGTACAATAAAGCCATGTATTTGATTTTTAATGAAGAAAATAATGATAGAAATGGAATCTACGTTAAAAATTAAGTAACGTAGAATTTTTCAGAATTTTAATACGAAGTTTTGAAATTCAGAGTTTCTAGAGTTTAACTGCTGGATTAAGTCAGCTGGATCCAGCCAGCTTGATTAACACAATTTGGACCCCACCAATTTGGATTAAGTCACTGGACCCGGTCAATTGGACCAGTCAGTGGAATTACCTAATTTGGACCCGATCATTGGAATTACCCGACGAACCCGGTCAATTTGGATTTACCCATTGGACCCGGCCGACTCGGTTTTCCGGCCGGCTCGGTTTTCCGGCCGGCTCGGTTTTCCGGCCCGGCTCGGTTTTCCGGCCCGGCTCGAGTTTTCAGATAACTCAGTTTTTTCCAGCTAGCTTGATTTTCCAAACAGCTTGATTTATTCAGCTGATCTTTGATCAACTTGTTTTCAGTTGTTTCTTTCGTAAACTCAAAAGTTATAATGTTAGCTATTTTTTTCATAATGATACATTAATGATGAGTTTAAGTATTAATGATATGTCATTAATGAGCTTATATGTCAAAGACATATATTGATAATATAATGTTAAGCTTAAATGTTATCAAAGAGCTTAAGCATTGTTGATGTGCTAAAATAAATAAAGAAAGAGCTTAATGGTTAATGAGATGCTTATATGAAGAAATGAAATATTTTTTTATATGATATGATGTTATGAATGATATGATAAGCTTAAGTGTTTAATGATGTGAATAGTATGAGTTTAAATGTTAATTTAAGTGTTTATATGCTTAAATATGAGATTAAATGATGAAATATGAGATTAAATGATGAAATATGTAATTTTATGTTTCTAAGTGTTCCCTGAAGTTGTGATCGATTAGTTATCGATTAAAGAGTTAAGTAAAGTAGAAAAAGTAATTAGAAAAGTTAAGTTTTACATTGTCGTGAGAAAATCCTAGATAGCCGAGTCGAAGTAAAGAATTCGTATTATGGCAGCAGCATCCTCATTTCTTTGTTTAATTCTTCTCGCTTTTATGTTAAAATCAAATTCTTAAATGAAGGATTGAGCAGGACCGCAAAGTGAGGGAAAAGCCAAGAAGCAAAAGTATAGTTAAAGTAGCTTCAGTCCAGGTGGGCTTTCTAAACTAAAGAAATGTTGAATGTGGCTAAATGATTATGATTATGTGATGTTTTAAATTGATTGACTTGCCAATGTTTAAAGTGTTATAGTATGTTACCATCTACAAAGGAAAAGACGAATTCGGTCCTACGCAAGGTGGGATTTGTGTGCACAAGTTTGTAATCGTGAGCCTTCCTTTTGGTAGGCCGGTTACAAGTGTTTGAGAACGAGGCCTACTTCTCAGCACTATTATGTGATAGTAGATTTGGTACATACATGATAAGTATTTTTTACTCGAGTCACTTATATCAAAAGAAAATGTTTGAGCATGCACAGGTTTGTTTTTAAAGTTTACTTGTGTTATGCTTTATGGCAAATATTCAATCTATAGCTCTAAGTAGCATATCTTAAATCATTTTGGCATGTGTTCACTGAGTGCGAAAGTACTCAGCCCTGCATGTTATTTCTAAAATGTGCAGGTTAGCTCGGATGGAGATGGTGTGTGCTGGGCAGGCTTTTGTTGTTGATCTCTCAAGTTGTCAGTCTAAGTTAGAGCACGGTTATATGTCTTCATACATGTAACCAAAACTATGTTTTCCGCTGCAACACTCTATGAACTTGTTTCACTTCTGTTATTTTGTTATGTTGCTTATGTTATGGATTCTCTAAACCTTGGTTCAGTTTGTTAAATCCTAAAGTTCAGTATGTTTAACTCTGATACGAGATGGTGTAGCTTCTTGACCATACTCGTTGATCTTTGATCGAACTTGATACATGAATTGTCGTTCTTGAATAATGATGTCGTTGTTTGATCTATGATTGATTCTTTTTGTTTTGATAGCATGTTTTGTTGTTCGAAAAGTATGATTTGGTGTATTTTGGTTCCTATTCGATAACTTGGGTCATTATCTTATCCTTTGATTAATCATAAATTGTGTAAGTCGTGGGACCCACCGGCTTAGTCATCTTCACTCTAAGTCGGGCTGCTACATCAGCTCCGGGGGCATTTTCATGGAAGCCATTGTTTCTATAGATGGTTAGTTGAACACAAGATTTCCAAAGAGAAAGAAATATGGAAAGGATATGCTTGCAAAAAATCAAGATATGCAGAAATAAGATGTGAATGTAAAGAATCTACGTATCTTCCTCCATATATATCAAATCGCCATGATAGATGAACGGTTAAGATTCAGGCAGTTGAGATTTGATCGATGGCTAGGAGTGAATTACCCATCACGTCGCTGACGTGCGTACAACGCGTGCGCTCTAATTGCACGTGAAGAAGATCAATCGTTTGATTTTCTGCCTCAATTCTGATGTGCTATAGTGCTTGACAGACTTTGCATTAAATGTAATTTGAAAGGAAACTTATCAAGCAATTTACAAAGGAATATATTCCTGCAAAAATAGAAAATTCAAATTATTTGGACTCAGATATATTCTTCAGAGAAATAAATGCAAATTATTAGAAATAAATGAAACACAAACTTGTCAGCTGGTCATAGTAGCCAGCTGATACCACGGCTGTGTCTTTCAGCTTGACTTGGTTCCCCCTTAGTTGAGTAACTCTTGATTGCTGAAAGCTTTGTCCAGCTGGGTTTGGTTTCCCTCAGCTGGATATTTTCTCTTCATATAAATTGAGCAATCCACACAGCTTCTTGAACCTTGCTTCTATGAACGGCTTGGTTAGAATGTCAGCTCTTTGAATCTCTGTGTGAATTTTCTCAATAATGCGTCCTTCTTCTCGACGTGATCTAGTATGAAGTGATGTCTCACATCAACATGTTTGCATCTCGTATGAAGAACTGGATTTTCTGAGATAGCAATTGCACTTGAACTATCACAAAAATTGGAATTTGTCCAGTTGTTACTTCATAATCTCTCAGTTGTTGCTTCAGCCAAAGAATTTGTGAGCAGTAGCTTCCAGCTTCTACCATATACTCAGCTTCTGTTTTTGATGTAGCAATACAAGTTTGCTTCTTTTAAAACTAAGAGATCAATTTGCTTCCAAGGAACTGACATGTTCCTGACGTCGATTTTCTATCCAGACGATCTCCAGCAAACTCTGAGTCTGAGTATTCAGTCAGCTCCAAATTATCTTCAGCTGGGTACCACAACCCAACATTTTAAGTTCCTTAGATACTTGAGGATGTTCTTGGCTGCTTACACTACTACAAAAATGCTCATACATAACGGATAATATCCGTTATGTATGTACCAAATCCTCCGTCAAGTATAGTGGTGTTATGTATGAGGCGCTCATACATAACGGAGATATGTCCGTTATCAATAAACATATACATATCGGTTGTTTGAAATTACATAATGTTAAAATGTCTGTTATCTATAATACTTATACATAACTTTTTTTCCGTTATGAAATCCGTTATCTTTATATTTATGCATAACGGTTGTTTTCCATATACATTACATTATTGTTTTCGCTATCTTTGAGTCTTATACATAACGCTTTTTCAGTTATCAAAAGTGATTTTTCTCCGTTATGAAAAATGTCCATAGATTTAAATTTTGGCCATACATAACGTTAAATTATTGTTTGACAGCGCTTTCTTTGTGTTAGGTATGTTTTGATACATAACATTTTTTACCGTTATATATGTTGAAAATTTTCGTTATGTATAGTTACTATAGACAACGCTCTTTATTTTCATTACCGTATGTATACTACGGACAACTTCATAATTTAATTGCAATTGAAATCGACCTACAACAACAAAATAATAAAACCATCCATAAATCATATCATATATCAGCAAAAATATTCATACAATCACCATCCAAATATACTTAACATTCTATTGTTCTATCATTTGTATGTCCAAAAAAAGATTACACAATGATAATGCAACTAGCTACCTAGCCATTTCGATCCAAACAATCTTTCCGGTGAAGATGAGAGGCGCACATTCAGCTGAGTTTGTTCAAATAATACCTGCTGATATTAAAAATTAACCAAATAACAATGAGACTAACATTATAAAAAAAATGAGAAAACTTCATGACTTAAGAAATCAAACTAATGTCATCATGCATCCTGTCACACAATCATAACTAAATGAAGAAATGAGCCAAGTGCCATAAGCCATCTGCATCAAACTATCCACGCAAAACTAAATGAAAAACTTTGTTTCTCATAGCAAATTAGACAATATTAAGAGTAGATGTCACACAATCTTTCATAAAAACTAATTAAACTGTTCAAGCAAAAATAATAAAGTTGTGTAAACATTATCTATCCATTCCATGCATGCTTTATCACACATGATGCCCATTCTTCACGAACCTCGTCAAGTAGAGCTTGAGAATAAGCAACACCCTTAAACTACGAATACAAACAAGATTATAAATATATTTTATTAATAGGTACTAATACTATGTAAGACAATATTCAAGTATATATGTATTTATACTAATGATGAAAGTTGAGGTTGTAGCATTTTCAAATCCTTTGATGGTATCTCTCATAAAGCGCATCACATAATAACCACATTGTTTGTGACCAGGTTGTATAGGACCGTATAATTATTACATAAATAAAATGGTAAGTGCTTAATATAATTAATAAAATATCTAGAAAAGAGAATACATACCTTTATAATTTCCCATCTTGGTTTCTTCATTTTGTTTTGCTTATTTGCATTCGTAATAGTTAACTTACTGCAGAGAAACGTTAACATTAACCTCAAATAAAATTAAAGAGATAATTAATTAGTTCAATAATCCAAAACTTACTTGCCAATGACAGACTTCCATATCATCTCCTTGTTACGATGAGTAATAGGATCCATTAGAAACACATTATTTTTTTCAACTTGAATGATTATGAGAATCCAATGGCCACTGCTTCATTTGAATATTAGATTGTTAAGCCAAAAAACATATAGAATGCTAGCATTTTAGATACTTGATCTCTTACCCCACATTGCAAGGCATGAGTACGAGTTGATCTGAGGCAGCGACTGATAATCTTTCTGATAATGGGCGTGCTCTGTCCTCTTCATTCTGTCCATGTTCTACTGCAAATGGATTCACAAATACGAACTTGGAACTTGTACCATTTTCCTTCATATTGCTATACAAATGACTGCGAATAAAAATGTAACAATTATATAAACCTATCATTCATAAATAAACAAATTTAATTTATCAGTCTTACCAAATATATGCAACAACGCAACCTCCCGTAATCGGTTCCATGGTACAAAATGGAAGTAAATCTGGCTTCATCAGAATGTACATGTTTATATCTTGCTCAAAGAGTTCAACACTCAAATTAACGCACAGTCCGTCATCCTTTTAAGATTTCTCAAACATACAGTACAATGCCATCAATGATGAAGGCAACGAGGACATGTCGATCTTCTTCATATCTTGATTTTCCATAAACAATTTTTTTCCATTTCTTTTCTTTTCTTGTTCCTATATAGTTATAGACATTATGTTAAAGCTATTCACAGTTACCTAAGTATAAGACAAAATAAAATTATGTAAAATTACCTCATTAGATTTTGCCACAACCAAATTGCTCGGCCAAGCCACATGAGTTCCTAGTGCACTTCCTAGAGTCTCTATCTCATCTGAAACAGGAAATGATAGTCGTGCATTCTCATCTACAACTTCATCAACCGAAATACGGAAGCAAACTGCAGGCTCATGCAAGCCATGTCGGACAGCACCCTCAAGAAACACCGTTCCATAAGCTACAAGCTTTTTGGATGATGGTAGGAGTAACTTTACCTCCTTCCCCTAGTAATGGAATAAGGTTTCATTAAAATATATTTGAGGGCATACAATATTAAATGAAAATCTATACACGTACCTACAAGAATTCTGATTTCCCAATACGTACGGTATCAGGACACTCCAACTCATTTGTCTCCTTAGCTGCAACCTTTATGACAGAACAACTTCCAATTCCTTCAGACTCTTTGTCATGTTCAGTACCCATCTTAGATTCAAAATTTTCCATTTTACTCTTCAACTCATGCACAACTTTATCTAAAACCTGAATCTTGCTAGCTTGTTCATCTATCTTTTTCTTTGTTGCCTCCAATTCTTGATTTGCTGCTCGTCTGCTTTCTTTAACCGTTTGGAAGTAGGTTTTGGGCTTTACCCCTGCCCCTTTTCCTCGCACACGACCATCATGTTGTGGTTGATCAAGGGCAAGTGAAAGCAAATCACTTGAACCTTCATCCTAATAAGTGCAAAGAAAATGTTGAATAAAACCAAAACACAAATAAATTAACAGCTTTAATTAAATTCCAAGAATAAATAAATAGAGTGTAATACTATTTTCTACATTGCAATCTTCAAATTCTCATTGTCAGTGGTTCATCCTTTTTCAATCTTGCTTTCTTCCATAGCACGCATCTATCAAGCTCTTCATCACCGTGCAATTCATGCTTTTTCCCCTACAAATAAACAATTCATGTTTACAAATGTGATTGTTATCATACTAAGGAAATGAAACACAACGTTACTAAGGAAATAAACAATCAGCCCACTGTTATTTCATGTTTCACATACTGTTTAATCTTCATGTGATCAGTCTTTCCCTGCATTTAGGGATGAATATTTGAATTTTATTGTACTGAAAAAGACTAACATGAGGATTTATTAATGTGGTCAGTGAAGCTTGCTTAGCAATTTCTGAATGGAGATGCTCTAGAATTGCAAGTTATGTTGTGTGCACTTCTAACTATGTTGCTCAATGCATGCCCTTATTTCTTACTAGCCGCTATGTTATAGATATTAGATAATCAACAAAAAAAAATCAGCAAAAGTATCTTAAATCCCAAAATCATTTCTTTAAAAATAGTCTTGGAGATGCAACATTTAAATAATAAAATGTTACTAATGGAGTAAACGCAAATATAGTTCATGAGAATTTGCTGAGAGCTGTTTAGTCATTATTTGTGTCGTTTTTAGGGGTATAGTTCGTCGTATTTTTGTACTTACATTTATGTTTCCCGTGTATTTTACTCGTATTTTGGCTTTGTTTTATTCTTTTTGGTTTTTCATGTGGTTAGTGTAGGTTATCGAGTTTATGGATGAAAAGTGTTGCTAGAGAAGCGAGTTAGAGGGCGAGATGAGAACCAGCAGGCAGTGGCCATGGGAGTGCGCCCAAGGAGACACGAGCTGGAGAAGAACAGCCACAGCAGCTCGATCACAGCTGGAGAAAAATGACAGCCACAGCAGCTCGCTCAAATGAACTTCCTCTTGGTCGACAGCAGCACACTCTTGATCACCTTTGGTAGCTGAACAGCAGTAGAAGAGGGCCACAACAGCTCGATCATCACAGCAGCAGCGAACAATGTCGCAGCCCGGCCTAGAAATTAGATGACAGAGCCGGTGGGTCCCACGACTTACACAATTTATGATTAACAAAAGGATTAAGATAGCGACCCTGCTATCATTCAAGAACACATAAGACAACTCATGCTCGACAAATCATCAAACTTAGGATAATTAGGACATGCATAACTCGAGATTAATGAAACGAACATTTGTTCTCTTTTTAAAAACATGCATATCATCAAATACGATTTCAAATCAGCTCGGAAATCAATAATCTCATTAACCAAATTAAAGGCAACAACCATGAAGGAAATGAGCTGATTTTCAGGATCAAGAAAGCAAGATAAAAATTAGTTGCAATAAGATTATCTTTCAATATAACGAGCAATTGTTATATAGATAATTTGGTCGGCTAGACTTCAAAATAAGATAACAAACATAGTTCGAGACTTCGGACTTCAACACTTCATCAAACTTATACCAAATTCAATCTTCATAAACTTGCAGCGGAAAAACGAGAGAATATATGTATGAAGACATATATTCTAGGTTCTAAGCTCATCAAAATGACTCTTAACATTAATAAAATAATAACAACAACAACAAGTCCGCCAGCACACGATCATCTTCATCCCAGCTAACCTGCACATTTTAGAAATAATAGGCGGGGCTGAGTACTTCGTACTCAGTGGGCACATGCCAAAATATTTTGAAACTTACTTCTTAGAGTTAGAGATTAAACTTGCCATAAAGCATAAGCACAAGTAATTTTTGTTTCTCAAAAATAAACCTGTGCATGCTCAACTTCTTCTTTTCTGTAAATCATGTTTGTCTGGCCAGACATATACTTTAGGATGTATGTACCAGATCTACAATCATATAATGATAGTGTTGAGAAGGAGGCCTCCTTCTCAAACACTTGTAATCGTCCATTCCTTTCGGAAGGCTCCCGATTACAAAATAGTGTACACAAATCCTACCTTGCGTAGGACCGAATTCGTCTTGCTATAGTAGATGGTAACATACAAGAACTTAAACATTTGGCAAGTCAATCATTTTTAAAACATCTCATATATAATCATATAACTTCATTCGTCATTTCATTGGTTAGAAAGCCCACCTGATACACTTAAGCTTTTGTCTTAACTTTAACGCTCGCTAAATTTGTGCTTTACGCTTCAGCTTCCACTTCCACTTGCTCCTTTAATCGAAATGGAAATACGAACTTCAAAACGAGAATAATTTCTATCGAATAAACAACTTCGATATTCTTAACTTAATTTGCTTCGGAATTCTACGTCGAAACTCGAGAATTTCTAACTTAACTTCTTAAACGCTCTTAACTAACTTAATTAACAGTTAAAATCATACTAATAACTTCATTAACCACTTAAGCTTGCCATCTATCATACTATCGTATCATTATCACATAAACATTTCCTTAACAAATAAACATCTCATTTAGTCATATAAACATCTGATTAACACTTAAGCTTTTTATTTAATTATTTAAGCATAATATAAATGCTTAAACTTTTTGGATAATATTTAAACTTAATATTATATTATTATCAAAATATGTCTTTGACATATTAACTCATTAATGACGTATCATTAACACTTAATTCATCATTAGTGTGTCATTAATACTTAAAATCATCATTAGCTCTTAATCATTCACTATTCGAAAAGAACTTCTAAAGACATAAGCAAACATATACTTTACTTCTAACCCTTCCATCTTTTCATTAATATTTATTAACTTATAACTTATACTATTGTCAACATTAATCATATCATAAAAAAAATATTTCATTTCTTCATATAAGCATCTCATTAACCATTAAGCTCTTTCTTTATTTATTTTAGCACATAAAAAATGCTTAAGTTATTTGATAACATTTAAGCTTAACATTATAACTTTTGAGTTTACGAAAGAAACAACTGAAAACAAGTTGATCAAAGATTAGCTGGATAAATCAAGCTATCTGGAAAATCAAGCTAGCTGGAAAAACTGAGTTATTTGGAAAACTGAGCTGGCTGGAAAACTGAGCCGGCTGGAAAAAACAGAGCTGGCTGGAAAAATAGAGCAGCCGGATTCGAGCCGGCCGGAAAACAAGCTGGCCGGAAAACCGAGCCATTGGAAAACAGAATGGCCGGAAAAATAAACCGGAAATAGCCAACCGAGTTAATCCAATTGACGGTTCAAGGGTAAATCCATGCCGGGTAACAAATCCATTGATCGAGTCCATTTGGGTAAATCCAATGATCGAGTCCAGGTAAATCCAATGACCGGGTCAATTGGTAATGCTGTTGATTGGGTCAGTGAGTAAATCCAATTCGAGTCAATTTGGGTAAATCCAATGGCCAGGGTCCAATTGGTAATTCAAAGGTCAAATTGAGTAAATCCAATTGATCGAGTCCAATTTGGGTAATTCAATTGTGACCGAGTTCAGTGAGTTAATGAAAGCCGACTTGGTCCAAATTCGGGTTAATCAAGGAATTAAACTCTAGAAACTCTCAATTTCAAAACTTTGTATTAAAATTAGAAAAAATTCTACGTCACTTAATTTTTAACGTAGATTCCATTTCTATCATTATTTTCTTCATTAAAATCAAATACATGGCTTTATTGTACATATATATATTTCGGTCCTTTTGATAAATTAAGAATTTAAAATCCAAATTTCATTCTAATCACTTCCAATCATGTTAATTTAAATTGAAATTTCTCAAATCTTAATAAATCAAACCATCAAACATGTTTATAATCATCATAGGGGCTCATAGAAATCATCAATTTGATCATAGGATCAAAGGATCAAAAAGCCACGATTTTAATTAATATTTTCGGCTATTTTGAAAATAATAGAAGGACTTTGATTCTTTGATTACTTCCAACATCAAACATGCTTAGAATAATTATCTAAGCTCAAATAATCAATTAATTTGATCATCCATCATCAAAATTTATAAACCCCTAATTCTTCCTTCATTTTCGAAAAATGCGGAATTTAAAAATAAGATGATCAAAGCTTATTTTTAAGCTATAAACTTGAATTAAACTTATATCTAACCTTGATTAATAACTTGGAAATGATTTGGATGGAAACCTTGATCTTCGAGCTTGGATTATGAAGACTTAAATGAAGGATTTAAGTGTGTGAAAGTGTGTGAGTGTTATGCCCTTTGAGAGAGAAATGGCGAGAGAGAGATGAGAGGAATTGAGTGAAATGATACATATATATATATACATAGCATAGGTTAATTAATTAATTAATTAACACAAAAGTCAACAAGATAAGGTCATCACTTAGGTCATTAGTTAGGTCATTGCTTAGGTAATAATTAGGATTATTTAATTAATTAAATACTCAATTTAATCAATTAATTACAAAATTTGCTAATAAAAACTTAAATCTCTAATTTCTCACTTTAGAAAAATCAATTAGGGCCTCTCCAACCCTAATACAAGTTTTCATAATAAAATACGGAAAAACGAGTCATTTCCGAATAAATAAAAATTATCATCTTAGATAATTAATTACTAATAAATTTAATTAAGAAAAGTAAATTCATAGTTTTCTCAACTAAAAATCAAATATGTAAGTACATATTGATAAACATAAATTCTTCCTCGTTTCGGGTTAACCGAGACGAGACAAAAATAATTTAATTCCTTTTTACGGCAAAAATTAGGGTTGCCGAAGAAAAATTAATAAAAAGGAAATTTTCTTCTTCTTAATTTCCTTAATATAATTAAAGAAAAACTAAGGCAATTTATGCAAGAAAAACGGGGTATTACATTCTCTCCCCCTAAAAATAAATTTCGTCCCGAAATTTACTTACTTCTTGGAATAACTGGGAATACTTTTCTTTCATCTTACTTTCTAACTCTCATGTGTCTTCTCTAAATCATTATGATTTCACTTGATCTTTTCTGACACGATCAAATTATTTCTAAGTTGATGGACCTTTCGATCCAAAATCACTTCTAGCTTCTCTTCATAACTTAGATCTGGATTAAAGATCACTTCTTTTAGATGAATAACATGCTTTGGCTCGAACATGTATCATCGCAACTGAGATACATGGAACACGTTATACGTACTTCTAAAACTCGGCAATAAAGCTAGCTTATCCGCTACTTGACTTATTCTTTTCAGAATTTCATACGGTCTTATGTAGCGAGAGTAAATTTTCTTTTAACACCAAACGATGAATTTCTTTGCAAAGGTTTCCCCCTTTAAACTCTAACGTTGATCTTTACGTGTCTTAAAAAAAACATTCCTGACGATCTTATGTATATATTTTTTTTTTTTTCTGACTTGACGCACAATCTCTATCATTTCTTTAATTACTTCGGCCCTAACATTTTTCTCTCGTTCACATTATTTCAAGGGAGCGGAGATTGACATTTTCTTTCATAAAGACTTCATAGGGCGTTATGTCTATCGTCATTTGATAATTGCTGTTATAAGCAAACTTAGCAAAAGTAAAAAAAAAAATTGCTCCTTATTGTCTCTCCGTTCAAAAACAAAAATTCTTAATATATCCCCTAGGATTTGAATGGTTCTTTCTGATTGACCATCCCTTTGAGGATGAAGGCTGTACTAAAATTCAAAACTTTTCTAACTTTTCATCTTTTCTCTGAACATTAGAAATCCTTGTTCTTAAATTTGGAATTACTTCCATGTCTGCTATCATCTGCTCTGCAGATTGTGACGGCAGAATAATTTCTAATCTTGACTAGATGGCTGAAAAGAGATTTATCTCTACTTGTACCGAATGGTTACAAAATTCTTGGTTAACTAATCCATTCCCAGAATGATATCAACATTTCACATTTTAATTTAGGTTAAGAGTTTGGCTGACATGAAATCCTAATTCAATCTCTAAATTAGGATAAACACTAGTAACTAAGGTAGGTTTACCTATTGAAATAATTATTCTTAGATTTCGCCTAGCACGTTCTACGTTTTAGATCAAGATTATTAACGCATGTATTTTATATAAATGAATGCGATATACCCATAAGATTATAACAGGTACGCTTTTTGATTGACCTAAACCTGTTAAATTTCCTTGATCTTCAATGCACTACTTCTGCATTGATCAATACACTCTAACTGAGTAGCACGACTCTTATTTCTCGACGTAGTCCGGCTCGAAAGAGCTCAGACCTTATCTTATCTGTGTCTACTTCATCTTAGGCGAAACGAGTGAGATCATAAAACTATCGATCAAACTCGGATACCGATTTCTTTCCTTGCTTAAGATTGGCATACTCATTCTTCTTTTATTTGCGATAACTCCTTGGGACATAATTCTCGAAAAGAGTATTCTTGAATTATTCTCTAGTTAGATCTTTAGCTGCTCGGGTATACGTCTCCTGACGAACTTTCCACCAATGATCCGCAGATCCATTGAGCTTGTAGGTCATGCACGTAAAACGCTCTTGCTCGATACAACGAAGAAACCTAAAAATTCTTTCTAACGATCAAACCCACTCTTCATCTTCTAACGAATTTTCTCTCCCGTCTAAAGTTGGGGATTTTGACGAAGAAAAAGTTCTTTTATCTTTTTTTCAGGCTGAGGAGACGGAAAAAGGTTCTTGATGTTCTTCTTTTCTACTTTATTTTTTTTTTTTTCTAGAAGGCATTCTAATTAACACGCACAAGGATTTTTCCGAAGAATTTTATTTTCTTTAAACGGAATAAAACTCCTTGATTTTTAAAACTTAATAAAATTCTTATTCACATCTTTAACACATAACATCCTCATCATAATTAATGAATCAAACGATTCATTCTCATCATCATACGATCACATTATCAAGAATTTAACTTGAAAGTTTAAGCACTTTTCACATATTAAGCTTTAAAGTAAAAGCAGTTACTTCTCAAAATAATAGTTCCAAACATGGAACTTAACATTCAAGTAAATCAAATCTTATCATAGCATAATCACTTTCATAACTTAACTCAAGAATTAAGCAATAGCACAACAACTTAGCTTCATAAACTTTTCTCATATTGACAATCAACATCAAAACATTCAGATTCATAACTTTTCTTAACCATTCAAACAATTCGCAAAATAACCTAACGTACTTTTAACTTTTGGCAATGCAACTTACTTCTTTCATACTTAACTTATATTCATAAAATTCTTATTCTTTAAACTCTAACTTTATCTTGACAATTTACTGTCAACTTACTTTCTGCTTCACAAAGCATCATAACTTCTTATTTTTCTTAAGCATATAAGAACTCATCAACTGAACTTAATGACTGCTTTAGTCATTCTTTCATATACTGGAAGATTTTCCCTTTTGAGATCTCTTTAAGATAAGGAATCTATCAAAAGATAAATTATTCTTATCTTAATTGTGATGTTCTAGCATCACACTAGCGTAATAGTGACGGTACAGAATACTAATCTGTTACCGAAAAATCTATGGTTAAACCATGCATCATATATTCTACTTAAAAACTCACATTTCCCGTATTTATACTACTTCTTTCTTTCACGTTCTCAAAATAATTAAAAAGGTCGACTCTCTATTGGTCGTCCTTGGAAAACTTTTCTTCTTTATTAAACTCATTATTGAATTCTACTCTATCGATTTCTACATCATCTTCTTCTGCTACTTCCTCTTTGACGATAACATCTCAGACCAAGGTAAGCTTGACTTCATCTTCAATGTCCGCAACTGGTGTCGATGAGAAACTAGCCTTGAACTTGACTTTTGGAGAGGAACACGTTGATGTTAGTTAAACAATCCATCCTTTTAGTAGTTGGATTGCTGTCGAGGTCATTATATTATTATTCTCATGACACAGGGAGAATGATCCCGCTTCATGCTCCCTTACTAGAACGGAAAAATGGAAACGGAAGAAAATTTAATATTCGTAGGGTTGGGAATATTAAGGATCCTCGGAAAGAGAGAATAAATCACCTCTGCGCGAAAGACTAAAATTAAATCCAATTCTTCAATAAAAATTTCTGAGGTCAAAAACTGACGCATTTAACTGAATAAGGAATGACATGATTAATAATCCGAGAAGTAGGTTGGGTAATGAAAGAATCCCAAACCTTAATTAAATCGGATAATACGAGGTTAAATAAAATTTTAGCTCGTGTATTCCTAACAAAACGCAGAAAAGGAATAACATTATCCCGAGAAATTAATTTCATTCTTTAATTCTTTTGAGATATTAATTCATCTCAATCTCGTTCTAAAACATAACAAGAATGTGATTAACGACAGAAAAGAATAACGAACTACGGACAAAAACAAACAAAGAACGAAACGGACGACGAATGATGAACGAACAACGGAATTATATTTTTTTTTTATATATATATTTTAAGTTATGTTTTCATTCTTCATTACTTATTTTTAAATCTATTCTTCATACCCATTTTCTTCTTTTTCTTCAGTCGATTTCATCTCGTTGTCGCTTCCCAACGATATCTCGCATTCACTTTACTATCCAAAAACGAACAATCGCCATGCTTGCAATTAATTCATCATCTTGCTTACTAAAGTTCGTCACATAAAAGATCTCAAGCTCATAATAACGAGCAAAATTTGATTTAGAAAGTTCCAAAAAATCAAAATAAATTGATTAAACTTGAAAGAAACAACTTGCAGAAAAATTTGCACAGCTGTATCAGATTCTAACTGGATTTCAGAACAGAATACTTGGAATCAGGGGAAGTGCAGGGTACCATTTGAAAGCCACGGATGTCTAGTTTCTAACCCAATTTACGGATCTGAATTCCGTTAAACGAGCAGGAAGTTATGGCCTCCGGAGTAAAATGTAGCAGAACAGCCGCCGCCCGAGGTCAGCCGACCGCCGGGACTCGGCCGCGGCCGACCTCGCCATGGTCAGCGGTCTCTGAAGCTCAGCCATGACTGACTTCAGGTTCCCGGGGTCAGCGACCGCTCGACCTCAGCGGACGCTTAGTTCCGGCGTCCTGCTTTCTTCAGCGAGCGCTGAGTCTAGGAGATGGCTGACTTCTCGCCCTGTATTATTTTTGAACGATCTCTGAGGTGCAGCCATCGCTCACTTTCATGGCAAAAAAAAAATTTCTCCTTCGATTCTTTATGCGCTCAACGAACTTTCTATCTTTCAATTCTTGTTTTAACGCTTTTATTTACTAAAAATAAAATTCATTTTACTTCAAAAATTCTTGTTTCATTAATTCATTTTTAAGATATAATTTCCGACATAAATACAAAACTCGGAAATTTTCTAAAATGACCGCTTTGGCCATACTTCTTCTTATAACGAAAAAAAAATTACCTCTTCGAGGACTTTTTCAAAAACGAGGGATTTTTCTCTATATAAAAACTCCCCACGTTAACCGTGATTTTAGGGCATCACGCAAAACTACTTTCTCGGAGCGGAATTCTTCATCGCTACCGAATCTTTGAAACCTAACATTTTATACATCTTTATACGGAAACCTACTAAACAAGCGTAAAATTTGTTCGATTATTAATCTATTAAATTAACGCCACTCTCGAACTCTCTTTCTCTTGCTTCATCCTCTAATGGATCTTCTTCTTCTTTTTCTTCCTCACTTTCAAACTCGGTACTCTCCTCGGCTTTCTCCACTTCATCTAACGTCAAACGGACAACACTCACGTCGACCACACCCGAAAAAGGTCTAAAACTAGGTTTGAAATCTTAGATGACTAAACGGCATACAACGAATATAAAAAATATCCTTCGGTTGCTCCGACCTCGGATCAACGATTTCTTCGTCACCAACATGAAGACGCGGATCGACGTACTCCTCTCGTGAAAATGAAAGAAACAAGTCGAGTTCCAAAGAAATAATCAAGCTCGAAGAATTCAAACCTTGAAGAGTATCCATAGAAGGATTTAATGGAACTACATCAATAGAGGGAGCTGAACCAAGTTGTTCGCCGAAGCAGAAGGCTTGGGAACAGAAGCAAAACATTTGTTAAAGGTGGAGATGAGACATAGCCATTCAACACGGCTAAGAAATAATTCTGTTTTTATCAAAACTATAATCATTAGGATGAGGAGAAACAACGGTTTCAGGGTTCTCTTGAGGAATGAGAAAAGAAATTGGGTCATCTTGAATATCGAATCCTCGCCATCCTACTTCATCCACTCGTCGAAGAAGAGGAACCAACTTTACTATTCCGAGAACCCCCGAAATATTACTCTATTAATATTCATCTAAACACGATGGAAACGGCTCAACTTCGCTAATATCTACATAGCTCATATACATTTACCGAAACTTTTCATGGCCTCGTCACTTCGAGAAACTAATTTCCTTTCCATACGTGATACCAAGCTCACGAAACTTCCCAAAAACGTACAATTGTCTTGCTTGCAATTGTTAAAACTTACTTTAAACAACTCAATCATAAAACAACCTCATTAAAATCTCAAATCCACATCACAATTTCATATTTCTCCAACTTTCTAACTTCATCTTATTAATTAACTCCGTTATGGAGACAGAAGACCATATTACTGAGTTTCTAGCTATGTGGGTTGATCAGGTCCACATAACAACCTCGCTCACATGGAACTTCAAATTTTAAACTTTTTATCATAGGAAACTTTTAAATGCGTACCTGGTTTGCCGGATGAGATGATGTGCTGGACTTTTGTTGTTGTTCAAACTTGACTAGTCTAGAACTCAAACCAGACTAGACTTTAAAAAAAATATGAACTTAGAGCAATAGACTTTGCTCTCGACTAGTCTAGGGATTCAAACTAGACTAGACTTTTAAGAAATAATGACTCAGAGCAAACGTACCCGCTTCCGATACCACTGTACGCAGCC
The DNA here is from genome assembly GCA_031470985.1 of Agastache rugosa. Lineage (NCBI taxonomy): Eukaryota > Viridiplantae > Streptophyta > Magnoliopsida > Lamiales > Lamiaceae > Agastache > Agastache rugosa. Next base: position 8,106,142 of record CM062604.1, on the reverse strand, counting down.
CGGCCTAGAAATTAGATGACAAAGCCGGTGGGTCCCACGACTTACACAATTTATGATTAACAAAAGGATTAAGATAGCGACCCCGCTATCATTCAAGAACACATAAGGCAACTCCATGCTCGACAAATCATCAAACTTAGGATAATTAGGACATGCATAACTCGAGATTAATGAAACGAACATTTGTTCTCTTTTTAAAAACATGCATATCATCAAATACGATTTCAAATCAGCTCGGAAATCAATAATCTCATTAACCAAATTAAAGGCAACAACCATGAAGGAAATGAGCTGATTTTCAGGATCAAGAAAGCAAGATAAAAATTAGTTGCAATAAGATTATCTTTCAATATAACGAGCAATTGTTATATAGATAATTTGGTCGGCTAGACTTCAAAATAAGATAACAAACATAGTTCGAGACTTCGGACTTCAACACTTCATCAAACTTATACCAAATTCAATCTTCATAAACTTGCAATGAAAACGAGAGAATATATGTATGAAGACATATATTCTAGGTTCTAAGCTCATCAAAATGACTCTTAACATTAATAAAATAATAACAACAACAACAAGTCCGTCCATGACACGATCATCTTCATCTGACTAACTCGCACATTTTAGAAATAATAGGCGAGGTACTTCGTACTCAGTGGGCACATGCCAAAATATTTTGAAACTTAATTCTTAGAGTTAGAGATTAAACTTGCCATAAAGCATAAGCACAAGTAATTTTTGTTTCTCAAAAATAAACACGTGCATGCTCAACTTCTTCTTTCTCGTAAATCATGTTTGTCCGGCTGTACATATACTTTAGGATGTATGTACCAGATCTACAATCATATAATGATAGTGTTGAGAAGGAGGCCTCCTTCTCAAACACTTGTAATCGTCCATTCCTTTCGGAAGGCTCCCGATTACAAAATAGTGTACACAAATCCTACCTTGCGTAGGACCGAATTCGTCTTGCTATAGTAGATGGTAACATACAAGAACTTAAACATTTGGCAAGTCAATCATTTTTAAAACATCTCATATATAATCATATAACTTCATTCGTCATTTCATTGGTTAGAAAGCCCACCTGATACACTTAAGCTTTTGTCTTAACTTTAACGCTCGCTAAATTTGTGCTTTACGCTTCACCTTCCACTTCCACTTGCTCGCTTTAATCGAAATGGAAATACGAACTTCAAAACGAGAATAATTTCTATCGAATAAAAGCAACTTCGATATTCTTAACTTAATTCGCTTCGGAATTCTACGAAAACCGAAACTCGAGAATTTCTAACTCTAACTTCTTAAACGCTCTTAACTAACTTAATTAACGCTTAAAATCATACTAATAACTTCATTAACCACTTAAGCTTGCCATCTATCATACTATCGTATCATTATCACATAAACTTATTTCCTTAACAAATAAACATCTCATTTAGTCATATAAACATCTCGATTTAACACTTAAGCTTTTTATTTAATTATTTAAGCATAATATAAATGCTTTTGAAACTTTTTGGATAATATTTAAACTTAATATTATATTATTATCAAAATATGTCTTTGACATATTAACTTCATTAATGACGTATCATTAACACTTAATTCATCATTAGTGTGTCATTAATACTTAAAATCATCATTAGCTCTTAATCTTTTGTATTCACTATTCGAAAAGAACTTCTAAAGACATAAGCAAACATATACTTTTTCCTTCTAATCCCTTCCATCTTTTTCAATTAATATTTATTAACTTTATAACTTATATACTATTGTCAACATTAATCATTATCATAAAAAAAACTATTTCATTTCTTCATATAAGCATCTCATTAACCATTAAAAGCTCTTTCTTTTATTTATTTTTAGCACATCAAAATAAAATGCCATTAAGTTATTTGATAACATTTAAGCTTAACATTATAACTTTTCGAAGCTATTTACGAAAGAAACAACTGAAAACAAGTTGATCAAAGATTAGTTGATAAATCAAGCTTATACGGAAAATCCAAGCTAGCCGGAAAACTGAAGTTATTTGGAAAACCGAGCCCATTGCCGGAAAACCAGAGCCGTACGGAAAACAAAAGCCGCTTTTTTTCCGTAGTAGAGAAAAATAGAGCAGTGAAAAATTTCTTGGAAAACCGAGCCGGCCGGAAAACAGCCGGCCATTGGAAAACCGGGAAAGCCGGCCGGGAAAAAAATGTAGGCTGGCCGGGAAAAATGCAGCAGCCGGAAAAACCGAGCCGGCTAAAATTTGTGGACCAATTCGAGCTTAATCCAAATTCGTGACGGGGTTCAGTGGTAAATCCAATTTGACCGGGTCCATTGAGTAAATCGGTATTGACCGAGTCCAAATTGGTAGTTAATCCAAATGACCGAGTCCATCCAACAGTAAATCCAATGACGAGTCCATTGGGTAAATCCAAATTGACCGAGATCCAATTGAAAGTAATTCCAAATTGACCGTTCAAATCCCAGTGAAGTAAATCCAATTGTTAAATCCAATGATCGGAAGTCCAATTCATAATTCCAACACCGAGTTCACTTTGAGCTTAATGAAGTCGACTTGGTCGGTAAATTGGGTTAATCAAGGAATTAAACTCTAGAAACTCTTTCAATTTCACTTCAAAACTTTGTATTAAAATCTAAAAAATTCTACGTCATTTTAATTCTTTTAACGTAGATTCCATTTCTCTCTCTATCATTATTTTCTTTCATTAAAATCAAATACATGGCTTTATTGTACATATATATATTTCGGTCCTTTTGATAAATTAAGAATTTAAAAATCCAAATTTCACTTCTAATCACTTCCAATCATGTTAATTTAAATTGAAATTTCTCAAATCTTAATAAATCAAACCATCAAACATGTTTATAATCAATTCATAGGGGCTCATAGAAATCATCAATTTGATCATAGGATCAAAGGATCAAAAAGCCCTCTGATTTTAATTAATATTTTACGGCTATTATTTGAAAAATAATAGAAGGACTTTGATTCTTTGATTACTTCCAACATCAAACATGCTTAGAATAATTATCTAAGCTCAAATAATCAATTAATTCTGGATCATCCATCATCAAAATTTATAAACCCCTAATTCTTCACTTCATTTTCGAAAAATCTGGAGATTTAAAAATAAGATGATCAAAGCTTATTTTTAAGCTATAAACTTGAGATTAAACTTATATCTAACCTTGATTAATAACTTGGAAATGATTTGGATGGGAAACCTTGATCTTTCGAGCTACTGGATTATGAAGACTCTAAATGAAGGATTTAAGTGTGCAGGAAAGTGTGTGAGTGTTAACGCCATTTGAGAGAGAAATGGCGAGAGAGAGATGAGAGGAATTGAGTGAAATGATACATATATATATATATACATAGCATAGGTTAATTAATTAATTGAAATTAACACAAAAGTCAACAAGATAAGGTCATCACTTAGGTCATTAGTTAGGTCATTGCTTAGGTAAATAATTAGGATTATTTAATTAATTAAATACTCAAATTTAATCAATTAATTACAAAATTTGCTAATAGAAAAACTTAAATCTCTAATTTCTCACTTTAGAAAAATCAATTAGGGCCTCTCTCAACCCTAATACAAGTTTTCATAATAAAAATACGGAAAAACGAGTCATTTCCGAATAAATAAAAATTATCATCTTAGATAATTAATTACTAATAAATTTAATTAAGAAAAGTAAAATTCATAGTTTTCTCAACTAAAAATCAAATATGTAAAGTACATATTGATAAACATAAATTCTTCCTCGTTTCGGGTTAACCGAGACGAGACAAAAATAATTTTAATTCCTTTTTACGGCAAAAATTAGGGTTGCCCGAAGAAAAATTAATAAAAGGAAATTTTCTTCTTCTTAATTTCCTTAATTTAATTAAAGAAAAACTAAGGCAATTTACGCACGAAAAAACGGGAATTATTACAAACAACCTCCTTGGGATGAAGAAAGCACACGAGCAACTCTCCTTCTTTCATGGAGAGCACCACACTCTCTCGATCATGTTTCCGGGAAAGGCCGAACAACGGCAGGAGACGAGCCGGAGAAGGACAACAAGAGAACCGCAAGACCTCGACGTATTGAAGAACAAAGGCAGCACACGAGCAACTCACG